>CAMRHE010000917.1:0-344495 GCA_947044405.1 Leptodactylus fallax
ATCTGTCCTCTCTTCTGTGCGGTGTAGTATATAGAGGATCTCTCCTGTGTGGTGTAGTATATAGAGGATCTGTCCTCTCTCCTGTGTGGTGTAGTATATAGAGGATCTCTCCTGTGTGGTGTAGTATATAGAGGATCTGTCCTCTCTCCTGTGTGGTGTAGTATATAGAGGATCTGTCCTGTGTGGTGTAGTATATAGAGGATCTGTCCTGTGCGGTGTAGTATATAGAGGATCTCGCCTGTGTGGTGTAGTATATAGAGGATCTGTCCCCTCTCCTGTGCGGTGTAGTATATAGAGGATCTGTCCTCTCTCCTGTGCGGTGTAGTATATAGAGGATTTGTCCTCTCTCCTGTGCGGTGTAGTATATAGAGGATCTGTCCTCTCTCCTGTGTGGTGTAGAATATAGAGGATCTCTCCTGTGTGGTGTAGTTTATAGAGGATCTGTCCTCTCTCCTGTGTGGTGTAGTATATAGAGGATCTCTCCTGTGCGGTGTAGTATATAGAGGATCTGTCCTCTCTCCTGTGCGGTGTAGTATATACAGGATCTCTCCTGTGTGGTGTAGTATATAGAGGATCTGTCCTCTCTCCTGTGTGGTGTAGTATATAGAGGATCTGTCCTGTGTGGTGTAGTATATAGAGGATCTGTCCTCTCTCCTGTGTGGTGTAGTATATAGAGGATCTGTCCTGTGTGGTGTAGTATATAGAGGATCTGTCCTCTCTCCTGTGTGGTGTAGTATATAGAGGATCTGTCCTCTCTCCTGTGCGGTGTAGTATATAGAGGATCTGTCCTGTGCGGTGTAGTATATAGAGGATCTGTCCTCTCTCCTGTGTGGTGTAGTATATAGAGGATCTGTCCTGTGTGGTGTAGTATATAGAGGATCTCTCCTGTGTGGTGTAGTATATAGAGGATCTGTCCTCTCTCCTGTGTGGTGTAGTATATAGAGGATCTCTCCTGTGTGGTGTAGTATATAGAGGATCTCTCCTGTGCGGTGTAGTATATAGAGGATCTGTCCTGTGTGGTGTAGTATATAGAGGATCTGTCCTCTCTACTGTGTGGTGTAGTATATAGAGGATCTGTCCTGTGTGGTGTAGTATATAGAGGATCTGTCCTCTCTCCTGTGTGGTGTAGTATATAGAGGATCTGTCCTCTCTCCTGTGCGGTGTAGTATATAGAGGATCTGTCCTGTGCGGTGTAGTATATAGAGGATCTGTCCTCTCTCCTGTGTGGTGTAGTATATAGAGGATCTCTCCTGTGTGGTGTAGTATATAGAGGATCTGTCCTGTGTGGTGTAGTATATAGAGGATCTGTTCTCTCTCCTGTGTGGTGTAGTATATAGAGGATCTGTCCTCTCTCCTGTGCGGTGTAGTATATAGAGGATCTGTCCTGTGTGGTGTAGTATATAGAGGATCTGTCCTGTGTGGTGTAGTATATAGAGGATCTGTCAGCTCTCCTGTGTGGTGTAGTATATAGAGGATCTGTCCTGTGCGGTGTAGTATATAGAGGATCTCTCCTGTGTGGTGTAGTATATAGAGGATCTCTCCTGTGTGGTGTAGTATATAGAGGATCTGTCCTCTCTCCTGTGCGGTGTAGTATATAGAGGATCTGTCCTCTCTCTCCTGTGCGGTGTAGTATATAGAGGATGTCTCCTGTGTGGTGAAGTATATAGAGGATCTGTCCTCTCTCCTCTGCGGTGTGGTATATAGAGGATCTGTCCTCTCTCCTGTGCGGTGTAGTATATAGAGAATCTGTCCTGTGTGGTGTAGTATATAGAGGATCTGTCCTCTCTCCTGTGTGGTGTAGTATATAGAGGATCTGTCCTGTGCGGTGTAGTATATAGAGGATCTGTCCTCTCTCCTGTGTGGTGTAGTATATAGAGGATCTGTCCTGTGTGGTGTAGTATATAGAGGATCTGTCCTGTGTGGTGTAGTATATAGAGGATCTGTCCTGTGTGGTGTAGTATATAGAGGATCTGTCCTCTCTCCTGTGCGGTGTAGTATATAGAGGATCTGTCCTCTCTCCTGTGTGGTGTAGTATATAGAGGATCTGTCCTCTCTCCTGTGTGGTGTAGTATATAGAGGATCTGTGCTGTGTGGTGTAGTATATAGAGGATCTGTCCTCTCTCCTGTGTGGTGTAGTATATAGAGGATCTGTCCTGTGCGGTGTAGTATATAGAGGATCTGTCCTCTCTCCTGTGTGGTGTAGTATATAGAGGATCTGTCCTGTGTGGTGTAGTATATAGAGGATCTGTCCTGTGTGGTGTAGTATATAGAGGATCTGTCCTGTGTGGTGTAGTATATAGAGGATCTGTCCTGTGTGGTGTAGTATATAGAGGATCTGTCCTCTCTCCTGTGTGGTGTAGTATATAGAGGATCTGTTCTCTCTCCTGTGTGGTGTAGTATATAGAGGATCTGTCCTGTGTGGTGTAGTATATAGAGGATCTGTCCTCTCTCCTGTGTGGTGTAGTATATAGAGGATCTGTCCTGTGTGGTGTAGTATGTAGAGGATCTGTCCTGTGTGGTGTAGTATATAGAGGATCTGTCCTGTGTGGTGTAGTATATAGAGGATCTGTCCTGTGTGGTGTAGTATATAGAGGATCTGTCCTGTGTGGTGTAGTATATAGAGGATCTGTCCTGTGTGGTGTAGTATATAGAGGATCTGTCCTGTGTGGTGTAGTATATAGAGGATCTGTCCTCTCTCCTGTGTGGTGTAGTATATTGAGGATCTGTCCTCTCTCCTGTGTGGTGTAGTATATAGAGGATCTCTCCTGTGCGGTGTAGTATATAGAGGATCTCTCCTGTGTGGTGTAGTATATAGAGGATCTTTCCTGTGTGGTGTTGTATATAGAGGATCTGTCCTGTGTGGTGTAGTATATAGAGGATCTCTCCTGTGTGGTGTAGTATATAGAGGATCTGTCCTCTCTCCTGTGCGGTGTAGTATATAGAGGATCTCTCCTGTGTGGTGTAGTATATAGAGGATCTGTCCTCTCTCCTGTGTGGTGTAGTATATAGAGGATCTGTCCTGTGTGGTGTAGTATATAGAGGATCTGTCCTGTGCGGTGTAGTATATAGAGGATCTGTCCTGTGTGGTGTAGTATATAGAGGATCTCTCCTGTGTGGTGTAGTATATAGAGGATCTGTCCTCTCTCCTGTGCGGTGTAGTATATAGAGGATCTGTCCTGTGCGGTGTAGTATATAGAGGATCTGTCCTCTCTCCTGTGTGGTGTAGTATATAGAGGATCTCTCCTGTGTGGTGTAGTATATAGAAGATCTGTCCTCTCTGCTGTGTGGTGTAGTATATAGAGGATCTGTCCTCTCTCCTGTGTGGTGTAGTATATAGAGGATCTGTCCTCTCTTCTGTGTGGTGTAGTATATAGAGGATCTGTCCTCTCTCCTGTGTGGTGTAGTATATAGAGGATCTCTCCTGTGTGGTGTAGTATATAGAGGATCTGTCCTGTGTGGTGTAGTATATAGAGGATCTGTCCTCTCTCCTGTGTGGTGTAGTATATAGAGGATCTGTCCTGTGTGGTGTAGTATATAGAGGATCTGTCCTGTGTGCTGTAGTATATAGAGGATCTGTCCTCTCTCCTGTGTGGTGTAGTATATAGAGGATCTGTCCTGTGTGGTGTAGTATATAGAGGATCTGTCCTGTGTGGTGTAGTATATAGAGGATCTGTCCTGTGTGGTGTAGTATATAGAGGATCTCTCCTGTGTGGTGTAGTATATAGAGGATCTGTCCTGTGTGGTGTAGTATATAGAGGATCTGTCCTGTGCGGTGTAGTATATAGAGGATCTGTCCTCTCTCCTATGTGGTGTAGTATATAGAGGATCTGTCCTGTGCGGTGTAGTATATAGAGGATCTGTCCTCTCTCCTGTGTGGTGTAGTATATAGAGGATCTGTCCTCTCTCCTGTGTGGTGTAGTATATAGAGGATCTCTCCTGTGTGGTGTAGTATATAGAGGATCTGTCCTCTCTCCTGTGTGGTGTAGTATATAGAGGATCTGTCCTCTCTCCTGTGCGGTGTAGTATATAGAGGATCTGTCCTGTGTGGTGTATTATATAGAGGATCTGTTCTCTCTCCTGTGTGGTGTAGTATATAGAGGATCTGTCCTGTGTGGTGTAGTATATAGAGGATCTGTCCTGTGTGGTGTAGTATATAGAGGATCTGTCCTGTGCGGTATAGTATATAGAGGATCTGTCCTGTGTGGTGTAGTATATAGAGGATCTGTCCTGTGCGGTGTAGTATATAGAGGATCTGTCCTGTGTGGTGTAGTATATAGAGGATCTGTCCTGTGTGGTGTAGTATATAGAGGATCTGTCCTGTGTGGTGTAGTATATAGAGGATCTGTCCTGTGTGGTGTAGTATATAGAGGATCTGTCCTCTCTCCTGTGTGGTGTAGTATATAGAGGATCTGTCCTGTGTGGTGTAGTATATAGAGGATCTGTCCTGTGTGGTGTAGTATATAGAGGATCTCTCCTGTGCGGTGTAGTATATAGAGGATCTGTCCTGTGCGGTGTAGTATATAGAGGATCTGTCCTCTCTCCTGTGCGGTGTAGTATATAGAGGATCTGTCCTGTGTGGTGTAGTATATAGAGGATCTGTCCTCTCTCCTGTGTGGTGTAGTATATAGAGGATCTGTCCTCTCTCCTGTGTGGTGTAGTATATAGAGGATCTGTCCTGTGTGGTGTAGTATATAGAGGATCTGTCCTGTGTGGTGTAGTATATAGAGGATCTCTCCTGTGCGGTGTAGTATATAGAGGATCTGTCCTGTGTGGTGTAGTATATAGAGGATCTGTCCTGTGTGGTGTAGTATATAGAGGATCTCTCCTGTGTGGTGTAGTATATAGAGGATCTGTCCTGTGTGGTGTAGTATATAGAGGATCTGTCCTCTCTCCTGTGTGGTGTAGTATATAGAGGATCTCTCCTGTGTGGTGTAGTATATAGAGGATCTGTCCTCTCTCCTGTGTGGTGTAGTATATAGAGGATCTCTCCTGTGTGGTGTAGTATATAGAGGATCTGTCCTCTCTCCTGTGTGGTGTAGTATATAGAGGATCTGTCCTCTCTCCTGTGTGGTGTAGTATATAGAGGATCTCTCCTGTGTGGTGTAGTATATAGAGGATCTGTCCTGTGTGGTGTAGTATATAGAGGATCTGTCCTGTGTGGTGTAGTATATAGAGGATCTCTCCTGTGCGGTGTAGTATATAGAGGATCTCTCCTGTGCGGTGTAGTATATAGAGGATCTGTCCTCTCTCCTGTGCGGTGTAGTATATAGAGGATCTGTCCTGTGTGGTGTAGTATATAGAGGATCTGTCCTGTGTGGTGTAGTATATAGAGGATCTCTCCTGTGCGGTGTAGTATATAGAGGATCTGTCCTGTGCGGTGTAGTATATAGAGGATCTGTCCTCTCTCCTGTGTGGTGTAGTATATAGAGGATCTCTCCTGTGTGGTGTAGTATATAGAGGATCTGTCCTCTCTCCTGTGTGGTGTAGTATATAGAGGATCTGTCCTCTCTCCTGTGTGGTGTAGTATATAGAGGATCTCTCCTGTGTGGTGTAGTATATAGAGGATCTGTCCTGTGTGGTGTAGTATATAGAGGATCTGTCCTGTGCGGTGTAGTATATAGAGGATCTGTCATCTCTCCTGTGTGGTGTAGTATAGAGAGGATCTGTCCTGTGCGGTGTAGTATATAGAGGATCTGTCCTCTCTCCTGTGTGGTGTAGTATATAGAGGATCTGTCCTGTGTGGTGTAGTATATAGAGGATCTGTCCTGTGTGGTGTAGTATATAGAGGATCTGTCCTGTGTGGTGTAGTATATAGAGGATCTCTCCTGTGCGGTGTAGTATATAGAGGATCTCTCCTGTGCGGTGTAGTATATAGAGGATCTGTCCTCTCTCCTGTGCGGTGTAGTATATAGAGGATCTCTCTTGTGTGCTGTAGTATATAGAGGATCTGTCCTGTGTGGTGTAGTATATAGAGGATCTCTCCTGTGCGGTGTAGTATATAGAGGATCTGTCCTGTGCGGTGTAGTATATAGAGGATCTCTCCTGTGCGGTGTAGTATATAGAGGATCTGTCCTCTCTCCTGTGTGGTGTAGTATATAGAGGATCTGTCCTGTGTGGTGTAGTATATAGAGGATCTGTCCTGTGCGGTGTAGTATATAGAGGATCTGTCCTCTCTCCTGTGTGGTGTAGTATATAGAGGATCTGTCCTCTCTCCTGTGCGGTGTAGTATATAGAGGATCTCTCCTGTGTGGTGTAGTATATAGAGGATCTGTCCTCTCTCCTGTGTGGTGTAGTATATAGAGGATCTGTCCTGTGTGGTGTAGTATATAGAGGATCTGTCCTCTCTCCTGTGCGGTGTAGTATATAGAGGATCTCTCCTGTGCGGTGTAGTATATAGAGGATCTCTACTGTGTGGTGTAGTATATAGAGGATCTCTCCTGTGTGGTGTAGTATATAGAGGATCTGTCCTCTCTCCTGTGTGGTGTAGTATATAGAGGATCTCTCCTGTGTGGTGTAGTATATAGAGGATCTGTCCTGTGCGGTGTAGTATATAGAGGATCTGTCCTCTCTCCTGTGTGGTGTAGTATATAGAGGATCTGTCCTGTGTGGTGTAGTATATAGAGGATCTGTCCTCTCTCCTGTGCGGTGTAGTATATAGAGGATCTGTCCTCTCTCCTGTGCGGTGTATTATATAGAGGATCTGTCCTCTCTCCTGTGTGGTGTAGTATATAGAGGATCTGTCCTGTGTGGTGTAGTATATAGAGGATCTCTCCTGTGCGGTGTAGTATATAGAGGATCTGTCCTCTCTCCTGTGCGGTGTATTATATAGAGGATCTGTCCTCTCTCCTGTGTGGTGTAGTATATAGAGGATCTGTCCTCTCTCCTGTTCGGTGTAGTATATAGAGGATCTGTCCTGTGTGGTGTAGTATATAGAGGATCTGTCCTGTGTGGTGTAGTATATAGAGGATCTGTCCTCTCACCTGTGTGGTGTAGTATATAGAGGATCTGTCCTCTCTCCTGTGCGGTGTAGTATATAGAGGATCTGTCCTCTCTCCTGTGTGGTGTAGTATATAGAGGATCTCTCCTGTGCGGTGTAGTATATAGAGGATCTGTCCTGTGTGGTGTAGTATATAGAGGATCTGTCCTCTCTCCTGTGTGGTGTAGTATATAGAGGATCTGTCCTGTGCGGTGTAGTATATAGAGGATCTGTCCTCTCTCCTGTGCGGTGTAGTATATAGAGGATCTGTCCTCTCTCCTGTGTGGTGTAGTATATAGAGGATCTCTCCTGTGTGGTGTAGTATATAGAGGATCTCTCCTGTGTGGTGTAGTATATAGAGGATCTCTCCTGTGCGGTGTAGTATATAGAGGATCTCTCCTGTGTGGTGTAGTATATAGAGGATCTGTCCTGTGTGGTGTAGTATATAGAGGATCTGTCCTGTGTGGTGTAGTATATAGAGGATCTCTCCTGTGCGGTGTAGTATATAGAGGTTCTGTCCTCTCTCCTGTGTGGTGTAGTATATAGAGGATCTGTCCTGTGTGGTGTAGTATATAGAGGATCTGTCCTCTCTCCTGTGCGGTGTAGTATATAGAGGATCTGACCTCTCTCCTGTGTGGTGTAGTATATAGAGGATCTCTCCTGTGCGGTGTAGTATATAGAGGATCTGTCCTGTGTGGTGTAGTATATAGAGGATCTGTCCTCTCTCCTGTGTGGTGTAGTATATAGAGGATCTGTCCTGTGTGGTGTAGTATATAGAGGATCTGTCCTCTCTCCTGTGCGGTGTAGTATATAGAGGATCTCTCCTGTGCGGTGTAGTATATAGAGGATCTCTCCTGTGTGGTGTAGTATATAGAGGATCTCTCCTGTGTGGTGTAGTATATAGAGGATCTGTCCTCTCTCCTGTGTGGTGTAGTATATAGAGGATCTCTCCTGTGTGGTGTAGTATATAGAGGATCTGTCCTGTGCGGTGTAGTATATAGAGGATCTGTCCTGTGCAGTGTAGTATATAGAGGATCTGTCCTGTGTGGTGTAGTATATAGAGGATCTGTCCTGTGCGGTGTAGTATATAGAGGATCTGTCCTGTGTGGTGTAGTATATAGAGGATCTGTCCTGTGCGGTGTAGTATATAGAGGATCTGTCCTGTGTGGTGTAGTATATAGAGGATCTGTCCTGTGTGGTGTAGTATATAGAGGATCTGTCCTGTGTGTTGTAGTATATAGAGGATCTGTCCTGTGTGGTGTAGTATATAGAGGATCTCTCCTGTGTGGTGTAGTATATAGAGGATCTGTCCTCTCTCCTGTGTGGTGTAGTATATAGAGGATCTGTCCTCTCTCCTGTGCGGTGTAGTATATAGAGGATCTGTCCTCTGTCCTGTGCGGTGTAGTATATAGAGGATCTGTCCTGTGTGGTGTAGTATATAGAGGATCTGTCCTCTGTCCTGTATGGTGTAGTATATAGAGGATCTGTCCTCTCTCCTGTGCGGTGTAGTATATAGAGGATCTCTCCTGTGTGCTGTAGTATATAGAGGATCTGTCCTGTGTGGTGTAGTATATAGAGGATCTCTCCTGTGCGGTGTAGTATATAGAGGATCTGTCCTGTGCGGTGTAGTATATAGAGGATCTCTCCTGTGCGGTGTAGTATATAGAGGATCTGTCCTCTCTCCTGTGTGGTGTAGTATATAGAGGATCTGTCCTGTGTGGTGTAGTATATAGAGGATCTGTCCTGTGCGGTGTAGTATATAGAGGATCTGTCCTCTCTCCTGTGTGGTGTAGTATATAGAGGATCTGTCCTCTCTCCTGTGCGGTGTAGTATATAGAGGATCTCTCCTGTGTGGTGTAGTATATAGAGGATCTGTCCTCTCTCCTGTGTGGTGTAGTATATAGAGGATCTGTCCTGTGTGGTGTAGTATATAGAGGATCTGTCCTCTCTCCTGTGCGGTGTAGTATATAGAGGATCTCTCCTGTGCGGTGTAGTATATAGAGGATCTCTCCTGTGCGGTGTAGTATATAGAGGATCTGTCCTCTCTCCTGTGCGGTGTAGTATATAGAGGATCTCTCTTGTGTGCTGTAGTATATAGAGGATCTGTCCTGTGTGGTGTAGTATATAGAGGATCTCTCCTGTGCGGTGTAGTATATAGAGGATCTGTCCTGTGCGGTGTAGTATATAGAGGATCTCTCCTGTGCGGTGTAGTATATAGAGGATCTGTCCTCTCTCCTGTGTGGTGTAGTATATAGAGGATCTGTCCTGTGTGGTGTAGTATATAGAGGATCTGTCCTGTGCGGTGTAGTATATAGAGGATCTGTCCTCTCTCCTGTGTGGTGTAGTATATAGAGGATCTGTCCTCTCTCCTGTGCGGTGTAGTATATAGAGGATCTCTCCTGTGTGGTGTAGTATATAGAGGATCTGTCCTCTCTCCTGTGTGGTGTAGTATATAGAGGATCTGTCCTGTGTGGTGTAGTATATAGAGGATCTGTCCTCTCTCCTGTGCGGTGTAGTATATAGAGGATCTCTCCTGTGCGGTGTAGTATATAGAGGATCTCTACTGTGTGGTGTAGTATATAGAGGATCTCTCCTGTGTGGTGTAGTATATAGAGGATCTGTCCTCTCTCCTGTGTGGTGTAGTATATAGAGGATCTCTCCTGTGTGGTGTAGTATATAGAGGATCTGTCCTGTGCGGTGTAGTATATAGAGGATCTGTCCTCTCTCCTGTGTGGTGTAGTATATAGAGGATCTGTCCTGTGTGGTGTAGTATATAGAGGATCTGTCCTCTCTCCTGTGCGGTGTAGTATATAGAGGATCTGTCCTCTCTCCTGTGCGGTGTATTATATAGAGGATCTGTCCTCTCTCCTGTGTGGTGTAGTATATAGAGGATCTGTCCTGTGTGGTGTAGTATATAGAGGATCTCTCCTGTGCGGTGTAGTATATAGAGGATCTGTCCTCTCTCCTGTGCGGTGTATTATATAGAGGATCTGTCCTCTCTCCTGTGTGGTGTAGTATATAGAGGATCTGTCCTCTCTCCTGTTCGGTGTAGTATATAGAGGATCTGTCCTGTGTGGTGTAGTATATAGAGGATCTGTCCTGTGTGGTGTAGTATATAGAGGATCTGTCCTCTCACCTGTGTGGTGTAGTATATAGAGGATCTGTCCTCTCTCCTGTGCGGTGTAGTATATAGAGGATCTGTCCTCTCTCCTGTGTGGTGTAGTATATAGAGGATCTCTCCTGTGCGGTGTAGTATATAGAGGATCTGTCCTGTGTGGTGTAGTATATAGAGGATCTGTCCTCTCTCCTGTGTGGTGTAGTATATAGAGGATCTGTCCTGTGCGGTGTAGTATATAGAGGATCTGTCCTCTCTCCTGTGCGGTGTAGTATATAGAGGATCTGTCCTCTCTCCTGTGTGGTGTAGTATATAGAGGATCTCTCCTGTGTGGTGTAGTATATAGAGGATCTCTCCTGTGTGGTGTAGTATATAGAGGATCTCTCCTGTGCGGTGTAGTATATAGAGGATCTCTCCTGTGTGGTGTAGTATATAGAGGATCTGTCCTGTGTGGTGTAGTATATAGAGGATCTGTCCTGTGTGGTGTAGTATATAGAGGATCTCTCCTGTGCGGTGTAGTATATAGAGGTTCTGTCCTCTCTCCTTGTGGTGTGTTTAGAGGCTCTGTCCTGTGTGGTGTAGTATATAGAGGATCTGTCCTGTCTCCTGTGTAGTATATAGAGGATCTGTCCTCTCTCCTGTGTGGTGTAGTATATAGAGGATCTGACCTCTCTCCTGTGTGGTGTAGTATATAGAGGATCTCTCCTGTGCGGTGTAGTATATAGAGGATCTGTCCTGTGTGGTGTAGTATATAGAGGATCTGTCCTCTCTCCTGTGTGGTGTAGTATATAGAGGATCTGTCCTGTGTGGTGTAGTATATAGAGGATCTGTCCTCTCTCCTGTGCGGTGTAGTATATAGAGGATCTCTCCTGTGCGGTGTAGTATATAGAGGATCTCTCCTGTGTGGTGTAGTATATAGAGGATCTCTCCTGTGTGGTGTAGTATATAGAGGATCTGTCCTCTCTCCTGTGTGGTGTAGTATATAGAGGATCTCTCCTGTGTGGTGTAGTATATAGAGGATCTGTCCTGTGCGGTGTAGTATATAGAGGATCTGTCCTGTGCAGTGTAGTATATAGAGGATCTGTCCTGTGTGGTGTAGTATATAGAGGATCTGTCCTGTGCGGTGTAGTATATAGAGGATCTGTCCTGTGTGGTGTAGTATATAGAGGATCTGTCCTGTGCGGTGTAGTATATAGAGGATCTGTCCTGTGTGGTGTAGTATATAGAGGATCTGTCCTGTGTGGTGTAGTATATAGAGGATCTGTCCTGTGTGTTGTAGTATATAGAGGATCTGTCCTGTGTGGTGTAGTATATAGAGGATCTCTCCTGTGTGGTGTAGTATATAGAGGATCTGTCCTCTCTCCTGTGTGGTGTAGTATATAGAGGATCTGTCCTCTCTCCTGTGCGGTGTAGTATATAGAGGATCTGTCCTCTGTCCTGTGCGGTGTAGTATATAGAGGATCTGTCCTGTGTGGTGTAGTATATAGAGGATCTGTCCTCTGTCCTGTATGGTGTAGTATATAGAGGATCTGTCCTGTGTGGTGTAGTATATAGAGGATCTGTCCTGTGTGGTGTAGTATATAGAGGATCTGTCCTGTGTGGTGTAGTATATAGAGGATCTCTCCTGTGCGGTGTAGTATATAGAGGATCTGTCCTGTGTGGTGTAGTATATAGAGGATCTGTCCTGTGTGGTGTAGTATATAGAGGATCTGTCCTGTGTGTTGTAGTATATAGAGGATCTGTCCTGTGTGGTGTAGTATATAGAGGATCTCTCCTGTGCGGTGTAGTATATAGAGGATCTGTCCTCTCTCCTGTGTGGTGTAGTATATAGAGGATCTGTCCTGTGTGGTGTAGTATATAGAGGATCTGTCCTGTGTGGTGTAGTATATAGAGGATCTGTCCTCTCTCCTGTGTGGTGTAGTATATAGAGGATCTGTCCTCTCTCCTGTGCGGTGTAGTATATAGAGGATCTCTCCTGTGCGGTGTAGTATATAGAGGATCTGTCCTGTGTGGTGTAGTATATAGAGGATCTGTCCTCTCTCCTGTGCGGTGTAGTATATAGAGGATCTGTCCTCTCTCCTGTGTGGTGTAGTATATAGAGGATCTGTCCTGTGCGGTGTAGTATATAGAGGATCTGTCCTGTGTGGTGTAGTATATAGAGGATCTGTCCTGTGTGGTGTAGTATATAGAGGATCTGTCCTGTGCGGTGTAGTATATAGAGGATCTGTCCTGTGCGGTGTAGTATATAGAGGATCTGTCCTCTCTCCTGTGCGGTGTAGTATATAGAGGATCTGTCCTGTGTGGTGTAGTATATAGAGGATCTCTCCTGTGTGGTGTAGTATATAGAGGATCTGTCCTCTCTCCTGTGTGGTGTAGTATATAGAGGATCTGTCCTCTCTCCTGTGTGGTGTAGTATATAGAGGATCTCTCCTGTGTGGTGTAGTATATAGAGGATCTGTCCTGTGCGGTGTAGTATATAGAGGATCCATCAGCTCTCGTGCATAGTGTAATATAGAGGAGATATCACCACTTCTGATATTTTTGCGCTGATAAATACAGTATGACACTTCCCATGATATAACAATGTTGCTGCACTTTATGTTACATCTTAGCATTGTGTGCACTGGATGTTACTATTCCTCTTGCTGATAAGTTGAGTCCCTGTTCACCATCCAAGCAATGCAGACTCATTTAGGAGATGTTTTGACAGGAGTAATAGTAATACTCAGCTGTTCATTTGGTCATACATTACCAGGAGTAATAATTGAGGTACTGGTCGGTATATTGCAATTTTTTAAGGAAATGCATTGGCTTTTTCTTTTTTTTTTCCTTTGGTGGGGGGGTTACACAAATGTACTAAAACAGAAATATGCAGATTATTATGAAACATATTTCCCTACAATTATACCATAATGGGGATGTGTCAGTTCAGTCCCATGACTACTCCCAAACCACCCAGCCTATCTCTAAACTGGTGGGACCCCCCACTTTTAGGTGAGGTTTTGTAAACTCGGTTTGTTGCAGTAAATTTGAGACTTGCAAATTTGTACGTAGTTGTGTATTTTACAGGACACAGGACAGAGAAGTTCACTGTATCTAGTACTTACCCTGCACAGTGAGATGAACTTGCATTGTCCTAGGACTGTGTTCAGTCTGTACTGAGCAAGTATACGGCCCGTCATCAAAAATGTCCACCTTTTGTATCCGCAGGCTGTACTCCTTTTTGTTTGCCGTTGCTATTGAAACTCTGGGGTCCACTGACCACTTGTCATTCCCCGCAAAAATAATACTGGAGCGATTCAACCAGGCTCCCTTTGAGGCACCATCTTCCAAGAAGCACCTGGAGAGGAGACAAAGCACAAAAATATACTAAATATATGGCGTAGTGTACTCAGAAGATTCTACGAAGGTATAAACAGTGTTACAACAAGGTCTACAATGAGAAGGTCTAAGAAACTGTATATAGAAAAATCACATATTTAAAGGAGTCTATTAAAAAAAAATCCCTCAAAGGAGAA
Source organism: Leptodactylus fallax (assembly GCA_947044405.1). Classification (NCBI taxonomy): domain Eukaryota; kingdom Metazoa; phylum Chordata; class Amphibia; order Anura; family Leptodactylidae; genus Leptodactylus; species Leptodactylus fallax. The sequence goes on from CAMRHE010000917.1 coordinate 13,610, forward strand.
AAGTCAGAGCGGTCTTTAGTAAATATGAGAAATATGATAAAGTTTCCAAAATTTTGAATATAAGAACAGAAAACTACTAAGGATCAGCAGATAGCCACAGGACCAGGATTGTTACATGGCACCCAGGGGAAGTCCCTGCACTGTGACATCACTATGTTTGTTATCCCTGTACTGTGACATCACTGTGTGTATTATCTCTGTACTGTGACATCACTGTGTGTATTATCCCTGTACTGTGACATCACTGTGTGTATTATCTCTGTACTGTGACATCACTGTGTGTGTTATCCCTGTACTGTGACATCACTATGTGTGTTATCCCTGTACTGTGACATCACTGTGTATATTATCTCTGTACTGTGACATCACTATGTGTGTTATCCCTGCACTGTGACATCTCTGTGTGTATTATCTCTGTATTGTGACATCACTGTGTGTATTATCCCTATACTGTGGCATCACTGTGTGTATTATCCCTGTACTGTGACATCGCTGTGTGTATTATCCCTGCACTGTGACATCACTGTGTGTATTATCTCTGTATTGTATTGTGACATCACTGTGTGTATTATCCCTGTACTATGACATCGCTGTGTGTATTATCCCTGTACTGTGACATCACTGTGTGTATTATCTCTGTACTGTGACATCACTGTGTGTATTATCCCTGTACTGTGACATCACTGTGTGTATTATCCCTGTACTGTGACATCACTGTGTGTATTATCTCTGTACTGTGACATCACTGTGTGTATTATCTCTGTACTGTGACATCACTGTATATATTATCCCTGTACTGTGACATCACTGTGTGTATTATCCCTGTACTGTGACATCACTGTGTGTATTATCCCTGTACTGTGACATCACTGTGTGTATTATCTCTGTACTGTGACATCACTGTGTGTGTTATCCCTGTACTGTGACATCACTGTGTGTATTATCCTGTACTGTGACATCACTGTGTGTATTATCCTGTACTGTGACATCACTGTGTGTATTATCCCTGTACTGTGACATCACTATGTGTATTATCCCTGTACTGTGACATCACTGTGTGTATTATCTCTGTACTGTGACATCGCTGTGTGTATTATCTCTGTACTGTGACATCACTGTGTGTATTATCCCTGTACTGTGACATCACTGTGTGTATTATCTCTGTACTGTGACATCAGTGTGTGTATATCTGCCATTGCTCACCACATATTTTACAATGGCCTCCTGTATTACACTCACATACCTTGTATATATGAATATGACAAAACTTTTATTGCTTTGCAGAAAAATCAAAGCTCCCATTTTAAATAAACATGAAGAAGGTGATAAAACACAAGCAGCGCGATATCAGCCAAATGAGTGAAAACCACTGAAGATTCAATGACTTTAGACAAACTGGAGCAAATTGAGAGAAAATCACTCTCCACATTGAATTATTCATGTCTATTCATCGCCCCTGAAATGAATGATCATTCACAAATAAGAAGTCTTTAATTTACAATACGCAGCATGAAGCCCCCGAAAGTCTATCAATTGTTCTCATTTTCTTACAATCAAAGCTCGGCGGATACAATGTAGCGTAGTAAACAATGGTGTGTACAGGGCTATAATAGGGAGAATTCTCTGCAGTCACTAAGAAAGTCATGAATATAGCTCTGGGGTGTGGAAATGATTGTTAAAGGGGTTTTCTAGGTGCAAAAATTTCAATTTCAAAACGGATTAAAATAGTAAAACTTGCATATATATGAATACATTTCCTTCTTAAAGGTAATGTGTCACCATTTAAAAAAAAAATAAAAAATTAGTATTAAAACCAGAACTGTTTAATTGTTAATTCAATTTCCTTACATGATTATGTGTCTGAGCTTCTCCTCTGCTCTGTTAACAGCATTTAGTGATTTGCTTTACAGCAGCCTCATGGCCACAGGCAGCGATAGTCCGGAGCTGAATCATTGAGGTCTATGGGGAGTAGATAAACTGTGACATCACGTTTTTTCAGTAGTGGATGTAATGATGGCTCAGTGGTATTATCTATAGAGGTGTTATCTTCTATTGTAATCCTGTTTGGGATGCAAATAACGTGACCGATGCAAGGAAAACCCTATAGAATTGGTAAGTGTCAGCTTATTATTAGGCTTAGTGGCCAGAGGTAAAGTTTCAGGATCTAGTACATTTTTCTTAACATAGATAGTGACTAGAGATGAGCGAAGTTTTAAAAAATTCGATTCGGCAACTTTGCCGAATTCTCCGATACGATTCTATTCGACCCGAATTGAATCGCGGCAAATAAACAGCTATTTCCTGTCTGCAGAGAGCCAGGGTGGGCGGCAAAATGGCGGAACTCCTCAGTTACAGCTAACAGCCTGCTCTGTAACCAGTCGGGAGTTTTAACACCTTGGATGCAGCGGTGAAATATGCCGTGGGCGCTCGCGAAGGGGTTAAAGGGCTGCGACATCACAGGGCTGGCTGCTGATTGGCTGCACACATAGCACTGGGTGATCCCGCGTTCCCAGAGTTCCTTGCCACATTCGTTACCACAAAACATGAGGAAATCCGGATTCGACGCGAATCGAATATTTCCTGAAATTCGGATTGAATTCCACTTTGTCAGCTTCGATTCGCTCATCTCTAGTAGTGACATGAATTTTTTTTTTCTTGATTATCAAAAATATTTTTAACATAGAAACTTAGTTTAAAAAAATTAAGTCATATTTTTGGTAACACATTCCCTTTAAATTTTGTACCCTACACACTGTCCACCATGGCCCCCATCATAGAAGTCAACAGAGCTGTAGTAGAAATCTATTAACTTTGATGGGAGTTACCAGGGGCAAAAATATAAGGAATGCAGAGAAACAAATGTGTCTACGCTTATCTTAGCTCAAATTTGGTCAAGGTCTTCAAATTCTCACAAAAAACATTCCATACAAGATTGTGACATGCTAACAAAGCCCTTGACAGGCTGCAGTGCACAGCACAACCACTAGGTGGCCACAGATAAACACATATAAAATAGACATCTCACGACAAAATTACATTGTCCTGAAAAGCTGGTCATCTCATGGCACACAAATCTAGACATGTCCGTCCAAGCCAAGAGATAAGGAATGAAAAGACACCTCTGTAGCAGACACATGGGTCCACACATGGGCGTAACAAGGATTTTTTTTTTCCAAAGGTTATCATATGGCACTATTTGGAATATAAGGATACATCAATGTATGTAAGAAAAAGGTAAGGAAGGACATCCCTGTATTCAAAACTGATAAGCACAGAATGTTGGCCATAGTGAAAAGGTTTTCCAATACTAAGATATTGATCGGTGGACCCTACGGTCAGCTGTGCTGCAAGCCTCTTCATGAGCACTGCTGCCTACCAAGCACAGCACCATTCATATTAAAGTGGCTGTGCTTGGTACTGCAGCTTAGTCCCTTTTGTTTTGAGTGGGACTGAGCTGCAAAGAGGCCAAGAACATATCATCACAGGCCAGTAAAGGAAAAGTGCAGCTCATGCAAGTGCTGTAGCCACTTCAGACAGGTGATCTGCAGGGTGGCTGGGTGTAGGACCTCCACTGATCTGATATGATGACCAATCCTAAGGATAGCTCATCATGAAAGTGAATATGTCGCCAGAAAAAGACCCATTTTTTAAACAAAATTTTCAAGTGAAATAAAATTTTTAAGAATTTTTGATATTTAAAAAAAATATTTAAAATATTTAAAATTCCATGTCATTAACTTTATATATATATATATATATATATATATATATATATATATATTTTTGTAATTACTAAGTCCTGCAATTTTCTCTCTGGCCACTACACCTAATAATAGACTGACACTTTTCAATTCAGAAGGAGTTTTCTATGCACCAGTCCCTTCATATAATACACAGATGACCTCTATAGGTAACACCACTGACCCATCATTACATCAACTACTGTCATTAGATGATGTCACAGCTTATCTACTGCACAGAGCATGTCTAGAAAACTCTCCCATAGACCCCAATGAGTCTGCTCTAGACTATTACTAACTATGGCCATGAGACTGCTGTAAACAAGATCACCAAATGCTGTTAACAGAGCAGGGGAGAAGCTCAGGCAAGATGGCCGCCCCCATAATCATGGACGGAAAATAGAATAAAAAAATTTACAAAAAGAAAATATAAACAGATTAGAAAAACTATCTGGTTTTACTTTAAAAAAAATGGTGACAAATTCCTTTTAAACACTCTTTAAGATAGACGTTCCCTTAAAGGTGGATTCAATTTAAAGTGGATCTCTATCCCTATTTGGTAGAAGTTTTTTATCACAATAAACATAAAGAGTCCCAGTGCTGGGACCACCAGCGATCAACTATAATTCTGTAATCTGTGAAGTAATATAACAGTAAGTGTTCAATTTCCCTGCAGCGCCACCACAGGAGAAATGAAGCATTACAAAGTGTCCATTCACATCAATGGATTGTCTATGTAATACAAGACAGGACAGTCCTCCAGAGAGAGAGACTCTCTGCATAACCACGCTTCACCTCGGCCAAGGGATGAGGATCCTGAACAGAGGAAACCTCTTCGTTTTTAATGACAGACTTTCTTCAATACCCCATTAAAACCATCTACAAAGTGTCGCTTTCCTGCTAGTGAGCGCTCAGTAGTATTTACCACCTGTGTGTCTGTTTGCTTTTTTGGTTAACAAGCAAAAACTAGCTCCCCTGTTATGGAGCCAAGAGCAAAATTCAGAGAATAAACACCTGCAGATACAAAGGGAAAGATCCGGCACGTAAATTCACAACTGTGAAAATAACACGGCTTGGTAAAATGAAGCATCAAAGTTTTTAACATTTCCAATTCAGTCCTGTCTGTGAACCCATCTGGGCCTTTTTAACAGGATTTCATGAACAAAACAGGACGGAGACTACTTACTGTGACTAATGTGTTCTATCAAATTAAGCTGGCGTGAAATGAAAGGGTTAAAAAAATATCTAAATTTACTTGGAAAAATAAAAGAATTGCAAGTTTTTCTTGCACTGCCACAATATTCTTTATTATCTGGCCCATTAGAAAAGTATATGATGTAAACTAGTGAAGATAGTCCTTTTACCGGTTATTGGCTCCCTTCTGGTCCTCAGCTGGGTCATGTGACCAGCAATAACACTCCAACTGACACAGTGTCTTATATGTGGACAGGAAGTCAGATTCTCTATTACATTCCTATGAGAGTCTCCACGTGAGTTCTATTGGAGTGATATTATAAGATCATGATATCAAGTAGAGAGTCAGAGGGTCTGTCACATGACACAGCTGAGGACCAGAAGGGAGTGAATAACTAATAAATAATTCAGATATACAGATACTAGAAATGAGATTACATTCACTGCAGTTTATATCATGTACCTTTCTAGTGGGTCAAAGAATAAAAATTTTTGTAGGAGTGTTACTATAAATATTCTAGAATAACTGGATCCAGTTAACAGATGCACTGCTTTGAAAATTAGTACAAATTGACAAAAATAGCGCCACACCTGCCCACAGGTTGTGTGTGGTATTGCAGCTCCAGCTGACTGAAGGATTTGCAGCACTCCAGTGAGTGCTGCTCTCTCTTGTTGTTTACCAACCACAGCTCCATTATTTTAGTAGTGGCCGAGCCTGGTATTGCAGCTCAGTTGCATTCAGTTAAGTTGTAGTACCAGATATAGCCACTAATATGACTAATCTGCAATACCAGGCACAGCCACTGCTATAGGACAGAGCTGTGCCGGTGAATCAATCAAACTTTTATGTTTTACATTACATAGCAGGCTGCAGAATGTCATTCACTAAATGCCAGATCCTCAGCAACCCTGACATCTTTCCATCAAAATCTGTACGTTCAGCAGATACACCTCCGATGTGTGTGCCCAACTTAAAAGGGTTGTCCAAGTTTGCAAACTATTTACTGGCTACAGCGGGTAGATGTTGTATACACAGATCATTGCTGCAGGCGGTCACTGGACTCAGCACTATATGGCACTTCCTTACTGCAGTCCTATGAATATATGTTGGGCTAAGATCTGGAGGGAAGTGATTCAAGTAAGGAAACAAGGAGGATTGGTATTGCTATATTTATTATTTTACAACGTTCCCTCTACCTGCCCAAGTTTGTTTGCTTTTAAGAATTTGGACAATCCCTTTAAGTTATATAGTCTGCTCCTGTATAAGCCTTTTAATCGATTTACTAGAATGTGCTAGTGAGGAGTATTCTGCAGCTTGCTATGTTGTGTAAGACATGGAGTTGCAGAAGAAAAATTGTCCAAAATTTTTAATAAAAACCCTTCAATCAGATGATGAGTGGGGGTGCCAAGAGTCGAACCCCCATCAAGATGATGCTTTGTACTTATCATTAAGATGGGTTGTCAGTTTTGTAGAGCTGGAGAATCCCTTCAAAGGGATTTTCCAGGAATATGATTTCCAGGAATATGATATCGACCTCCTCTCTTCCTCGTCTCAGGCAAGTGCCATCATATCCATCGGTCATGTGTCCATGCTTCAGCTCAGCCGCATACAAATAAACTGGGCTGAGCGGCAATACCAAGCACGGCCACTACACAATGTATGGCGCTATGCTTGGTAAGTATTTATTTATTATTTATTTTGCTTACTTATATAGCGCCATCATATTCCGCAGCGCTGTACAGACATTGTCCCACATAGAGCTCACAATCTACATTCCCTATCAGGATGTCTTTGGAGTGTGGGAGGAAATCGGAGTACCCGGAGGAGGATAAATAATGAAGACACCACAGAAATCAATATCATAGTCCTGGAAAACACCTTTAATATTTATCAGGAACCAGACAATATTAATTTCCATCGACAATGGGGATAAAAAGTTGGGTGCCATCAGCAAATTTGTAGGCAGCGTGGCTTCCTGGCTCCTGAGATTTGTCTAGCCTTGGAACAGTATAAGAACAGTCAACTAGATCTGAAGGACTATTCGCAGTAGATCTCCTCATACAGCACAGTATAGACAATGACCTCCAAAAGAAGAAGAACAAAAAATTGTTTATTACGTCTCCAAAGACCCAAAGTACAATACACAACGTCTTCATTAAAATGTGTAACACAAGCATGTCCTTGATATAACATCCAGACAAGCTAACACTCTATTGAAGTTTCCTTCAGCCGGCCTCCCTGCTACTTCTCAGAAAGCGCCTTCCGATTCTAATTATTCATGTGCGTACCGACTCTTCTTTTGCATTGTCTTTAGTGTAATAATATATTTCAATACACCGGAGACAGCATTTTATGTCATTATTCAAAAAAAAAATTAAATTAAAAGCGGATTTCTTACTTGCATACAAAGGTCAGGCGTAAAATAAAATAAAAAAAGAAAAGAAAAAAAGTTATGCTTGGTTATATTCCTGGGTGACACAATAGGTAATTTTTGGAAGAATTTTTTATTTTTTTTCAAGAGTATTACAATGTTTCCCATTGTGGTTAACAGGCGGTGTTACTGACAACTGTATGAAACTAATAACTGAAGGGAAAGAACAAAGTGTACGGGATGAAGGAAAAAAAAAACTAATTTAAGATCAGCTTCGACATCGGCAGAATCAAAAAGCAGAAGCCTTAAAGGTCATTCTTAATTGAAAGTCTTTTCAGCACGTATTGAAAAAGAAAAAAAAAAGTCCCACTTGTACAAAAAAGTCTTATAAAATATTGTCTTCTTCTCGATGAGGATATAAGATGTTACAAAAAAAAAAAAAAAAGATGAAACACATTGGAGATACGGTGTCACGTGACCAACAAAAGTTGCAATGTTTTGAAAAAAAAAAATTAAGGAAAAAAGTTTAGCAGATCTCGCTTATTTTCAGAAGGGTCTGAAGTTGTAAGGGACATTGTGTGTCCTGCCTTATCTCACATTCACAAAGACAAGGGTAAGACTTTTTTTACTTTTACACTTTTACAGGTCCGATTGATGTTCTTTTTTTTTTTTTTTTTCTTTTCGAGAAAAGTAAGAAGCCATAAAGTTGATTGGCACAGGCGCTGTATTTTTTTCTTCACAGAGTTGGGTGCCGGTCGGATACTATTATGGGGACAAAGAAAAATCAGGGAGAGTTGATATTTCTTCAGAGTGGAGAAAAATATTAATGATGAACAACGTGTCGTCTATCTCTCGGAGCTGTCCCATCATTAAGGGTTCCATGAATTCGGGGGCACGCCAATGTCATCGTTTTCAGCTAGAACTTGGGAACATGTGACAAGCTTGGTCTTTAGATCTTTGCCAGTTCTTTGGGTATGGATTCAAAAAAATAAAATTAAATGTCAAGCTGATCATTTCTTCTACGTGATGTGAGAGGAGTCCTACTGAAAGGGAGAAGGGACCGTTCTCCGTGTGGTTCTGATCTATGCGGTGGTGTAGATGGTCGGTAATGAGAGACATTCTGGTGACCACAAAGTCTTGGGTTAAGATTAGCGTGCTCCCAACTAACGGAGACTAGCTTGGTCTTTGTGGCAAAAAACATAATGGGGCAGATCTATTAAGGTTGGGGCATGGTACACCAGTCTTAATAAAGGTCCTGACTGTCGCAGGGAAAAGGCTGCAGCCTCTTCATAGATCAGTCGGATGTTCCTGGGCCAGAATTGGAATCTACCCCAGTTAGGAACTGACGTAGACTTCCATTATCACTCACGTCAAAAAACTAGCATGAATTGTAATGAATCTGTCATCCTTGTCCAGCACTGCCCACATTCACACAATATGGAGAGCGAGGATCGAACCTTGTGGTGCACGTTTGGCCACGTCAGAAAATTGGCGTGGAGGGATTGATTAATTCCCCCCCAATATTTTGGAAAAAAAGCAGCCAAAATCTTCCAGCCCTGGACAACTCATTAAAGGATCTTGGACCCTGGTGAAAATATATTTTTTTCCAAAAACTTATAAAAACATACAGTACTCTATCGAGAAATTCTGGATGGGAAGAGGAAAGTCTTCAATCCAAAGTTATCATATATTAAAGGGGTTTTCCAGGACTTACAGTACATATAGAGGACCCCCACTGATCAGATATATGAAGAGGTTGAGGCACTCATGGGTGTTGTGTTCATCAGTCAGTTCAATTTGATTCAAGGGAATAGAGCTGAGCTGCCATACCAAGAATAGCCATTACGATACGTAGGGCGCTGTGTTTGGTATTAGGCAAAGTGAGTTCTGAACTCCTCCCGATCACATATTGATGTCCTGCAAAAGCCCTTTAACAGGGAGCAACCACAAAGATCTCTTTCTTTCTCTTTAGAGGACTTGGCATACCCATTGATTTCAATACAAATGATGTACTATTTTGTTTGCCCTCTGGAGGCGCTGCAGGAAAATAAACCATGGATTCTGCAAGAGTGTACAACGGATGGCTGGGATTTCCGGCAGTGGGATACCCCTTTGTACAGCTTATCCGCAAGTGACCCTTCTAAAAATGGGAATTTCCAATTGCATGACCTATGTGAAATTTGGCCATATGATAATACAGAGTATATAAATGTCAGTGACATCATTTACACAGTAACGTCCTGTGATAAAATATCAGCTAACAATTAGTATTAAAGTCAAGACCTTGACATAAAAGGGTTTATGAATAAGCTACAATACGACCATAATCTCTATTCTTATGGCCGGTGATATTACATTAATCTCCATCTGTCTATGGGCTGAGGAAACACTTGTCTGTATTATTCTATTTAATTAAAAATGGAAAATGACAAAAACCTGTAAATGTGGAAATTCTATTGAGTGTAATAATAATCTCATATTCCCACTATATAATACCAATACATAAAGCGGAAGGATTCGCTATGTATTAGGGTGAACTCTATTATTATGGGGTCACCCATCTCCACTACCGCTATAATGTCTTATGACGTATTGTCTGGACTATAGGGGAAAGGCAAAGTTTATACCGAAGAAATACCTAATCAAATTGACCCTACTACCCCTCCAGACCCTACTCACCAGCATTGCCTATCAGACATAGGTGACTGCCATATACTCTCACTGGCAAAAAAAATACCGCACTCAGATAGAAATCTCATACCTCGCCCGCCAGTCACATCTCAGGCAGATATGTAAATAATCATATGTATGGTCTGATGATATGGACAGACTTGAGAGGGGGCAACATTGGAGAGAAGATGGACGGTCCTTTTAAAAAAATTCCCCACCATCTAGTCCGTTCTGAGCTATCTGTTAGGAGATGATGGGGGCAGTGGTTACGTGAGGGCACACATACATGGTGAACACACATATGGTGGCCCAAACAGACCAGAAGACAGCATTTGTTTGTTCCGCTGACAAGCACAAGCAGCTCATGCAGTTTCCTTGACCACCATCTAGACACAGGGGGCGCCTTCATTACATACCCCTATCTCCAGACCAGTTAGATGTTAGCAGAAAAAAATTTGGCGTCACAGTATCCATTATATTTTTTGACTTTTGCACCCCAACTGCTACTTTGTTGAAAATGAGAACTGGTAGGGGAAATTTCCCGGTGTAAATGATGCCAGAAATCTATGCCAGTATACGGTATATATTTCTGCTTAGGTGCACGGACCCCAGAGGATGTGCCCAAATTATGAGGAGCCATGCATTCGGTGTAAACTCCGAAGGGGCAGGAATTATCAAGACCGGCATGTAGAATGTCAGTCTTGATAAAGCAGCCCCATAAATCCATACATGCCTGTGGGTGTGGCCAATCTGATGGACAGAATCTACGACACCGGACAATCCGTGCCTATAGACTGTCGATCCGGTGATGGCAACAAAATTAAAAAAATATCAAAAAGTAACAAAATAAAACCTAGAAAGAAAACAAGCTACACGCAGGAAGGAAGAAGTGACTGTGTCTCAGAAATCTGTTTATTGGGCGAAACCAGTGTGATAGCGTTTAATTACCGAAACTCCACCGGCACGGCAAATGATTTACTGTGGAAAGGCCGAAACGCAAGTGCTGGGAAGCTACAGAGCAGAATAAATAGCTATATTGACTTAATACGCCAGCGAGCGAGATAGCCAGTTCTGTCTTTTATAATTTGACAATTAAAGAAAGCGGTTTCTGGAGCATAGTCCTGTATTTCACGTTAATTAGTACCATGGGGAGAGCCGAATGAAAAGAAAGCGTCCATCACACGCAGGCTCCCCGCACTACGTCTCACCAACTCCTTAAATTATAAATGGGACTTACAATTTGCTACACAATGGATGTGTATGAGTGAAATGCTGCAAGTCACAGCTCGAAAATCTATCCATATCTTCATCTACATGGAGGTATTAATCCAGGGATATCGGCAACATTGTATCCGTCCGTTATCCACCATTAATTGTATTTATAATCCCTTATCATTAAACAACAACCTTAATATTCTCTGGCAAGGCGGGAGCCCCGGAGATTCCAGAATGTGATGGCACAGCCTTTAATTTAATTACGTGCAAAATTGCCTCATGTCTATTCAAATATTAAGCTTATTAAATTGACGTATTTTGCATATTTCATTTATTTCGTTATTTTTTTTGTTTTGTTCGGAAAGATAGTCGACATTTACATGTTAGCAGGGGATGTCTTAGGGGATACAGGTCCAGATAAGCTTCAAATGGCACAACTTTTTATATCCAATAGGGATGAAAGAATTTTCCGAAATTTGTTTCGGGTCCAGTTTGATCAAATCATCCATCAGAAGTGATGGGCGAACCTCGCGAGACTCATTTCGTAAATATTCACAAGATGTTCCCACAAGTTTTGTTCTGGTCCACACTAGAAGTGCCATTATTGTACTCTCACCACCCATGATTCATTATTATACTCTGAGGTCTCTTCAGACCCCAGTGGTGGCTCAACAAAGGTGCCGAAAAAATAGTCAACACTGATAGTCACCTCTCCTGGGCATCCAGTCTTCTGTCCTGGTGTCTGATCTTCACCCGCAAGCTCTTGCAGCATTTTCTTGCCTCTTCTCTGATGTTAGGTGCCCCAGGGTCACCCCTGAGGTCTGTGACTGGGTTTGACACCACTAGGGCACAGGAGGAGGCAGGAAGACCCATGCAGGGAAATAAGACGAATCGCCAAGGAAAGGTAAGGAGAAGTGAGTATCTTTTTTTTTTTTATTTTGTACGCACCTCTCCTGGGTCTCCGATTGGTGACCCCAGAGAATAATAATAATTGGTGGGTGGCAAACCCCAAAAATCTTTGGTAACTGCATAACAAACCTGACTTGTTACATGTTACACTCATCTCTATCCAATAGAGTTAATTTGGTCCAAACAGATTCAGTCTGAAGTGCCTCAATTGTCATAAAAAGTCATGCATGACACTCTGAGGTCTCCTAGGACACCAACCGCTTTCAATATTTTTAACATTAAGAGAGTATCAGTAATGCCCAACATACAGATGTTGAAGTCTACTTACATTCCCATCCTATGGCTTGTACAATATAGCGAACATACGTGTTACAAATGTTCGTTTAATGACTGTTACAACACTATATGCGTATGAGTCACCTATAGTCCCTCATGATTGGTTGTGCTACAAGTTGGGTCGCTTGCAAGGCAGTATGGGAATATCCACTGGGTCAACGCCGTCCAAAGTCCTTCTTCTGATCTAAAATATTGAGGCTGCTAATTTGATCGAATCATGCGGGATGAATCCCAAAAGTTTCAAATTTGAAACTTTTTGGAATTTCCTAACAAATTTGATTTATGCTGAATCCATTCATTTACCTCTATTATCCAACTGTATAGAATGGCAACAAGACTGTATAGACCACAAGCCAACCTATCCCAACACCATATACTTTGTGGATCAAAGGGTTTGGGAATAGTCATCCACAGTATGGTCTAAGTTTATGGGCCAGATGGGGATAAAGGAAACATAATATATACTTAACTAGCATGGAAGACCATCTTCCTTGGTGCACAGTAGTAAGGACATTGCTTTATAATCTATATCTCAATGGTTGACCATACATGTTGCATAGCGTTGGCTGGAGGAGTAGCTATTTCACCCAAGCGCCCTTTACAAAAGCATGCTTGCTGATGCCAGACTCTCCTGGTGGTGGTTGTATCTTCCCTGAGAGCAAAAGGTTTGGACATGTTGATATTCAACACCCCAAACCATGTTGGTTTGCCAGTTTGGGGTTTGGCTGCCAAAGTTCTCTAGATTCCCACACACTTTAAGATCATACTGGGCATTGGGGTACATAAAGAATGGAGGAACCCAATGCAGACATAAAAAACAAACCGTTTCCAGGTGCTGCCCTGACCCCATACCATTCCCCCTTCTTAAAGGTCAGCGGATTGGCTTATATCTCCCAAGAGCAATAGGAATGGAATACTCACAATTCTTCGTTCCCCAACATCATCTGTCAGGAAAGAGATGGGCTGATTCTAAATATTCGGCTCACACCAATCTGATATGTATGGCCAACAGAGTGAAATATATTATTTTTCAAAAATAATTCAAAAAGTCAAACTATTGTCTCAGTTTTTAGCTTATGAGATGACATCATGCTATGGGTGATGACATCACTAATTCTTGCCTGGAGTCTTAGCTGACATCATTCCATCTCTTCCCTACATAGCATAATAAAATAAGAGACTATTAGAATAATAAAACATTCTAAACTTTTTGGACTATGTAGACGAATCTTTTATATGTTTAGAAGCTTCCACTTATTTTACATCAAAAATAGCTAACACATACCAGCAACATGATTGACCAGCAATCTACTGTATACGCAGCCAAAAATCCCAAGAAACTTGTTTACAGGTCTGTGCAAAACACAAAAACATCTTCAGAATTGGCAGCGGATGCCGTCACTTATTCTAGCAAATGAACCGTAATAATATGCATTAAACAAATGCTTCCAAATTCCGAGAACAAAAATAGGTTTGAAAATGTCACTTTTAGCTAAATGCTGAATTACATATCCCCAAATCTCCAGCCACATCACAAACCTTGGTCACATTTTTCAGCATTTTTGAGATTTTTTAACTTTTATTTTTTTTTTTTTAAACCGTATTCAGAACAGTCCATAAATTCATGTCTTTGACGCCCGAGAGACCCGAGTTATATAAATAATTACATTAGTTTCAATGGTGCATTTGGAATACAAAAATACCTTCTGGACACGCATATGCTTCTTAAATGCTAGGCTCGCTCAGTCACAGATCCAGTGTCAGCTGGCTGGCTCATCAATGGGTAATTTAACTAATTGCCGAGCCACCAAGGAATCCTTTTGCAGTAGATATGAAGGGGGGAGGGGGGTTGGGGGGTGGCGGACCCTCCATACAGCAGATGTAAATGGAGAATATTTATATACTCATGTTCGGAGGAAGCTCACATTATGGGCAAGATAAAGAGTGAGACAGAACAATGACCTAGATTTCATCCGTCGGTGCACGCTTACATCAACCAAACACACAGGATCATTACCAATAAGCTAAAAATACCCGAAGATAAGCTTATCAGGATGGTTAATGTAGCAGAGCTGAATGTCAGACCCAATATGGTTTTGCATAGGATTAAAAGAAAATCTATGGCATAATCTTCAAGGAAACGCTGTCAAAAAGACAAAAAGTTGCCAGCCAATTTTCCCTACTGGCTCCTTCATAACCAGGCAATTAGAAAAATAAATACTCTTAGAAATCCAGGGTCCAGGGCTAGGACATTCAATTTTTCATCGGCCATATTCATTACTAATTGCACTTTATGTTATAGTTGCCACCAAAATTTCAGGAGATTTTAGTTCCTCCTCCAAGACCTCCTACAACCCACCCAGGAACACCCCTTTCACCCCCGGGAATGCCCAAAAACTACCCAAACTTTGACTTTTTGTGGTTGACCATGCCCCTTCCCACTCATTTTCCTAGGAGTTCTGGGGACTATGATTTATGTCTGAGTGCAGAGTGACCCCATAACTGTTAGGCCTCATATGTTTGTTACCCTGATATTTATGTTGATGGAACCATCCACCCATCCAACCATTAAGGGGTCTAGCTATAGGAGATGTAGGTGTACGGATGTGTCCTCTCTTACCTTTCTTCATGGTCAGAAACATAACTTGAAGCTCCTGAGTCCCAATGCAAAACCTGTCCTGGGATCCTTAACTACTCTGAGTCATTTTGAATTGTGGTATATTTTATTTGGCACCTCAGGGTCCAGGGCCTGATAACAACTATTACGACTGCACTCCCTAGTCAGACCCTCCTCAGGGCTGGACATGTTCAGATATGTGTCTCTTCAGATAACCAGCTTTTCAAATCAACATGATTTTGTGGTGCTCTATCACAAGGAGCCTATCCTATACATGTCTATGTGTGCCCTCCTAGTGGTTGCACTGTGACCTGCAGCCTGTCAAGGGTTTTGCTAGTATCTCTCAATATTATATTGAATTGGCGAATTTAATGGGTGTTCATAAGACTCTATTCACATGTGACATGGCCACTTTCAAAACTATGAAAATCCTATTTCTGGCCATTTTTTGTGAACCGTCTATGAGGGTCTGAGAAAAATGAATACGGATGCAAAACAGACTTGAAAAGCAGAAGTTTCAATAGTTTTTCACGGTCACTTTTTCCACACAGTTGTGTGATAACAGCCTAACCAAATTTGAGCTCTGTATCAGTTGTGCCTGGGCCCCGGGGGCCGCATAAGAAGGTCATACATCGGGGCTCGGGAGTTTCAATGATGTCACTAGACCTTTGGATTGCATAGATGAAACTCTGACATTATTTTCCACAGTCCAACTCCTTTATAAATGGCTTTGGTCAGACCAAAGCTTCAAAGCCAGTGATCGAATTCCTATAAAAGTAAATATACAAAAAACTATACATCTAATTAATTCTACAACATTATTAATTCTGAAATATATATGTGTACTATATGTGCATTTGATTTTGTTGCTGGAGTAGCAGTCGGTAACATTTAACTCCAACTCCACCCACAACAAGTCCTGACTACGACTACGATTCCAACCCCATAGCCTTGTAAGTCTTTGCAATCTTCTAACCAATCACTTAGAGATTTTGTAGCCTATAATAAACATACAAGTACACATCCTATATACTGTGCTCAACACATAACCTCCTTGTAAGCAGGCAGCGAAGGAGTCACCGGCTGGATCGTCTTCCCTGTGCACTTAGACAATAGAGTTATACAAGCAAGTGAAATAGTCAGTCATGTTTACCCCACGACGGCAGAACATCTTTACAGAAGAGCCGGAACAGATGGTGGAAAAAAACATTTGATTCCCAGCCATGTGACATGCGCTGACATGCACCGGGACACAAATTACAGGAGTAACAATACAGTATGGCCACCCTGGCCACCGCCATCCTGCCTGCAATACTTGAGGCTTACAGTCACTTGGAAATGTCATCTGTTATTACATTCACGACTCGCACCTGACATGCTTTAGTGGAAGAGTGATCAACACCGGTTTTGTTCTGTATCACAAATCAGGAATCAAGGCAAAGTGCACTGATACATGCCAGGAACCAGCTCCAGCTTAAGAGCTCTCGAATAATCGCTTTTTGGAGACTGTGTCTGTGCCATTGGGTAAATGCAGGAAAGACTTGGAAAGCTTCACTGACCAGGAGAATTATAGCACAGGAAGCAACTAAATACATTACAAGCGCAGGGTGTAGCATCCAAAATGCTCCGGGAAGAGCTTTACTGAGAAGGGTTTTGTGCTGCAACAAGTACTTCTAGTCCAATCTGAAATGGAGAATAATTTCTAACTAATATCCCTGTACATAGGAGCAGTATTATAGTAGTTATATTCTTGTACATAGGAGCAGTATTATAGTAGTTATATTCTTGTACATAGGAGCAGTATTATAGTAGTTATATTCTTGTACATAGGAGCAGTATTATAGTAGTTATATTCTTGTACATAGGAGCAGTATTATAGTAGTTATATTCTTGTACATAGGAGCAGTATTATAGTAGTATATTCTTGTACATAGGAGCAGTATTATAGTAATTATATTCTTGCACATAGGAGCAGTATTATACTAGTTATATACTCTTTTACATAGAAGGCAGTATTATAGTAGTTATATTCTTGTACATAGGAGCAGTATTATAGTTTCTTTACATGAGGCGTATTATAGTAGTTATATTCTTGTACATAGGAGCAGTATTATAGTAGTTATATTCTTGTACATAGGAGCAGTATTATAGTAGTTATATTCTTGCACATATATAAGATCATTTATCAGGTGGCGCTTCCTACAGGCAATATAAAGTCTGTACGAGATCCCACATTACCTAGTCATAGGGATATTGTGCCATGAGTTGAGTAACCCCAGTGGATTTGCTCACATCTGCATTGTTTGCCTCCATGTTATCGCTGTCATAAGATCAGAACAATAAAAATTACAGCAGTGCCAAATCCAACTCAAGACAGACATCAACAGCAGCCAACAGACCACATTGACTGTAATGAAGTCTGTCAGGTTTCATCATGACGTCCATCATTTTACCAGATAATGAGATATTTTGCCAGACATTTTTGTCAGAATCTGCAACAAAGCAGATGTGAACAGTTGTGAATATGGCTGAGCTGCAGCACCATACACAGCCAGTGGACATGTACTGTTCTCAGAAGAAGCAGGCATGATTTTCTAAGGCTGAACAACCTCTGTAATGTCACTAACATTTCAATAAACTTGGCATAAATCAATAGTCCAAGTGCATAAGACAACTTTGTAATAAATCTTATAAAAATGCTTCTTTTCCCACTTATTTGATTATTTTCCAGTCTCCCCCTTCCTGCTAAACTGACTCTCTCCCCCACAAATCTGTCTTGCCAGAGCAAGCTGAACTGACGGCTACAAAGAAGTTATATTCAGCTTACAATAGAAGTCTATGCAGAGGGGAGTGAGGAGGAAAGAGCTTGAACCAAGTGAGAGGAGCATGGACTCAGACAGAGACTATATCAGTAATAATACTACTTAATATTACTTATAATCTGGATTTTTAGCAGTTTTTCTCTATGAAAGCTCTTTTATATTGGTAATAAAGATTCACTGCTACGATGTCTCCCATGCACTGCACACATGAAGTAGAGGAGAATCTGATCCATAAGCATCTGCTCCACATGCTGAATCTGTGGTTGAGTAGCACGGTAAGCACATAGATGATATTCGTGTAATTCCTGTGTCTCCATGGACCCATTATTTTACTCCGGCAAGCCCGGACCACAAAAAGGAAAGGAAAAGTACCTGTCCTCTTGCCTCAGGCTCATGGCCCCACACAAGGACTTGTGAAAATACAGAGGCATATGTATGGGGCCATTAGAATATAATAGGTCAATGTGTCACTGTGATAAACACGTGTAACACACATTAGTGTGCATGAAACCTTAGTTTTATATCTCACACCAAGGGCTTTATTCACATCAATACAAGTTGGAACAGCTCTATAATGTCCTATATGATCCTACTGCTTATGGAGCAGATTCTCCTCTACTTCCTGTGTACAGTGTATGGGAGACATGCTCTTTTCTTACCGTGGAAACATCAAAAATCCTCATTGTCACTCTGATTCTCTCTCGTCTTCACTATTGCAATACTCTTCTAATTGGGCTATCTCTCACTAAACTCTCCCCACTACAATAAGTCCTGAATGCGGCCACCAGACTCATCTTTCTGTCACACCGGTACAGAGACGCATCTACCTTGTGTCAGTCGCTGTATTGGTTGCCCATCCATCACAGAATACAATATAAAATTATCACACTGACCCACAAATCCATCCATAGCGCAGCACCCCCCTATATCTCCTCTCTCGTCACTGTCTACTGCCCTGACCGTCCTCTCCGTTCTGCCAATGACCTTAGACTTGCATCCCCTGTTATCTGATCATCCCATTCCCGTCTACAAGACTTTTCTCGAGCTGCACCGGAGCTCTGGAATGCTTTACCTGAGACAATCCGATTAATCCCCAACTACAGCAGCTTCAAAACTGCCCTAAAATCACATCTGTATGGTCAGGCTTATCACGTGCCCTGATCACAGTGTAGTGTGCGGAGGAGGAGAACAATAACACCTTTTATCCTTCCTCCTCTGTTCCTCAGATCCGGCCCCTCCATCTAGAAGTTACACTTCCCTCCTTGCACTTAGTATATGTTTATTCACAGATACCGACTGGTGACGGCTCATACAGCTTCAGTTACATAACCTTTTCTATTAAAAGATGGCTGGACCATGGTAGCAAACAAGCCCTCTGACCTCTTGTGCCCCCCTATCTCCTCATAGAATGTAAGCTCTTGTGCCCGGGCCCTCACGCCTATTGTTTCATATGTTTATTTTTTTGTCACATTGTAATGTCTCATATTGTCTGTTCATGTGTCCTCTGATTTGTAAAGTGCTAAGGAATATGTTGGCGCCATATAAATAAAGTTATTATTATTATTATTAGACTTCGTAGCAGTGAATATTACTACTACCAATATAAAAGATGGAGCTTCCATAGAGGAGAACTGCTAAAAATCCAGAACATAAGTCATATAATGGTCATACATAGTGTTACTTCATGCACACTCATTATAATATTCATTGATACAAGTGTATTAGGGACAGGTTAAGGCTTACACGGTGATATAATTGTAACCAAAAGTGTTGCAACTCCAGTTATCCTATGTACTAAAAAAGTCACCAGAATCCAAAATTTCCGAGAGGGACTTGCATTCACTTGCAACTTTTTTCCTCTGGAAGACAATCAGCTTGGCATCTTGATAGCCAATTTACCACAATTTTCCACAATTCTCACCACCATGTAGTCTAATGAGACATCTCCTTGCCATATGTCCCATTGAGCACCAGAATAAGCCATTTCTCATCCACGCTAGCCTGTGCGGCGGTCTGCAGCTTCCCCCAATGATAACAGCCTTGTAACATAATTCCAGCAAAATAATCCCAACATATGTCCATGCTCTTCATCTACAGACAGGTAAAAAATAGAAATGGGCACAAGAAATGTGCAGTTTTGTTCTCGTGCACTGAGCAGAGGTTTTGTTGGCTTCGAGTCTATAGAGGAAAATAGCAGCCAACAAATGTGTTAGCTGCCATGTGTGGGAAGAACACTGCGCCTCGATGAATGAGCCAGACTTATTTAGGTGGGATCTTCTCCCTACTGAGTACTGAGAAGGAGAACATGCTGCCAAACCGGCATCATACATAGTAAGCACATCTCAATACAGGTACAGAAATGCTCCCATCCCTAGTATCCCCGGCTGGGTCCATGTCTCTCCTGCTTCATTGTATCCAAAAATAGGACGAATACAATATTGTCATGTTCATTATGTACAGGGATGGTAAGTACTATTGCAATTTAAGGGACAAAAGAGACAAAGCAATGTGTGAATAGGAACTGAAGATGTAATCCAGCTCACTGTCACTAGGACTATGGTTATTACTGGATCATTAGACTTAACTACATACATACAATATATGTTTGTGGACATCTTACATGTAAAAGGTATGTTCACCAATCTACAATTTAAAGATATAAAATATACACAACAAGTAACTACTGTATTATACTCCAGAGCTGCGCTCACTATTCTGCTGGTGCAGTCACTGTGTACATACATTACATTACTTATCCTGTACTGATCCTGAGTTACATCCTGTATTATACTCCAGAGCTGCGCTCACTATTCTGCTGGTACAGTCACTGTGTACATACATTACATTACTTATCCTGTACTGATCCTGAGTTACATCCTGTATTATACTCCAGAGCTGCACTCACTATTCTTTTGCTACAGTCAATACATGTAATGTATATGACTTTTGTTCCAAGCTGAATTCAGATTTATTAGCCCTTTAAAATAAATAGAACTACATCTGAGCTATTAAATTAATAAAAGTGCAAGTGCTTATTAAACTCAACTTTAGAGAAGTACTTGTCCGATGAGACCTCCCGTGCACCGTCTTATGCGAATGTCATTAACCCGCAGTTCACGTTCTCTCAATGTACTGTACTAACCTTTCGGTGCAGACGCTCAGGGCTATTTTTGCAGGAGCTGTCCTCATTGGCTGGCAGACTCTTAAGGTAGTAGGGTATAATTAATCAGAGATTACGGCACGCTGGTTACATCGTATATTTTTGTTGTAGACATAATCATTTTTAGCCGTGATAACAGATAATTGTACGAGCCTCATAAATTATAGGTGAATATCACTTTTATGGCAAAAGAGCCAAATAACAGCTCCGGAACCAGGCGGGAATATCCAGATGTCTATTAATTGTATCTGCGGCAGAATTAAGAAGCGTTTGTAAGAAGATTTCATAGACATTGACATTTTATAATACAGATATCCCCCAATTCTTTTCTAGAATTGAGGGATATCTGAAAGAGGGATATGGCCAGTACATTGCCTCATCTATGTCACAAAAAGGGACATGAAAAAAAGGGGCGCGCTGCACTCAAAGGGGACTCAAACATGTTGCCAAATATGACCATACCGCTTATTCTGGTTTTTGGAATTGTATTGCCAAAATGGAGACTATTGGCATGTATGGAGGACCCCTTTATATTAACCTTTAAAGGGCTTCCTACCAAGAACTGATCACAGATATCGCTAATCGAAGGGCCCTAACCCTTGAGATCTACTATGAAGAGGCTTCATTGTAATAGAGGTCTTTTTGGACCCAACAACATGCATCTGCCTGGGTTCATTTGACAAGATTTATTTTGGTAGTGGTGAGCTGCAATACCAGTCATGACCAGAGGTGGAGCTGCATCTAGGAAAAAAGAGCTGACATTTTTTTCTATATTTTCCAAGCCTTGCTTCTTCTACTTAAAAACCTCTCTGACGCTGTCTCATTCCAGGCTCCTGCAATGTCACGCCTGGGTTTCTATCGCATATTCCTAATCGGTCTGTCTCGCACTAGGCTGGCTCCATTGCATCTATCACTAACGCAGCTGCCAAGTTAATTTTTCTTACTAACCGCCCCATTAGCAGAGAATCCATTTACCCGCCATTTTACTGGTTACCGATATACTCAAAAATTCATATGCAATTCATAGTGTCACCCTGATATTCAAGACTTTCAATAGTGCTGTGTGAACCTGTACCTCTTCATATGTTTAAAGGGAGTGTCACCAGAACCAGCATATCACCCCAGCCCTGCAGATAGATAGGTTAGTGTCACCAGAACCAGCATATCACTCCAGCCCTGCAGATAGATAGGTTAGTGTCACCAGACCCAGCATATCACTCCAGCCCTGCAGATAGATAGGTTAGTGTCACCAGACCCCAGCGTATCACTCCAGCCCTGCAGATAGATAGGTTAGTGTCACCAGACCCAGCATATCACCCCAGCCCTGCAGATAGATAGGTTAGTGTCACCAGAGCCAGCATATCACCCCAGCCCTGCAGATAGATAGGTTAGTGTCACCAGAACCAGCATATCATCCCAGCCCTGCAGATAGATAGGTTAGTGTCACCAGAACCAGCATATCACCCCAGCCCTGCAGATAGATAGGTTAGTGTCACCAGACTCAGCATAACACCCCAGCCCTGCAGATAGATAGGTTAGTGTCACCAGATCCCACATATCACCCCAGCCCTGCAGATAGATAGGTTAGTGTCATCAGACCCAGCATATCACCCCAGCCCTGCAGATAGATAGGTTAGTGTCACCAGAACCAGCATATCACCCCAGCCCTGCAGATAGATAGGTTAGTGTCATCAGACCCAGCATATCACCCCAGCCCTGCAGATAGATAGGTTAGTGTCACCAGAACCAGCATATCACCCCAGCCCTGCAGATAGATAGGTTAGTGTCACCAGACCCAGCATATCACCCTAGCCCCGCAGATAGATAGGTTAGTGTCACCAGATCAGGCGTATCACTCCAGCCCTGCAGATAGATAGGTTAGTGTCACCAGAACCAGCATATCACCCCAGCCCTGCAGATAGATAGGTTAGTGTCACCAGACCCAGCATATCACCCCAGCCCTGCAGATAGATAGGTTAGTGTCACCAGAACCAGCATATCACCCCAGCCCTGCAGATAGATAGGTTAGTGTCACCAGACCCAGCATATCACCCCAGCCCTGCAGGTAGATAAGTTAGTGTCACCAGACCCAGCATATCACCCCAGCCCTGCAGATAGATAGGTTAGTGTCACCAGACCCCAGTATATCACCCCAGCCCTGCAGATAGATAGGTTAGTGTCACCAGAACCAGCATATCACCCCAGGCCTGCAGATAGATAGGTTAGTGTCACCAGACCCCAGTATATCACCCCAGCCCTGCAGATAGATAGGTTAGGGTCACCAGAACCAGCATATCACCCCAGCCCTGCAGATAGATAGGTTAGTGTCACCAGAACCAGCATAACACCCCAGGCCTGCAGATAGATAGGTTAGTGTCACCAGAACCAGCATATCACCCCAGCCCCGCAGATAGATAGGTTAGTGTCACCAGACCCAGCATATCACCCCAGCCCTGCAGATAGATAGGTTAGTGTCCCCAGAACCAGCATATCACCCCAGCCCTTTCTTATTTTGGGACATCTGTCTTTTTCTCTGGAGGACCATGTCTGTCCACAAGTTACATGGACAGCCCACTGATTTCAAGAGTCACTTTGTAATGGTTTATTTACCATGTTGGGGCACTGCAGGGAAATTACTGCCATTTATTCTGCAGACCCCAGCAGGGGGTTACTCTGTGCCCAGCTTATTCAAAAAAATTTGGATTCGTCAAAGAGGGCAGCCCATTAATTTTTGCAAACAAGGTTTGTAACCTGTAAGTGTAGAGACACATAGGTCTGCATAGAGGCTGCATACACAGAACGGTGACAGATTTTTTATATATACATACTATTTGTAAATATGTTTCAATTTTTTGTCATGCAAAAGACAAAGTTAGTCGGCAAGTTTGTAGTCTGTAATTGAGATATATAAGTCTGCATAGGAGCTGTAGATGCATCCCGATAGATTTTATTGGTTACTTGAAAAGTTGATTCAGATTTGCAAAAATATTTAAACCCTTTAAAAGGGTTGTCCAGGGAGGTTTCTTTCACTCACAGGATTTTTTTATGCTGAAATTGGAGGTTTTGGGCTGGTTCTGACCCCAGGTTACATGACGGGAACCAGAACCCGCCCCTGTGTCACTCTGCTTCCTCCCTAGACTCCTCCCCGTATCTACCTGTGCTATGGTGGCTGGAAGATTATGGTAAAGCCAGCCTCCATTACACAGGTAACTACCACTAGGAACATGAAGAAACCCCGGAGGAAGTGAGTAAACTAAAACTCCCTGGACAACCCCTTTAACACTAGAAGTCCCAGAAATTTCGAGCTCCCCCTTGAAGTCCTGAAAGAGGGTCAAATGACCCTTAGTCCAAACAGACAACTCTGATGGCTCCAATTAGCATCCTTTCATTTGTAAATGTGGCCATTGTCTGAGGAATCTGCAGGGGGCAATTGTGTTGATCCACCTCAGGTCTTGTAAGAGAGTGTAAACAAAAGAATGAAAGATGCTCTTGAGTGTGTCTGCCCATCCCCCAGCTGCATTGTTGTGCTGGGAATATGCATAAGGTTGCTAACACCTTAGCAAATTTGCATGCAGCCTTTTGTGCTTTGGGGGATGTGAAGGGACTGCTTCACCTATTTTGTTCACAAGAAACAAAATGCAGAGAATGCACACCATTCAACAGGCATTGGAACTGATCCTGAGCAACACCAACCCTTCTGACTCAGATGGAGAAGACATAGTCCTTCAACTGGATTCGGACTCTGAGCTGTCTTCAGGTTAGATTTTTTCAAATTACCGATTTTTATTTCCTATCTTTTTTATTTAGAACCAAAACAAAATGTTAATTTGAAATTATTTATCTTGCAGATGAGGAGACTCCTCCTCTACCAAAAAAGAGAGCTCGGTTGGCGAGTGAGCCGACAGAGACCGCAAAAGATGGCACAGTGTGGCGTGAAGTAGAAGTGGGGAAACGTCTCCATTTCACCCCAATAGAACCGTACCCTACAGATGGAGAGCCAAGTGCTAAGGCCAGACGAAGTGTCCGGAGTCGCCTTCAGAGCTTCCTCTGTTTTATCACTCTTGACATGCTTCGTAGCATTCAAGAATGGACTACTCAACATGCACGTCACACGGAGCAGGTGGATTGGTTCATGGGTCTCCCGGAACTAATGGCATTTATTTCAGTCATTATCTTGCGGGGGGGTGACCAAGGTTCCATCACTACATGACAGCTGGTCAGCAAACCTAGCAAACCCAAGGATCATTGCAACTATGACCCGAAACCGCTTCCAAGACATCATGCAACACCTATGCTTTGATGACATGTTCACACGCAGTGAGCGAGTGGAGACCGATAAGTTTGCTGCAATCTCCGATGTGTGGAGATCGTTTGTCACCAACTGCATCGCATCCTACAACCCTGGTCGACACATCACTATTGATGAACAGCTTTTCCCGTCAAAGACTTGCTGCTGTTTTCTGCAATACATTGCAACAAAACCAGACAAGTTTGGCATCAAGTTTTGGGTGGCTTGCGACTTGAAATCAAAGTACATCTGTAATGTCCTCCCATATCTTGGCAAGGACCCCAGTCGTCCCAGCGGGGAGAGACTGTCCGAAACTGTAGTGATGAGGCTGATGGAACCATTCATGGACAAGGGCAGAACTGTAACCACGAACAATTTCTTTACATCATTGTCACTTGCACAACGACTGCTTAGCCGGAAAACCACTATCCTCGGCACAGTCAACAAGAGTCGCCGGGAAATTCCTCAATCCGCTAGACAGATGGACCGCACTGAATTCACCACTCAGGTGTTTTCAACCACTGATGCCACACTGACATTGTATGCACCCAAACGAAAGATGGCCGTCTACATTCTCAGCAGCATGCACAGCATGGTTGAGACTGAGGATACCAACAAAAGGAAGCCAAACACGGTCACACAATACAACCACACAAAGTGCGGTGTGGATGTAATGGACCAAATGGTGCGGGAGTACAGCCTGCATGCAGGAACACGGAGATGGCCATTCGCCGTGTTCTACAACATGATTGACATGGCAGCACTGAATGCTCATGTTCTTTATCAGGCATGCACTGGGGTGCAGGAGAGACGGGTGGACTTCCTGGTTGAGCTTGCAAAGAGTTAGGTGGCTCTCATGTGACTGAAAAGAAGGCACGCAAGGAGAAACTCCTTCGGCAACAACCTTCCACACCCAGCCCTGGCAAAAGGGCGAAGTGTCAGGTCAACCATCGATGCACGAACAATTGTGCAACTGAGAGATGTGTTTACTGCTACAAATACACGTGTGGCAAATGTACCAGGGACATACCCAGGCAGTGCCAGGTATGTTCCGACAGTGCAGACAGACTGCTGAGTAAGTGCTGAAATGCTAGTCACACAAGAAGGACATGCCACTCACACACACACACGCAGCCCCCCACTGCAGCCTATTGTAAATATGTGTGGAATTGTTTTATTCCTTGTATTTTTTTTATTATTTTCATAACAAAAATAAAAAGCATAGAAACAAATAACAGTTGTTCTTTTGTATATTTACATCTTTGTATATTTAGATTCAAGTCAATGGGTGCAGAAAAAAAAAAATAAAAAATCGCAAAAAAATCGCAGTTACTGAGTGAGTCACACAAGAAGGACATGCCACTCACACACACACACACACACACACACACACACACACACACACACACACGCAGCCCCCCACAGCAGCCTATTGTAAATCCTGTGGTGTGACAGTAATGGCCTTAATTACAGAACAAAAGCGGTGATTATAGGTTGTTTGCTTAAATCCTTCAGGTCATTTGACCCGTCTCTGGGTTCCAAAGGTAGAAATGTTAAATGACCCCTCTCTGGGACTTCTAGTGTTAAAGGGGGCTCCCACCAAAATATAACACTTTTGTTTTGAACACCAGTATGGTGCCACCTGGTGTTCAAAATGTAGGGCAATGTGCACGTCCACCATGAGCTAAGTGCTGGTGGACACACATGCTCAGTCACTCTTCCCACAACATAGCAATTCTCTGTTTACTGCAAGGTAACCATAACTTTTGTGCCCCACTTAGGAGCTACAGTACGTGGCAGTACATGTGAGAAAACTCCTTCTATGGGGTAAATACAAAGTGACTATTGTCAGCTGTCAGAGGGGGAAGGGGACCGATTATGTCCAGATCCCTCCCTCGGCAGCCCCAAGGGCGACACATGAAAGAAAAAAGCAATTTTAAGCTAAAAACAATGCAGAAAGGATAACCCCTTAGTAGTGTCCATAGTGGTAATTATTCACAATCTTTCTTTCCCGGTCATGTTCACATTGTAGTGTCTGATGGTGAATTCTAGATACAAAACTAGTGCTTTATAATGAACAATTATTCTAATTATTCCTAAGACGATAAGTTACTGAGTGGCTCTTAGCCCTGTACACACCCATCGCCTTCTTTGCACCATAGGACCTTATGGGCCGATAATGTATCTGATATGACGTCTACGAGACACCTATCCTGCCCTGAATACTACCCAAGGGAAACCGAGCCCAGTGGAGAGATATAAAATGCACATTTAGTCTCTTGCTATTAAGTCATAAAAAGATATATACGGCCTGGAATGATATTATACAATCTATTACATGATTAAAATTTATGCTGTGGATACGCAGGCGAGCCAGCAACAATATCTTCCTGGAAATCATTAAGGCTAATTATTGGAAATTCTATAGATTATTCATTAGTGCGAAATAAATGAAAGGAGAGATTTATACTGATGAAAGATTCAGTAAGAGATGAAGATAGACTGGCGCGCTGGCAAGTGCCCTGATGTGAACCGCTTAATGCAACTACTATTACAATATCGACTCCAATAATAATAAAACTAGGAAAGCTGGGGGCTATATGGGGTGCAGGAGAGGCAGTCACCCCAAGGCCCTGCTGCCGAGGGGCCTAGATGCCCTTCTGTCACATATGGCACCAGCAGACACATCGTAGGCGAGGATAGAGATGAACAAACTGATTTGGACTGAGATGGATTTGACCCAAATTTCTAAAAAGTTTCGGGTTCTACAAAAACCTGAAACTTCTGGTGTTCGCCATTCATGAATAACTATTATATTCTGGGGTCTTATCAGACCCCACAGTATAATAAACGGGCCCATGGGAGGTGCGGACAAAATAAAAATCACAGATACTCACCTCTCCTCGGTGTCCTGTCTTCTTCCCAGGTTTCGACTCCTCTCTTTGCGAGCTCTTACAGCCTCCTCCTGACGTCAGATACCCCATGGTCACTACTGAGGAAATTTGGGGGCCCGACATCTTGATGCTGAGTCAAAGGCCTCAGCAGTGACCCCGGGGGCATCTTATGTTGGCAAAAGACACCAGAATAGCCCACATGGAGAAGAGCCGATGCCTGGGGAGAGGTATGGACGCCCAGGAGAGGTGAGAAAGAATGACTATCTCTGTTTTTTATTTTGTCAGCACCTCCCCTGGGCCTTTGCACTTTGGATTGGACCGAATTTGGTCAGCTGACCCCATGAATATTTGTGAAACGAATCTTGCGAGTTTTGTCCATCTCTAGTGAAGAGTACCAGTACAGATTTTGGGGTCTGTGCACTTCAAGTTACTCCTGCGTCCTGTGTTCCCTGTTACAATATGGTTTCTATACTGTAGGAAGTTGTGTCTGTTGTATGACACATCTCAATTTATCACTCATCATTAGGGCCCATACACTTTCAATAGTAGTCGCCAAGCATGCGTGTGTGCTCAATGGGGAGAAAAAAATAAGTAACCGCCAGAAAAATGTATCATGCCTGTCATTCTTTCCTTCAATGTCATCTGTCAGGGAAAGTCAGCAAATCCTCATACACATAGTTAATGAGTTCAGCTGACTTTGCTCCGTTGTGTATGGGCACCTTAAAGAGGACCTTTCACTACCTCTGCCAACTCAAACTCTTCAATAGCTGACTCTCCACTGATTCCAGCACAGTTGGAATTTTCTCTCTAGTCCTCGCCATTCCTGAGCAATCGATACAGTTAGTTTCAGCACCCAATATGGAATAAGGCTTTTTACTGTCAGGTGGTTGGTAATAAGCTGGAGGAGACAACCCTATCTGACAACAGAGATCCAAATCAGCATATTTGGCGCTGAAACTAACAGAAATTATTCCTGAGGAATGGTGGGGCTAGAGAAAAAAATTCCAACTGGGCTGGAATCAATGGAATAGCAACTACTGAGGAAAACTTAGAGTTGGTGAAGGTGGTGAAAGGTCCTCTTTAAGTCATTCCTTACCTAGAATTTCCCCACTTTCCACCCATGCTGGCAAGCAAGAATGGAGTGCCACAATAATAATAGACTTAGAAGCCTACTCAGTAAGAAGATTACCAAGGCAGTTGTATTCTACGAAAAGTTGCCTAGTTGGTACAACACCTCAAAAGTGTTGAGTTCAGCAACAGTTCCAATGTCCCTAATCCCAAATGCCCATCAAATATAACTAAGATCATAATTTAGAAGATTCCATTAAAATCTATGATCTGGGTCCGACTTGCACTCTACAGATTTTCCTCGTCTTCTGATGGATACTGTTGCCTACTGATAAATAGTCCCAAAAACCAGCAAGAAATGGTAAACCTCTATTGTAGTGCCCAGTAGTGGTCTTAGGGGATGAACCTTCACTGATGTACCATTTGTTTTACATATATAGCGGATACTGAATAAGGTGGGCATACCCAACCGTAATAAAACCCACCTCCTTGATTGTATGAACAAACCGCTACCCTATGGAGGACACTTAGAAAACCTACTGTAGTTCTCAAACCCCTTCATGGGGGCCCCTTTTATGAGGCTCCTGGAGATTGGGGGCCAGTTCCAGGTTTGTCTTTCCCTCATTTTAATAGGAGGTGAGAACCTGTCCATAGTTGCAGCAATGTTAGGCAAAGATGAGGGCTCCAGGACCTCTACTCATTGTGGTGTCATGCTGGAATAGGTGTACATTTTTTTCTTTTTCTTTTTGGGTTCATTGTCTATGTCACCTCCATTCATGGACTTGTCTACTAATATACAAACTAAAATTATACATAGAACACTTCATTGAAACTCCTTGTATATATTTTATGAGCTTTTTGTTGTATTGTTTTTCTCAAGTGCCCCCAATTGAATAACTACAAAAGTCAGAAACATCCGAGGAGCCGGATGGAATAATGCAGCGATATGTTCCAGTCTTGCACAGAGCATTGTCTTGTGACAATAGGTCTTTGTCATGTGTCAGAATAATCTGCATAACCCTGATACGCAGTTCGCTCTTGCTCAAGACGCTTTCCCTTGATATAGAATGATGTTTGGAAATTCAGACCAAAAACCATTGTTTCTGAAACACTGCAGGTTTTTGTTTTTCTTCTCTGTGTTATGTCGGGGAGCAGGGAAAGCTTATTGGCCTGAACATTTACTGAACTCCCGAACAAAAGCTTTGAAACTGACAAGTCGCCCATGGGAGAATGGAGTTACATAGCGACTTTATCCATTTATCCCACCAATATTGTCAAAAAGTTATAGTCAAAATACAAAACAGTAGTTACTATAATAATAGTTACAAAATAACAGTTACAAAATATCTATGTGAAATAAAGTGAGAATTAAAGGGAAACCGTCACCATGGCTTTGGATTAGGATCTCAACAAAGCTGTTGGGGTTTCACTGTTCCTACACAATGGCCTCGGAGAATGAGACAGAAGAAAAGACCTCTCAATATAATACAAAGAGTACCCATTCTAGAATAAAGAAGAGAAGCCCACCCTTGAGTACAGAAGAGAGC
Organism: Leptodactylus fallax; assembly: GCA_947044405.1. Lineage (NCBI taxonomy): Eukaryota > Metazoa > Chordata > Amphibia > Anura > Leptodactylidae > Leptodactylus > Leptodactylus fallax. The sequence continues at coordinate 44,442 of CAMRHE010000917.1, forward strand.
CCACTCCTCAATATAGAAGACTGCCGCACCCCGAATATAGAATATAGCGCCACCCCTGAATACAGACTAAAGCCCCACCCCAGAGTATAGAAAAAGAAACCCAATGTTGAGTACAAAAGTGAGAAAAGAAGATGAGAACCCCACCCAGAAAATAGCAGAAAAGAGACCCAGCCTTGCATACAGAGGAGAGCCCCACCCCTCAACCCAGAATAGCCCCAGCCCAAAGTATACAAGAGTCCCACCCATGAGTACAGAAGAAGACAGAATATAGGAAAAGAGAACAATTTCTCTGGACTAAAGAGAGACTTACCCATACATTCATAGAATGCAGAACATAGAAGAGAGTCCCACCCCTGCGTACAAAATAGAGCCCCAGCCCTCAACACAGAAAAAAAGCCGCAGCCCAAAGGATAGAAGAGCAGAGCCCCACCTGAGCACAGAAAAAGAGAGTCCCACCCCTGAGCAGAGAAAAGAGTCCTACCCCTGAGCACAGAAGAAGAGAGTCCTACCCCTGAGCACAGAAAAGAGTCCCACCCCTGAGCACAGAAAAGAGTCCTACCCCTGAGCACAGAAGAAGAGAGTCCTACCCCTGAGCACAGAAGAAGAGAGTCCTACCCCTGAGCACAGAAGAAGAGAGTCCTACCCCTGAGCACAGAAGAGAGTCCTACCCCTGAGCACAGAAGAAGAGAGTCCCTACCCCTGAGCACAGAAGAAGAGAGTCCTACCCCTGAGCACAGAAGAAGAGAGTCCTACCCCTGAGCACAGAAGGAGAGAGTCCTACCCCTGAGCACAGAAGAAGAGAGTCCCTACCCCTGAGCACAGAAAAGAGAGTCCTACCCCTGAGCACAGAAGAAGAGAGTCCCACCCCTGAGCACAGAAGGAGAGAGTCCCACCCCTGCATACAGAAGAGAGCCCCATTCCTGAACACAGAAAAAAAGCCGCAGCCCAAAGGATAGGAGAGCTGAGCCCCACCTGAGCACAGAAAAAGAGATTCCCACCCCTGAGCAGAGAAAAAGAGTCCCACCCCTGAGCACAGAAAAGAGAGTCCTACCCCTGAGCATAGAAAAAGAGAGTCCTACCCCTGAGCACAGAAGAAGAGAGTCCCACCCCTGAGCACAGAAAAGAGAGTCCTACCCCTGAGCACAGAAGAAGTCCTACCCCTGAGCACAGAAAAAGAGAGTCCCACCCCTGAGCAGAGAAAAAGAGAGCCCCACCCCTGAGCACAGAAAAAGAGAGTCCCTCCTCTGCGTACAGAAAAGAGAGTCCTACCCCTGAGCACAGAAGAAGAGAGTCCCATTCCTGAACACAAAAAAAAAGCCGCAGCCCAAAGGATAGAAGTGCAGAGCCCCCCGAGCCCTGCCGAGCACAGAAAAAAGCCACAGCCCAAAGGATAGAAGAGCCGAGCCCCACCTGAGCACAGAAAAAGAGAATCCCACCCCTGAACACAGTACTGTTTCTAAGGAGTCAGGACTAGAGTAGCGTCTTCCAGAGCTCCCTCAGTTGTTCATATAAGCATATATGATAAGCAATTCTCCGACTCCATGTTTTGGTGTAATTATGGCATCTATTAAGATGTTATAATGCAAATGGACACAATCTCAGAGGCTCCTTATAGAAAAAGATAGATGATAGATAGATAGATAGATAGATAGATAGGAGATAGATAGATAGATAGATAGATAGATAGGAGATAGATAGATAGATGGATGAGATAGATAACGATAGATGGATAGATAGATAGATAGATAGATAGATAGATATGAGATAGATAATGATAGATGGATAGATATGAGATAGATAAATGGTAGATAGATATGATAGATAGATATGAGATAGATATACGATAGATAGATAGATATTAGATAGATAGATAGATAGATATGAGATAGATAATGATAGATTTGGATAGATAGATAGATAGATACATATGAGATAGATAATGATAGATAGATCGATAGATAGATAGATAGATAGATAATGATAGATGGATAGATAGATAGATAGATAGATAGATAGATAGATAGATAGATAGATAGATAGATAGGACAGATGTGGGACCTGCATTTATTAGGTGTTTACAGCATATCCTATATATATAGCTGTAAATACTGAGATGGGAATTTCCCTTTAACTAACTACTTCATAGCTGTATTAATGTAGTGAAATTCAGGGAATGAACGAGCTGGACCCTGGGAATTTAGCTGTTGATGAATACTGTGTTATGGTACAACAAGAAAAAAAAATTCCTCCATTCTGCAATATTAATTTTATTCATAATTCACTAGAGGCTGCGAAAATGTAATTAAAAAAAATCAGCAACTGCATTCAGACAAGAATAACAAGCTCTTAAATATGCGCTGAGAACGGGCCCACTTATTACCAAAAAGAGGCGAATAGTTAATTAAAAATATGCTTTAAGGAGGGCACAAAAAACAGAAAAACAATCGACTGTACATTTATTACAGACACCTTTCATTGCAACGTTTTGTAAATATTATTTCAAAGGGGCACATAAGATCCAAGACCCTTCTTCATTTTGGTGTAATTTACTAAAAAATCTAATTCATCCAGATTAAAAAAAAAAAAAAAAAAAAAAAAACATCCCAACTTTTTTTTATGTGGACTGAGCATTTTATTTTTGTATTCAAAAATTGTAATATAATTATTTGTAATTTTAATTTTTAATCACAAGCTTAAGGCTTTGCTTCTTACATCTCTGCATGATGCCGTTCTTCTGTGAATTCTCCGAGAAATTTTTAAATAAACTAAAAGTTTGGTATTACCAGACTGGAGGGGGGGGGGTGTTCTAATACTATCCAATCAGAGCTGACAGTGCCACACCCCTGTGTAGGGTCACACCTCTTTGACAAATTGAATGGTAATGTCCAACTATCTATTTATTCAAGAACATTCCGGAGGAATAACAGAGGAATGGCACAATGCAGAATTCTGAGTAAAGATGTTTCAGAATTGTAACTTTTTGAGACCAGAAGTTATTCTGGTTGTTTCAAGTCACTTCCCACAATCACAATAATGAGGGTCCCATTCACCCCCATTCTCTTAATAGGTGGGGGTCCCAATAGTTGGACCCTAATCGATCAGCAAGCTACCACTTATCCTGTGGGAAGGAGACAGAAGTAGTGAGCACAACCTCTGAATACTAGCACCCATCCTAGAATGGAAAAAGGAACACCTAACCCCTAAACATAGAAGAGAGCCCCACCCAAGAATATAGAATAAGAGACCCACTTATAGAATGTATGCCCTTACATACAGAATAAGCTAGACCCACCCAAAACATACAAAAAAGCCCAACCCCTAAGAAGAGAGCTCTGCCCCCAAATATAGACGAGGAGACCCCCACCCCTGAGTACAGAAGATAGCTCCATCCAAGAATATAGAAAAAGAGACCTACTTGTGACTACAGAATAGACTATCCCTTAAATACAGAAAAAGCTAGCCCCACCCACAGCATAGAAGAGAGCACTGCCCCTACATATAGAAAATGAGAGCCCCACCCCTACATATAGAAAATGAGAGCCCCACCCCTGAATATAGAAAATGAGAGCCCCACCCCTGAATATAGAACATGAGCCCCACCCCTGAATATAGAAAATGAGAGCCCCACCCCTGAATATAGAAAATGTGAGCCCCACCCCTGCGTATAGAAAATGAGAGCCCCACCCCTGAGTATAGAAAATGAGCCTCACCCCTGAATATAGAAAATGAGAGCCCCACCCCTGAATATAGGAAATGAGAGCCCCACCCCTGCATATAGGAAATGAGAGCCCCACCCCTGAATATAGAAAATGAGAGCCCCACCCCTGCGTATAGAAAATGAGAGCCCCACCCCTGAGTATAGAAAATGAGCCTCACCCCTGAATATAGAAAATGAGAGCCCCACCCCTGAATATAGGAAATGAGAGCCCCACCCCTGCATATAGGAAATGAGAGCCCCACCCCTGAATATAGGAAATGACAGCCCCACCCCTGAATATAGGAAATGAGAGCCCCACCCCTGAATATAGGAAATGAGAGCCCCACCCCTGCATATAGAAAATGAGAGCCCCACCCCTGAATATAGGAAATGAGAGCCCCACCCCTGAATATAGGAAATGAGCCCCACCCCTGCATATAGAAAATGAGAGCCCCACCCCTGAATATAGGAAATGAGAGCCCCACCCCTGAATATAGAAAATGAAAGCCCCACCCCTGAATATAGGAAATGAGAGCCCCACCCCTGAGTACAGAAGATAGCTCCATCCAAGAATATAGAAAAAGAGACCTACTTGTGACTACAGAATAGACTATCCCTTAAATACAGAAAAAGCTAGCCCCACCCACAGCATAGAAGAGAGCACTGCCCCTACATATAGAAAATGAGAGCCCCACCCCTACATATAGAAAATGAGAGCCCCACCCCTGAATATAGAAAATGAGAGCCCCACCCCTGCATATAGAAAATGAGAGCCCCACCCCTGAATATAGAACATGAGCCCCACCCCTGAATATAGAAAATGAGAGCCCCACCCCTGAATATAGAAAATGTGAGCCCCACCCCTGCGTATATAAAATGAGAGCCCCACCCCTGAGTATAGAAAATGAGCCTCACCCCTGAATATAGAAAATGAGAGCCCCACCCCTGAATATAGGAAATGAGAGCCCCACCCCTGCATATAGAAAATGAGAGCCCCACCCCTGAATATAGGAAATGACAGCCCCACCCCTGAATATAGGAAATGAGAGCCCCACCCCTGAATATAGGAAATGAGAGCCCCACCCCTGAATATAGAAAATGAGAGCCCCACCCCTGAATATAGGAAATGAGAGCCCCACCCCTGAATATAGAAAATGAGAGCCCCACCCCTGCATATAGAAAATGAGAGCCCCACCCCTGAATATAGGAAATGAGAGCCCCACCCCTGAATATATGAAATGAGAGCCCCACCCCTGCATATAGAAAATGAGAGCCCCACCCCTGAATATAGGAAATGAGAGCCCCACCCCTGAATATAGAAAATGAGAGCCCCACCCCTGAATATAGAAAGAGAGCCCCACCCCTGAATATAGGAAATGAGAGCCCCACCCCTGAATATAGAAAATGAGAGCCCCACCCCTGAATATAGGAAATGAGAGCCCCACCCCTGAATATAGAAAATGAGAGCCCCACCCCTGAATATAGAAAATGAGAGCCCCACCCCTGAATATAGGAAATGAGAGCCCCACCCCTGAGTACAGAAGACAGTTCCATCCAGTAGGAATCAGTAGGGGGACAGGCCCATCTGTGCATAGGGGTTAACTTGAAATAACCAGAATACCCCTGCACAGGGACAACATTTGGAGAAGAGTCTGAGGTGGAAGACTGCCTCAAATCCCTCTCCAAATTCCTCAGTGTGAACCTAGCCTTATAGAGCATTTTGTGTTTCTGGCTATCCAGAATCTGCCACAAAACCAGCTCCAAATTCCTTCGTGTGAACTTAGCCTACGATTTATTTGTAGAAATTGAAATACTCCATTTAACCCCTTCTTAGCCTGCACTCATAATGTCACCCAGAGCGGCAGAGCTGAGATGAAAATAAGTGCACTGGCTTCACATACATTTCCTGTAATCTGGTTCTTGCGGTGAAGCGCATTTCATGAATCAGAGAGAGCGTATTACGGCCGCCACTTCTATCTAGTGGCTACACTTAACCTTTCTGAGTATGAGTGCCCAGTTAATAGAACATTTCCAGCTCCTCGGGATGCCAGCCTCATTTCTCATGCCATATTCCCATTTGACTCCGAAGCCTTTTGTTACAGACGCACGCTACTTTTTTTTTTCCCATTTTGAAGGGAGCAGCGAAGAAAGTCGATGATTTAGTGAAAACCTCATTTTTCTTGGACCTGCGCTCTTTATCTCCTGACAGCAGACACTCACATGGTTGCACACCTAATCCAGTATAGAGGAGAGGCACGGCCCACGGACATTAACCACAGTTGCAGCAGGATAATCAGGATTATTGATTCCGGCGCGGTAGGTTGTGCTCAATTCCTTTTCAGCTTCCATCACGGTTTTTAAAGACGCAGTAACCCCATTTACATAGAACAGACCCGCGTTTGTCCTGCCAAAGCTCAATGACAAGCTCAGCTCTGCTACATCTAAGCAGCTTGACATTCCCTTTTGATGATATAAAACCACACCATGATTCGGTCAAGTGGGGCGACCAATTTACGGTCGACTAAACCGCTGCGTATTACAGTAGCAGCAGAGTGGAAGAAATTTTAACACAAAAAAATTTGTTGGGGGATCGGCACAGAAATTGATCCATGGTGAAAATTAAGTTGTATATTTCCATATTTGGACAGGGAAGAATTTGTAAAAATAATCACAAAATCTGCAGCGTTGCAGCGAATTCCGCAGTGAATCTACAATGTATTTGTTCTAGTTGCAATTTACATCATAAAGAGATTGTCCAAAATTAGAAAAAAAAAAAACTTTCTTCCAAAAATAGCACCACGCAATTCATGGGTTGTGTCTGGTATAGCAGCCCAAATTCATGGAAGTAGGCTGAACTGCAATACCACACCCAACCTGTAGACAGATTTGGCGCTGTTTTAGAAACAAAGCAACAATAAAAAGACGATTGTGTACAATGTTCCATTGTGGTCAGATTTTGGACAAAAAGGACACAAATCCCCCCAAAAATGAATCCAATTCCTCTTTACAGTTAGTCTTGTTTATTGCTATCCATGCGTTTGGTGTATACAGCTTCCCTGCGCAACTATAGACCCAATATTGATTCAGCTGCCTATGGTAGACGTTTTCTTGCCAGCCTAGATAGAAAGTCGTGGAGGGAACCGAGGAAGTGGAGTAACACAACCGCAGGATCAGACTACACAGAGTTTCCTTGTCGTCTGTCACCATGGAGACAAGTATATCTGGAGTTCTATACACAAAACAGTAGGAGATATATTATTAAAGCAATATGTAAAGCTGTATAATCTTTTATTGTAGATGCACTGGGGCAATAAAAATGGATTGTAAGAGTGTACGCAGCCTTCAGCGATAACCACAGTCCTTGTATAACACAACTATATTGTTACTTTAAGGTTACTGCAGTTGTTGCAAAAATTTGTCAATATTGTGATACCAGAGTTATATCAAAATTATTGAAGGGGACAGAGGAACTGGAATAACACACTATACAGTTTGCTTGTAGTCTGTAACCATGGAGACATGTATATCTGCATTGAAGCTGTATACACAAAACGGGAGGGGTGGGGATATTTGATCAAAACCATATGTAAAGCTTCATTAGGTTTATGTAGATGCAGTAGAGCAGGGGTCAGCAAACTTTAGCACTCCAGCTGTTGTGAAACTACAACTCCCAGCATGCTCCATTCACTTCCATGGGAGTTCTAAGAACAGCAGAGCAAGTATGCATGCTGGGGGTTGTAGTTTTACAACAGCTGGAGTGCCGAAGGTTTCCTACCACTGCACTAGAGTGAGAAAAATACTGAATTCAATAGTCTATATACCTTTTAAGCACTAACCATTGTCATCATAAAACCCCATTGTAATGTCACGTTAAGACTCCAGCAATTGTTGCAAAAATTTCAGGTTAATGTGACACCAAGATTTATATTGAAAGTAGTGAAGGGGGTAGAGGAAGTGGAGTGATACAACTGCAGGATCAGACTACACAAAGGTTGCCTGTAGTCTGTCACCATGGAGACACATACAACTGCATAGGAGCTGTGTATACAAAATAGTAGGAGAAATCTAATTAAAGGCATACGTAAAGCTGCATTACTTTTTAATATAGATGAACCGGAGTAATAGAATAAGCAGAGTCACATTATTACCCCAATGTATTGTCACTTTAAGTTTGCTGCAGTCTCTGCAAAAAACTGAGGCTAATGTGACACCCGGAGTTATAACGCTCCTTCTAAAGTCTCATAATATAAAGTGATGCAGATATTTTGCTATAACGGATGTCACTAATAATCACAAAGGACAAGACAGCCATATCCCAATGACTGTGCGAGGCTGCAGCCGGCTGGGAAGGCTCCTCATTTCCTGCACATTCGCACTTACTGGGATTTGTTTGTAAAATGAAATGCAATAATACAAAGCATATAACATTATCACTGAACATAAGCGCAAAATACAGCGAAAAGGAAAAAAAATCTCATAAACAATTATGAGCTCGATGCAATTTGTACCAATGAAATGGAAACACTTTAATTGACAAATTCGGTGATCATTTTACATGGCTGCAAAAATATTCCACTCCGAGGACTAATTCCCTTTTTATAATTAGAAATCTAAATTTATCTGGATGGTTATTAGGACTGCAAGCAAGACAGTAAAAACATAATAAGGTGAAAATTCCTTTGCTGATAAGATTGTTCTCGCTGCAAAACTGACTTGTGGAAACTAACAAAAGATTTTGGGTTATTCCTCATCCATAGGACCTGCTGTCTGGATAGAAGGACCGATAGTAGTCCTCACCACTATGTTGGTTAGGGTTACCTTGCAGACCTGGTGACAATGGGACAGATACAAAAAACCTTCTAGAAATGGACCTATAGTTTAGAATGTCAATGGGGAGAATGTTTTATAGAAAGGGAAGGGAAATTTTTGTGTGAAGGAATCTAAAAAGGAAATAAATTATTCACTTAACCTACAGCATTTCCATTGTGTGCGCACAGATCCAATGTAGATAACATGGGCCCTTATAGATAGATGGATAGATAGATAGATAGATAGATAGAAGAAGAAGAAAGAAGGAAAGAAGGGATGAGAAAACTATAGACAGGGAAGGAAGGAAGGAAGGAAGGAAGGAAGGTAGGAGGGGAAGGAAGGTAGGAAAAAAGAAAGAAAGGAAGGAAAGAAAGAAAAGAAAAGATCCATAGATCAATAGATAGATGAAGGAAATAAGATGGCCAGTGATGGACAAACAGTTGAAAGGTAGATAGATAGATAGATAGATAGATAGATAGATAGATAGATAGATAGATAGATAGATATGAGATAGATAGATAGATATGAGATAGATAGATAGAGAGATATTACAAACATAGAGTAATATAGAAATAGATGTGACAGATGTTAGATAAAGATACAGAAAGATAGATATGGCATAGTAGATAGATAGATATGAGAGGAGAGATAAAAATAGATAGATAGATAGATAGATAGTACAATATAAGTCTATAATACTAAACTTTTCCAGCCTTTCCTGCTTGTTCAGTGTTTGCACTGAGTTGAGTTGTTGTAAGAGTTTGTGCATTACGTCAAGTGTTGTGTTCACACAAGATACCGTAGTGGATTCTGATGAGCTCACATTGGATGATATGTGTCCACAAAGGTGCAGTTTTTAATAAATGACAAATAGTATAGGATGTAATATAATGTCAGTACACAGAGACCCCACCAGCTCAATACTGTAAAGAGATGGACAGGCAGATGGATGGGTAGATAGACAGATGTCAGAATGTGATTATTACATTGTATAGACCACATATACACCCCCCTGCTCCAGACCAGTCACTGTATACAATGTCTTGTTGATGGATCCAATGGAGTTCGGCAGCTCCAGATCTCAGTGACCAGATGAGCACTAAACTGGAGCAAAATGAAGAAGCAAAATAATTATAAAGACGCCAAACGTCCTCCTCTTTCACGAGTCACTGGTTCCCTACAAGTAGATGTCTCAGATTTGTACAGCATGAAATTACTTGTCTCTTAGACTCCTGAGGTCATCAGTCTGCCACCACCGTCAGAGCAGTCCTACAGAAGACACCAGTCAGACTCATGTGTGACTGCAGTCCTGTACATTGTGTCTGTATATATAGTGTTTAGCATTCCTGTCTGTAGATTATATGAGTTATATCAGTAGGAGAAATGCAGTAACAATAACAGGTGTGAATACTTCTGAAAACTTTGTTGTATACTGCAATGCATCTGAATTTTAAATTTTGATGCATCTGAAAAAAATTGCAGTAAAACATAACTATAAAATTGCGATAAAATTGACAACTCAGTGCAAAAGCAATAGGGATTGGGGTGGAATAATGAATGTCTCCAGGACCTGACTACACACAGACTTTGTAGTCAGACACACAGATCGGTAGAGCAAATATAGATCAGTATAAGAGCTGTAGACCCAAACTGGTAGAACATTTTTCACTACAGATTAGATGCAAAATTGCTTAAGTTTATACAGTAGAGGAAATGGAGCAATGAAAAGGCAGTCACAAAAATGGACTTGACCTCCAACTAAACAGCACAAAAAGGGTGTAAAAAAAGTTCATTCTAATGACAACAAAATAATCTGATAAATGAAAGGACAGCGAGGATTCCAAGCAATTGACTTAATTGGTTTTCTGTAATATCATGTTCTCTGCTCTGTCTCTCGCTGCAGACCACGTCCCAGCTCTTGAGATATAATTCATCACCTGCCTGCCAGGAGGAATATTCTATCACAGCACAGCAGGAAAACCAGGCTGGGAATACACTTTCCTCTGCTTTACGTGAACTTAAATTGTGACCTTACCCCCCGCAGGATCCTCACTCACATTTACTGACTCCATCTTACCGAATCAAATGCAAAATTTAACTTATTAACTCAAATTTTTGAAACGAAAATAAAACCTATCTAGATAGAAATGTAAGATATGAGATATTTCTCTCTCATATCTATCTGTCTTAATATCATATATCTCTGTCTACCTATTATCTCACATTTTAGATTTCTATCTCATCTATTTCTTTTCCATTTAATATCTTATAGTTCCACCATCTATCTATCTATCTATCTATCTATCTATCTATCTATCTATCTATCTGTCTTACATCCTATTTATCTATCTAGCTATCATATGTCGTAATTATCTATACATTTATCATCTCATCTCTTACATTTCTATCCATTTACCTATTCATTATTTATTTTGCTACTTATATAGCTACATCATATACCTATCTACCTCTATCTATCTATCTATCTATCTATCTATCTATCAATCATCTTTCATATCTATCTATCCTCTACCAACACACACACACACACCAACACACCTTCTCATATCTATCTATCTATCTATTCAATATCTATCTATCTATCTATCTCATATCTATCTATCTATCTATATGATGCTGGTCTGAATATCCTCAATATGCAATCCAAGGAAATCTGAGGTTAAGGAAAAATGGGTCAGAGGTTTCCCCTTCATTTCAATGGATCCATCTCTAGTGCATATGGATGTTAAACCTGAATGAAACTCTAAATGGGCCCCTACAATGCAGGTCCTTCAGAGAGGGAAGTCCTGCCTAGCTTCTCGCCACCAAGTAGTAAAAGGGATGGGACAAACCAGGGCTGGGACCCCTCTCAAAGGTCCCATAGGAAGTCACACAGGCTGCTGTTTTTGTATGTACTAACTTTGGTTTTTCTAACAAAAAAGATAAAATACAACACTCAAGAAATTATCCCTAAGACATGTACGGACACCTCAGGGTATGGACCTGGGTATTAGTTTTTACAGGAGTGTTCCTTTAATATAATCCATCTTTTTTTTACCTATTTAAAAAAAAGTTCTTTCATGCAACTTAATTTACAAAAACAATAACAATATTATAATAAAAAAATTAAAATGAAATGAAAAAATTTAAAAAATTTGGATTTTTTTTTGAAAATCAATTTCCCCACTCAAGAATCAGCCCCTAAAGAAATTGCAATAAACTTTTAATGAGGTTGACTCTTCTGTAACCATTAGGACAAAATGACCTTTACCCCAAGGGGACAAAAATATTTGCCCTTCTGTGGGTACACAATTAGTTGTTGTTTATTTAGGTACACTAAAAGGCTACAAGTACACGTACGTTGTAAAAAACAGCCATTAAAAACAAACAAAATGGGTCCATTTCCAACCATTTTCCATATTTTGCATCCATTTCCTGGCAGTTTGACCATTTTTAACATTTGTTTGTTATCGATTTTTAACTGTCTGTTGGAAAAAATGCCCTTTTTTTACCCAAACCACTGACCCGCTCTTAACTGCCGCCACTCACATGCAAATCCCTTTTGACACATTAAAAAACTGACCCATTGACTTGTATTGGAAACATTGACGTGCCATGAAACAAACACCCAAAAATACCAAATGTCCAATTTTTTGACAAACATTACTCACAGTTCATTAAATAAAGTGAATATACCCATAGACTTTCACTATTCCCAAAATGGCCCTGGTCATGCTTATTGGGGTAAAAAAATAAGTGGTCACCTGAGATGGGCAAGCCCCAAATGTTTGTGATTGGGACTCGGAGGTCACATGGGGTGTGACGACATCATGATGCTTTAACACAAGTGGCATGACACTGGTGTGCCTCAGTGGTCCCCATGGGTGTATGGCATCACCCAGGAGACTGGAAGGGGACCCAAAGGGAGTGCCGGACACGAAGGTGCCCAGTAGAGGTGAGGAGAGATGACATATTTATTATGTTCCTGCTCCTTCCCTGGGCCTCCGCTTATTATACTTTGAGGTCTGAAGATATTATAGAGATTTGGTTGAACCCAAAACTTTTCGAAAATTCAAAATGAATCCAAAATTCGCTTATCTATAGTTGTCACTTCTTTGGGTACACATAAGTTGGTGCATATCTGGGTACAATTGCCAGACTAGTGCACTTTGATTGCAGTAACTACTATTCCACTGACAAAAAAAAAATCCTTTGTAAGAGACAGAATAGAACCCAAGAATTCAATATTCACATTTCTCTAAAAGCTGCTCCCATTTGAAAATTTTCAAAAAGACCACAAAAAGAGAGAATCCTTTCTGTGCCATCTGTATCATTCAGAGTGAAATGAATGATTATGTATTGATTGTATGAAAGTGTTTGCATTGTGGATGAGGAGAAGTCTCTACCTGTCATTTTTCTCTTATTATCATTTTTAGATTTTTTTTTCTTTTAATTTTTGTCTTTCTTAAGTATGCAGAGCCGACCGCGACGGGGTCTATTTTTCCTATAAATACACTCTTGGCTTTGAATATACCATTTAAGTCAAAGACAGCTACTTGCTTCTGCTTTTTGGGTAAATTGACAAGGTACTAATTTGCTTTTGTGTAAGATTCATCGGTTTTGCCGTCAAAAAGAAACAAAAAAAAATCTTTACAGTTTCTATCTAAAAAGGGAGAATGTTTTGTAATTTTGTACACAGCATTTGTCTAGTAAACCTTTTCCATTTCACTGTATTTTCCTTCACCTCCGGCGATATAACATTGATCATTTAAACTAATAAGAAAAATTAAAAGTGCACTTACATAAAAATTGTTCAATTCTGCTTTTTTTTTTTCTACGATAATGGTTGTTTACCCCTTTTGGACAAAAATTGACGGGATCGACTGGAGAAAAACACTTTGAAAAATTGTGATTGTTTTATTGTTGTTAGAGCTTATTGATTGCAGAATATTATTTTTTTTCTTCTTCTGGCTGTTTACAGAAGGAGCAGAAGAAAATAAGACGGAAAAATCAGTACAAAAAACTTTTGAAAAATAATTTTTATTTTTCACTGTAAAAATGGATGGCAACAGATTTGTTTATTGAAGGGCAGCCAAAAAAGGAAAATACATGCCCTAAGTTCCCTATTTTTGGAAGTTTTTCTCATGGGTGTTTTTTATTTATTTTTTTACATTTGAGAATATGATTATCATAGGCCTGTGCCAAACTGATAAGGACGATGCGGGATTTTTCAGTTGATGCAAGGTAAGATAATGCCAGAGTAAAATCAGACCTCCTCTACAGGGCAAAATGGCTGCCGTGACATTAGTATTTTACACTGAGCCAAACTGGGGGGTTTTCTGTATTGCAATTTTCACATTGGCCACTAGAGTAGACGCCATAGGCTAATGTTTTCTGTTTAGTGCAGTAACTTATCAGCTTTGCTGTATAGACTTGAACAAATTATGCAGAGCCATCTCATTATCATTGAAGGGTGGGTGAGTTAATAACAGCTCAACGCTACTGCTAGAGGCCCAGTTAAAGGGGTTTTCTGGGTCATCTTATATATTGATGACTTCTCCTTAGGATAGGTCATCAATAAGTAATTTCTGGGGTTCCGACACCTGGACTCCCACAATGAACTGTCTATGGCGCTTATATGTGTTGCAGTCTTTCCCTCTGCTGATGACATCATATTCATCAGTCACATAATACAGAGGCAGCTCAGTCCCAATCAACTGAATGAATACTAAGCACAGGCCCTACGCAATGTACAGATCTGCCCTGGGTATTCAGTGAACAGGCTGCAGCACGCACCCGAATACTACTGCCACTTCAACCAGCTGATCGGAAGAGTCCCGGGGGTCAGACCCCCACGGATCACATACTTTATAGCCTATCCAATAGATAAGTCCTCAATACGTAAGAACCAGAAAATCCTTTTCAAGGGTTGTTCAGGACTATGATAGTGAGCTCCACTTCCTCTTCCCAGGGAGTGACATCACATCCATTGGTCACGAGGCATCAGCTCAGTCCCATTAATTTGATGTGATGTCACTTCCTGAGACGAGAAAGTAGAGCTCAGTATCATAATCCTGGACAACCCCTTTAAGACAGTTAAGGTGACCATACACAAGATCAAAATTGGACAGATGAAGATGGGGTAAGAATGATTGGGCATGTTAAATTTTAGTGTTCTATCATTTGCTCTCACAGGAGACAGAGGTGTCTGGTAGTAGACTACTCCCTTCTCCCTAATGATAGCACATGCACACTTGGTAAAAACGAGAATGCATTGGTCAAACATTTGTTCAGCTCTTAAAGGTGCCTGACTTATAGGCATGTAGCTCCCTGTCACATACAGGGCTCCGGGGAAGGAGCAATACTACATCCACCATAATACTATATGACATATTCATTTACCCCTATTCATCGCAGCTGCCGTAAAGTGCACACACCTTGCTGCACTGTCCATGCAGACAATACAAGAATTAAGTGCAAGTCTATCAAATCTAAAAGGGGCACCAGTGCAAATAAGAGCCAAGGAAGAACGACAACCCCTAATTTCCTCCATTTAGAGCACTGCAGACTATGTATAGCATAGTAGTTTGTCCCCGCCTGGCCTTTAATGAAATTGTGCGTATTGTGTTCATTCTTCCATGCACAGAGGAATCTCCTCATTTACAAATGGTTTCATTTAACCTACATGAAAAACGGAAAAAAATTTGGTGCCTTGCCTGAGGCCGGAGAAGTCTGGTGCGTGGTCTCCAGAGGACAGCTCCCATTTCACAGGTCAGCCTCGTAACCTCAGGACTGTAATATTCAAGCCTGATTTCCATTACCAAGTGGAGGAAATAAAACACATCTGCAGAGCTCGCAGTGGCAAATGCTTCAATATAAAGGACATAAAATGCCGAGCACAGAGCAAGCTAATATCGAAAAGTGAGTTTTATGTCACCCCGGTCATTATACTAGGACAATAACAATATATAATGATGGCCTGGGATCAGCTGTGACTGCAAAGTGACATCTCAAGAAGGAATCCACTGAACACATATAATGTATATATATATATATATATATATATATATATATATATATATATATCTATGCTCAACGTATTTTCTCAAAATATATAAAATACAATATACAAAATAATTTATAAAATAACATATATAGCTGTCTATCTATAAGTCTATAAGATACTATATTACATTACTTACCCTGTACTGATCCTGAGTTACATCCTGTATTATACTCCAGAGCTGCGCTCACTATTCTGCTGGTGCAGTCACTGTGTACATACATTACATTACTTACCCTGTACTGATCTTGAGTTACATCCTGTATTATACTCCAGAGCTGCACTCACTATTCTGCTGGTACAGTCACTGTGTACATACATTACATTACTTATCCTGTACTGATCCTGAGTTACATCCTGTATTATACTCCAGAGCTGCACTCACTATTCTGCTGGTACAGTCACTGTGTACATACATTACATTACTTATCCTGTACTGATCCTGAGTTACATCCTGTATTATACTCCAGAGCTGCGCTCACTATTCTGCTGGTACAGTCACTGTGTACATACATTACATTACTTACCCTGTACTGATCTTGAGTTACATCCTGTATTATACTCCAGAGCTGCACTCACTATTCTGCTGGTACAGTCACTGTGTACATACATTACATTACTTACCCTGTACTGATCTTGAGTTACATCCTGTATTATACTCCAGAGCTGCACTCACTATTCTGCTCGTACAGTCACTGTGTACATACATTACATTACTTATCCTGTACTGATCCTGAGTTACATCCTGTATTATACTCCAGAGCTGCACTCACTATTCTGCTGGTGCAGTCACTGTGTACATACATTACATTACTTATCCTGTACTGATCCTGAGTTACATCCTGTATTATACTCCAGAGCAGCACTCACTATTCTGCTGGTACAGTCACTGTGTACATACATTACATTACTTACCCTGTACTGATCTTGAGTTACATCCTGTATTATACTCCAGAGCTGCACTCACTATTCTGCTCGTACAGTCACTGTGTACATACATTACATTACTTATCCTGTACTGATCCTGAGTTACATCCTGTATTATACTCCAGAGCTGCACTCACTATTCTGCTGGTGCAGTCACTGTGTACATACATTACATTACTTATCCTGTACTGATCCTGAGTTACATCCTGTATTATACTCCAGAGCAGCACTCACTATTCTGCTGGTACAGTCACTGTGTACATACATTACATTACTTACCCTGTACTGATCTTGAGTTACATCCTGTATTATACTCCAGAGCTGCACTCACTATTCTGCTGGTACAGTCACTGTGTACATACATTACATTACTTATCCTGTACTGATCCTGAGTTACATCCTGTATTATACTCCAGAGCTGCACTCACTATTCTGCTTGTACAGTCACTGTGTACATACATTACATTACTTATCCTGTACTGATCCTGAGTTACATCCTGTATTATACTCCAGAGCTGCATTCACTATTCTGCTGGTACAGTCACTGTGTACATACATTACATTACTTATCCTGTACTGATCCTGAGTTAAATCCTGTATTATACTCCAGAGCTGCACTCACTATTCTGCTGGTGCAGTCACTGTGTACATACATTAAATTACTTATCCTGTACTGATCCTGAGTTATATCCTGTATTATACTCCAGAGCTGCGCTCACTATTCTGCTGGTGCAGTCACTGTGTACATACATTACATTACTTATCCTGTACTGATCGTGAGTTACATCCTGTATTATACTCCAGAGCTGCACTCACTATCCTGCTGGTACAGTCACTGTATACATACATTACATTACTTATCCTCTACTGATCCTGAGTTACATCCTGTATTATACTCCAGAGCTGCGCTCACTATTCTGCTGGTACAGTCACTGTGTACATACATTACATTACTTATCCTGTACTGATCCTGAGTTACATCCTGTATTATACTCCAGAGCTGCACTCACTATTCTGCTGGTACAGTCACTGTGTACATACATTACATTACTTATCCTGTACTGATCCTGAGTTACATCCTGTATTATACTCCAGAGCTGCGCTCACTATTCTGCTGGTACAGTCACTGTGTACATACATTACATTACTTATCCTGTACTGATCCTGAGTTACATCCTGTATTATACTCCAGAGCTGCGCTCACTATTCTGCTGGTACAGTCACTATGTACATACATAACATTACTTATCCTGTACTGATCCTGAGTTACATCCTGTATTATACTCCAGAGCTGCGCTCACTATTCTGCTGGTACAGTCACTGTGTACATACATTACATTACTTATATTGTACTGATCCTGAGTTGCATCCTGTATTATACTCCAGAGCTGCACTCACTATTCTGCTGGTACAGTCACTGTGTACATACATTACATTACTTATCCTGTACTGATCCTGAGTTACATCCTGTATTATACTCCAGAGCTGCACTCACTATTCTGCTGGTACAGTCACTGTGTACATACATTACATTACTTATCCTGTACTGATCCTGAGTTACAGCCTGTATTATACTCCAGAGCTGCGCTCACTATTCTGCTGGTGCAGTCACTGTGTACATACATTACATTACTTATCCTGTACTGATCCTGAGTTACATCCTGTATTATACTCCAGAGCTGCGCTCACTATTCTGCTGGTACAGTCACTGTGTACATACATTACATTACTTATCCTGTACTGATCCTGAGTTACATCCTGTATTATACTCCAGAGCTGCGCTCACTATTCTGCTGGTGCAGTCACTGTGTACATACATTACATTACTTATCCTGTACTGATCCTGAGTTACATCCTGTATTATACTCCAGAGCTGCGCTCACTATTCTGCTGGTACAGTCACTGTGTACATACATTACATTACTTATCCTGTACTAATCCTGGATAGAATAGGGTTTCACATGACCACAGGGTTTGTTACTAGTCTACAACCATGGAAACACATAGGCCTCACAGTAGCTGTGTACACAAAACCTCTCTTCCACTATCTGCAGGTTACCAAGAAGTGGACACATAGGGAGAGGAATAATACACAACTCCAGTATCAGACTACACAAACTGCTTGTAGTCTGGAACCATGAAGACACATAAGTCTACATAGGCACTGAATACACAAAACGGAAGGATTTTTAATTTTACAACTAAGACTAAGTTGCAAAAGTGTACATGGCCTTTAAGTTACAACTGCAAAAAAAGGGAAAATGCAAGAATTTACCTTGGATTTGGAGTTTGAGGCCATTAAACCCATTTTATGTAACCGTCTCCCAATCCTCCTAATTGACACAGAAGCGCTCATTCCTATAGTACACAATAAACATTGTAACAGTATGTTCTATGCCATAAAGTGTTTGCGGATAAACTTTATGGGATAATTTAATGTGCCAGGAGAATCGTGTATTTAGCAAAAACTTGTTTTGCAGTGGCAAGCGGTAATTGTAGCATGTCATTTCTCATTAATTGCCATTTCGAGAGTGACCTTTTTCTCACTGTCTCAGATCTCAGCTGAAGGGTAATCTTAGAACCATCATGGAGATATCCACAGCCAACGTCTCGGGCTGAAATACATAATTGCCAATGTTTCTTTCACTATGGGAACAAATTAAAAGTTAACTCCTACAGTGCTGCATCACGAAGGTCACAAATACTAAGTGACCCCCCTCCTCCTCCTCAGAGGCACAGAGGTCATTTAGTCGGCGCCTCCAGGTTTACGGTTCCTTGGAGAAGAAGTGCAAATCTAATTTGGTGACGGTAATTTCCAGCTCTTGCCGGTCATGCAGTGCAGGGTTTGTATTTGGAAACCTCTCCGTGTCCTGCTCTGCCCGGACTACAGTGCCGCCTCTTTTTTACTATATGTCCTTCACATAGCGAGGGCTGTCACCAGGATTCATGTAATGCTCATCATCAACTTCAAGGGCCATCAAGTTAACATTGGCTGCATCAGCATTTCCTGGCTCGGTCTGCACTGCTCCCTATTTTACCTGTTCGTCCTTTGAAGTTTTTGCAGTCTTTTTCCTTCTTTAATTCTCCTTAAAGGGGTCATCTAGTCCTATGTAACTTGTTCTGTAGCTCTTCAGTATGCGGTACTTTGTCTCTTAAAGGGATTTTCCAGTAAACATTATTAGATTTAGCTTTGTAGAAAAGTAAAAGTTAAACATATTTTGCAAATAATAATGATATAAATAGTAATTGAAAATTTTTCATCTTAGAGGTGACATCTGTTATCTTGATCGGTTGCCAAAGGATATGACCATGAATGAAACTTTCTACATGTATGAGAAGATAACCCGACCACAATAAGAACATCATGGCTGGTTATCAGGAGGGCACTATATGTATGAGAAGATAACCCGACCACAATAAGGACATCATGGCTGGTTATCAGGACACTACATATATGAGAAGATAACCTGACCACAATAAGGACATCATGGCTGGTTATCAGGAGGGGATACCACATGTATGAGAAGATAACCTGACCACAATAAGGACATGGCTGGTTATCAGGAGGGCACTACATGTATGAGAAGATAACCCGACCACAATAAGGACATCATGGCTGGTTATCAGGACACTACATGTATGAGAAGATAACCTGACCACAATAAGGACATCATGGCTGGTTATCAGGAGGACACTACATGTATGAGAAGATAACCCCACCACAATAAGGACATCATGGCTGGTTATCAGGACACTACATGTATGAGAAGATAACCAGCCATGATGTCCTTATTGTGGTCAGGTTATCAGGAGGGACACTACATGTATGAGAAGATAACCCGACCACAATAAGGACATCATGGCTGGTTATCAGGAGGACACTACATGTATGAGAAGATAACCCGACCACAATAAGGACATCATGGCTGGTTATCAGGAGGACACTACATGTATGAGAAGATAACCCGACCACAATAAGGACATCATGGCTGGTTATCAGGAGGACACTACATGTATGAGAAGATAACCCGACCACAATAAGGACATCATGGCTGGTTATCAGGAGGACACTACATGTATGAGAAGATAACCCGACCACAATAAGGACATCATGGCTGGTTATCAGGAGGGACACTACATGTATGAGAAGATAACCCGGACACAATAAGGACATCATGGCTGGTTATCAGGAGGGACACTACATGTATGAGAAGATAACCCGACCACAATAAGGACATCATGGCTGGTTATCAGGAGGACACTACATGTATGAGAAGATAACCCGACCACAATAAGGACATCATGGCTGGTTATCAGGAGGGACACTACATGTATGAGAAGATAACCCGGACACAATAAGGACATCATGGCTGGTTATCAGGAGGGACACTACATGTATGAGAAGATAACCTGACCACAATAAGGACATTATGGCTGGTTATCAGGAGGGACACTACATGTATGAGAAGATAACCTGACCACAATAAGGACATCATGGCTGGTTATCAGGAGGACACTACATGTATGAGAAGATAACCTGACCACAATAAGGACATCATGGCTGGTTATCAGGAGGGACACTACATGTATGAGACGATAACCCGGACACAATAAGGACATCATGGCTGGTTATCAGGAGGGACACTACATGTATGAGAAGATAACCCGACCACAATAAGGACATCATGGCTGGTTATCAGGAGGACACTACATGTATGAGAAGATAACCCGACCACAATAAGGACATCATGGCTGGGTTTCTGACCAGTCCCAGACCATAGAAAGTTCCTGCATTCATGTTTGTACATTGGCAACCAGATGGGTAGAGGAAATCTAGAAAACTCAAAATTTTTATTTATTTATATTTGCAAAAATCAGGGCCGCTTTAATCATAGGGCTAACAGAGCAGCCGCACTGGGCCCTATGGTTGCGGGGGCCCCCTCAGCCGCCCCGCATCGATCTGGACAGTCCCATATTTCAGGTGCTGTCCTGGACGGCAGGCAGTGATTTCAACTCTGTGTCCACCAGCGCTCCTAGTGGTGGAGATGGACTTGGTAATCCCAGATCAGAGTTGACGACACAGAGGAACGGGCCACAGATTGATAAACCACAAGCAGAAGCCAGAGAGCAGAATCGTAAGCAACTCACCGGACGAAGAGTAAACGACAGAGCGGGGTCGGCAGCAGAGATAGCAGCGAAGTACAGGAGCGAGTGACGGAAGGCGAGGTTGCGGTACATAGCCAGAGTCAAAATGCCAGAGAGGGTGAGTTCAGCAGAGACGTAATCCAAAGAAAAGTCCAAAAACGTAGCCAGAGGTCAGTATAGGAGTATCAACATAAAGTCAGGGGCAAACTGAAGTAGCTAATAGTCCGCACATGAGTCAAGAGGGCGTGGCCTTATATAGGCCTCCTCTGCTGCTAACTGGACCAAGCCAGGAAGCCTCTGGAACTGCCAAAGCTTCCCAGGTAGTCCAGGTAATGTTAAAGGTGCAGCAGCCGGATAGAGAATCCCGAAACTAACGTGTTTGTTTACTTTATTTAGTTTACATTATGTGTTTTTGAAAGTAAAAGTTGCATTTTTTTATTTTTATTTTATACTTTTTTATTTATTTATGTTTTTTTCCTGTCCCACAAGGGGACTTGAACCTGAGGTCTGCCAATCCCCTGTGCAATGTACTGCAAAACAGTGCAGGAAACCCGAGGGAGGCGATATTCCCCCCCCGAACCAGCCACATGCCATGATCACTATTGATCACGATTATTTTCCCCTAGCCCTGGGCCTCGCCTGTGTGATACAGCCAAGTCCTGGAAGTTATGCTGCAGGCTGAGCCGTACTACAGAGTTAACAATACGTTAACAATAAGTTAACTTTTTCTAATCTGTTTTTATTTTCTTTTAGTAGATTTTTTATTTTCTCTATTTTCTGTCCATGACTATGGAGGCCGCCATCTTGCCTGAGCTTCTCCTTTGGTCTAATAACAGCATTTAGTGATCTGCTTTACAGCATAGTCATGGTCATATGCAGCAATAGTCTGGAGCCGACACATTGAGGTCTATGGGAGAGTTTTCTAGACATGCTCCTTGAAGGAACGGGGAGCAGATAATCTGCAATATCATCGTCAGCAGCGGATGTAATGATGGTTCAGTGGTGTTGTCTATAGAGGTGTTACCTTCTATTGTAATCCTGTAATACGAATACAGTGAGGATTTGATCGGATTGGTTGCCTTGTCATGCCTACAAAATGGCGTACTGCGGCACGAAGTGTCTATACATAGGACATGTTTATCTTTACCATAGAATGCATGGAATCCAAATTCAATTTGTAATATTGCTGACATGAAACAGAGGACAATGCCTTGGGAGGGAGCGATATCCTGCAAGACACATGCGCGCGCCTTTATTCTATGCACTTCATTAGCCCTTAGACTTCTGGCCATAAAGATATTCTCCGCTTGAAAGTGGAAATTAACTTGCAAAGTTTAAAATCCTATTTGGCCATTAATTAGATTCCTTTCTGGGAGAATTAGAACAAACCTCATATTTCTTCATCTTACCCCGGAATCGTCTGCAAAGAAAAATAGTTTCATTCATTTTTATCAATCAAATCTTTTATCATTATATTAAAGACTTATTACACTTCTCTGGGGAAGTTTCAAATCCAATTTTAATTAAAGCGATAGATTCCGTCCTCGTGTTTCTTGAAATAACTATTTAGTCCGACATAACAATCTATCCCATATTACCCAGCCCCCGCCGCCGCCACCACCGCCGTAGAGGCGTTCCCTCCATAACAAGGTCATTTGTTTTTCCAATCTTCATGGAAATGGGCAATAAATATATGAAATGAAATGCACAGTGCCCAAAATGTCCAACGTATTAAACAAATATGCTTTCCCTTCATAATTTAATCTCAGTGATCAGACTGTCCAGATACATCATATATGAGTACCGCGTATCGACCGGCGGAAAATTTAAAGCGAAAGAGTCGCCAGGAAATGGCCTATTATTTAAATCATGCTTTTATATTAAACTTATTTTTTAAGAGTTTTTGGTGATTTTCTTTTTAATTTTCCAAGGTATTTTCCATACTAAAAATCTTGCAATTCCAACTCTTTCCACCAAGCCTAAAATAGTTTCTGACTTCCTCTTTCCTGGCCACTAGCTATGAGCTATAGACACGATGGTCTGTAGCAGACCCTATTGACTTCCATGGGAGAGTTTTCTAGGCATGTTTTGTGACTTCCGCAGAGGTCATTGCATTTTGGAGTACATTTTTGTGACTGGTGGATTTTGTGTCTTATCTACATATACATGATGGCTGTGATCATCTGTGTGCTTATAAGCCTGCTGCAGAGAATTCTCCTAAAACAGGAAGTCTCAGCATATTATATGGCTTAGTGGCCAGAGTCAGACCTGCAGGATTTTTAGGATTTTTTTTTTAAATGTAAATAATAGGGAAACATTTTAAAAACCTCAC
Source organism: Leptodactylus fallax (assembly GCA_947044405.1). NCBI lineage: Eukaryota > Metazoa > Chordata > Amphibia > Anura > Leptodactylidae > Leptodactylus > Leptodactylus fallax. Next base: position 68,415 of record CAMRHE010000917.1, read on the forward strand.
CAAAAATTCTCTAAAAATATTTTTAACATAAAAATTGATTAAAAAAAAAAAATAGTTAATTTCTGGTGACCCATTCTTTTTTAAAGGGGTTGTCCAGCCACTTAAAATATTCTATAAAACACTTAGAATGCTAAAAACTAATTTTAAAAAAGTCGTACTCAACTTACCGTTCCCCTGCCTCTCCCTTTCTGACACTTCCCAAGTCTCCCAAAAGTCTCTGTATCCTGGACATGTGACCAATATAACCAGAGTTGTGGAGTCGAAGTTGTGTGGTTGGAGTTGGGGCCAATTTAGGGTAGAGTTGGAGTCACAGTCAGAAAAAAGTTACCGACTCCGACTCTAGCTTCAAAATGAAATAATTAATTATTTTTAATTATTTACATAATTTAATTACAATTATATAATTAATTAGATACTTAGTCTTTGACATATTTACTTTCATAGGACTCAATCACTGCCTTTGTAATAAATTAGAGAATCTTTACGGCCCATGGCTAACCATGTCTGTCAGCCATTTATGAAGGAGTCAGTGTCGGAGCAGGAGTCGTAGTCGGACTGTGGAAAAATAGAGGAGTCGGAGTCAGTGGTTTAGCCTATCGACTCCATATCCCTGACTCAAGAGATGACCTCAGCGGTCTTCACAAGTCAGGGACTGGCTTCGGTGGTCACACGTCCATGTTGATACATCATCGCTGATGGCCAGAGACTGGCAGGGAACCTTGGACATGGTAGGATGGGACTAGTGAGGGATCAGCAACGTTTCTATGATTCTAAGCAGAGTTTAACACATTTTAGGTGGTTGCACAACCCCTTTATAGTTTACCTTAGGCTATGACTACAGAATGTTAAAGAGTACGTAAGGTGTGAAAAAACCTCTGATGTGTCATAGTGAAGTTTTAGATGTAGGTGGGGGATTTAAGAGTTTTGTTAATTAAAGATATTTTTAATTTTTTTGTGCCTTCAATGCAAATTTTGTAGAAAAAATTAAGTCTTGATTAAAAATCAGCTATCATTTTGGTGTCTACAGTTGCTAGGCAGATCTGGGTCTCCATGGTTACAGACTACAAACAAACTGTGCGTAGTCTGATCCTTTAGCTATGTACTACTCTCTTCCATTTCCCACCACTTTTACTATCATACTGACAACCCATATGGCTGCACACCCCGTTGTTAAACCTGCCACTACTACAGAACAGAAAATGCCTTTGTTTTTGTGGATATGTTAACACAAGAAAATTGCCAGGCGACGACTACTGCCCTAAGTGCTTCATGGTGCCGGCTACAGAAAATGTCTGCGGCTAATGGTGGTGTACCGAGAGGCTGGACAGGTCACTACTATTGGGTTTGGGATTAAATCGCTACCCCAATTGCTGTGACTAAGAGGGAAGCTACCTCCAGCCGGCAGTAGGGGGAGCTCATATTTATACAATTCTCAAATACCTTTATAAATTTATGCAGCACCCCCTAGTGCTGGCTGCCAACAGCTAAAATTATATCAAAATTAAAAAAAAAAATTAAAGAATTATTAGGGGTCCTTATGATGTCCCTCTAAGCCCCCGACCACCAGTATTCCTAAGTGTAAGGGCTATCAATGACAGCCATGGAGCTGTGCGTAGATTTCATCGCCAGCCACCACTCCAATCCCTTCCCGTCATTAATCATTGGGTACATTGAATCTCAATAAGTCCGTTCCAGTTGCCTTCTAATCTTGATGGAAATCTCCATTTGGGATGACTAATGTTACAACCATTATTGGATTTTACTGGATGCAAAAACACAATTCAATCATGAAATGCTTGGTGAGACTGCGGCCTCATGCCGGGGACGCCATCATTACGCCACACACTTAGGAGGTTTATATGAATTTTTATGTGCTTGCATTTAATGGAAGAAAGTAAAATCTGTATGTAAATGTATGCTGCTTCTGTGGCCTGCCGTAGCGCTGACTATCCTTCCTCCATCTAATGCACTCTGACATGATGACCATTCGTCTTCGCGGTGTAATCATATCCAGACGCTTCGCTAAAATGACAACTATTTTAGGCACCGATACCCCCTAATAAGGGTGACAATCTATTAGGGACCTTCAAAATACTGCCATTTATCTACCGCACATAAAACATGCCTATGACCTGGAGCTGCTGAATGTGACTGAACCTGCAGTAACACTTCTGGCCACCAGGGGCAAATATGAAATTCTTGGTGTTTTCTGAATGTAGGGGAACCCTCCAACAGTTTTCCTACCAGATGTTATATGAAAACGAGCACATCTTCCAACTGAGAACTATAGACTGGAAAATAAAGCAGAACTTTTTAGCAGGGGTGCGTTTGCTTGGCCACTACTCCACTGACTTCTATAGTACCTGAGATGGTGATCTCTAGCTCTACTATAGAAGTCAATGAAGAAGAGGCTGACCATAAGTACCATTGCTCCATTTACATGCAACACTCAAGGGAACTTCTGTCCCGTTTCCCTGATTGCTAAAGGACAAAATGGTTAGACCCCCAACAATCAATTAAAGGGTTTTTCCGGGATTTAGGTCATCGACACCCGGAACCTTTACCAAACAGCTGTTTGAAGAGTCCATTGATTATAAGTTCTATGACCTCTAGTCTGTAACGATGACATCACGTTCCCCAGTCACATTCAGTCCCATTCAAGTAAATAGGGCTGAGCTGCAATACCAAGCACAACCCCATATGTGCGGACTCTGCTTGGTATCCAGTGAAGAGGCCGTAGTGTATGAATGTCCAGAAAAACCACTTAAAACCTTAAAACCCTGGATAAGTATCTACTAGGATTAGAAAACTAGGGCTGTCTGGTGCGATTCATTCAGATGAACGAATCTGAACTGCAAAACCAAACACAACCACAGAAAAGAGTGGCGCTATTTCTATGGATAAAAGAAAAAACAACTTTTTTTTTTCTTGAGCTACCATTGTGGATTTGTTCAGTCTATATCATAATTGCACATTATACCCCAGGGTTGTGCCGGGAGCGATTACATTACTGCAGATCACTATAGAATTGATTGTACTATTACATATGCAATTTAGAAACAGCGATGTTATTCTGTTATTGATTCTGTTTTATGACAGATTAATTATAAAATGTCACTTGTGATTACTGCTACATGCAAATGAAGGGACCTCTTGATCCAGGTGAGAAAATCGTAATTATGTCCCGAGGAAAGACGGATTACCTAGGTGTCAGCCATCAGCCTGGGAGTGGGGGAGGGGAGGCATGACATACACTGTAGCAGAATACTCACAAGAAACACAATGTTAATATACAATGCAAATGTGGGCTAAGAACCAGGCTATCCATTTCAAGTTAATTTTTACACATCCTGTACTGATCCTGAGTTACATCCTGTATTATACTCCAGAGCTGCACTCACTATTCTGCTGGTACAGTCACTGTGTACATACATTACATAACTTATCCTGTACTGATCCTGAGTTACATCCTGTATTATACTCCAGAGCTGCGCTCACTATTCTGCTGGTGCAGTCACTGTGTACATACATTACATTACTTATTCTGTACTGATCCTGAGTTATATCCTGTATTATACTCCAGAGCTGCGCTCACTATTCTGCTGGTGCAGTCACTGTGTACATACATTACATTACTTATCCTGTACTGATCCTGAGTTATATCCTGTATTATACTCCAGAGCTGCGCTCACTATTCTGCTGGTACAGTCACTGTGTACATACATTACATTACTTATCCTGTACTGATCCTGAGTTACATCCTGTATTATACTCCAGAGCTGCGCTCACTATTCTGCTGGTGCAGTCACTGTGTACATACATTACATTACTTATTCTGTACTGATCCTGAGTTATATCCTGTATTATACTCCAGAGCTGCACTCACTATTCTGCTGGTACAGTCACTGTGTACATACATTACATTACTTATCCTGTACTGATCCTGAGTTACATCCTGTATTATACTCCAGAGCTGCGCTCACTATTCTGCTGGTACAGTCACTGTGTACATACATTACATTACTTATCCTGTACTGATCCTGAGTTACATGCTATATTATACTCCAGAGCTGCACTCACTATTCTGCTGGTGCAGTCACTGTGTACATACATTACATTACTTATCCTGTACTGATCCTGAGTTATATCCTGTATTATACTCCAGAGCTGCACTCACTATTCTGCTGGTACAGTCACTGTGTATATACATTACATTACTTATCCTGTACTGATCCTGAGTTACATCCTGTATTATACTCCAGAGCTGCACTCACTATTCTGCTGGTGCAGTCACTGTGTACATACATTACTTATCCTGTACTGATCCTGAGTTACATCCTGTATTATACTCCAGAGCTGCACTCACTATTCTGCTGGTGCACTCACTGTGTACATACATTACTTATCCTGTACTGATCCTGAGTTACATCCTGTATTATACTCCAGAGCTGCACTCACTATTCTGCTGGTGCACTCACTGTGTACATACATTACATTATTTATCCTGTACGGATCCTGAGTTACATCCTGTATTATACTCCAGAGCTGCGCTCACTATTCTGCTGGTGCACTCACTGTGTACATACATTACATTACTTATCCTGTACTGATCCTGAGTTACATCCTGTATTATACTACAGAGCTGCACTCACTATTCTGCTGGTACAGTCACTGTGTACATACATTACATTACATATCCTGTACTGATCCTGAGTTACATCCTGTATTATACTCCAGAGCTGCACTCACTATTCTGCTGGTACAGTCACTGTGTACATACATTACATTACTTATCCTGTACTGATCCTGAGTTACATCCTGTATTATACTCCAGAGCTGCACTCACTATTCTGCTGGTACAGTCACTGTGTACATACATTACATTACTTATCCTGTACTGATCCTGAGTTACATCCTGTATTATACTCCAGAGCTGCGCTCACTATTCTGCTGGTACTGTCACTGTGTACATACATTACATTACTTATCCTGTACTGATCCTGAGTTACATCCTGTATTATACTCCAGAGCTGCGCTCACTATTCTGCTGGTGCAGTCACTGTGTACATACATTACATTACTTATCCTGTACCTGACACTTCCCAATCTATTAGAGTATGCTTGGAACAGACACTGAAGCAGCTGGAAATGCCTGAAGGCGATTTCAGCTCTGAAGCCTGAAGAACTGTATAGTAGCTCCAGGGTATAATACAAGGTAAGTAAAGCTATACACTGAGATCATTGAGGCCTTGTATTTGTCACTATGAGCACCCTCTGTATACACAGCTCCACTGCATTATATAACTCACATCTACTGAGTTCCCCGTGAAGGGCTGAGCTGCGGCAATGTGCTGTCTGTCAGTGCATAAAATGCTAATAATCCATCCGAGTACTGTGAGCGGCAGAGCTATGAGTCACACTGAAGCTCTCACCTCTCCCCGTGACTAGCAGACAGTATTATCATGCACACAATATATTTAATGCCTAATATTCAGGAAGACAAAAATAAAACCTTGTTTATCTGACGCAGCAAATCTGCAAACATGACAGGCTGCAGCACGGGGGTCAGTCCTGCGCCAAGAGACTAAACACAGGAATACTTCTGCTACAAGTTACTGCTACACTGGTGGTCTTCTCCAACCTGTACATGTCCGGCAGGTTTTATAACTACAACTACCAGCAAGCCTGGACAGGTGGGGGCTGTGAGTTGTAGTTGTCCGGCAAAACCACAAGCTAAAAATGCTGAGCGAATACAGCTGTATCCAATCTAGACAATGCTCTGTGAGCTAAACAGCCTGGACTTCAGACTGATACATTGTAGCAAGCTGAGACATGGGTGCAGCTGCTGCTAATGTGTTTAGCTCACAGAGCATTGTCTGGACCAGATACAACTGTAAATACCTCTCAGCTGACGGCATCGTAAAAATGGTGAAGTGTCTGAGCAGTGGGGGTCTGATTCGGGACCCCCCCCCCCATGATCCATTCATCTGTCTGGGACTGCTGGAGAGAAGACGAGTACAGTGCTTCGATATCTCTGGCAGTCCTATAGACATGAAGGAGGCGTTAGTGAGCATGCTCGGCAGCCGACCCATTCATACAGGGGTGAGGGGACAGGACCCCGATTCTCATGATCAGTGGAGGTCTCCGCAGTCGGACCCCTTGCCATTCCGCCATCATACACTTACTACCTGGCCCCCATTTTGCTGGTTCTGAGCTAGGCCAAGACTGAAATTTTTGGAAAATTTGAAATGAAACTGGCTCATTACAAACTGGTTCGCCAATCTCTACACCATCAATGGGGGTCCCAGCGTTAAGACCCCCACCAATCAGCAAGTAATTGGAATAGGCCTTTAATCCGCTCTGAGCTCAACAGCCTGATACATTTACCTGCACCGATACATTGTAACAAATCAGATTTGTACTTCTGTTTAGAGGATTATTTAGACTGTATCAAAGCAACTGTAATTATTATGAGAACTGAGTTCAAGCTCTTGGATATTGGACTATGTTCACATTTGTTTTAGAGGCTCCCATGCAGATTTGGCCATATTTGAGAGTAATCGCTCAAAACTAGGACACCATGATGGAAGGACCCATTATAGGTCAACTGGGCACCATTAGTATCAGCCATGTAACCGATACAGCACTACATCTCCCAACACAAGTGTGAACAGAGTCTGAACAACAACACTCCCCGACTCTGACAGCAAGGAAAGATCTTAAGAATGAAGAATTGAGACACAAAGTGCAACTGAAGGTCTCAGAAGTGTTTTCAGGGCAGATTTTTGGCATCCTTGCCCCATACCTATAGATATATCCGGATACCGGAGCCGCTCGCTACTTCTACCTCTTGGCAACTCACACAACTTTTAATTTCTCAAATTTTCCTCCACACCGGCGTGAACGTCTCCGCGGCTCGCAGATATTAACCCTGCAGCGACCTACATGGTATATAACACCGGCGTTATAAATATATCTGTCCTTATGGTAAACATTATCGACCTCGTGTCTCGCGATACAAAAGTGTTGCAGCGTTACGGTTCCCTCCAGCAAAGAGAGAAGAAATGCAATCCAAGACGAATCAATTTACCAATTTTTCGTTAATAGTGAATGCGTAAAGTCCGCATGTAAATCATAAGCGGGAATAAAATACAGCATTGATTTTCCTAAAGCTGGTAAATATGGGGGTCATCTGGACGGCGATTTATATTGTATCCATGCCGAGTCCTAGGAGTAAACCTGAGGATTGACCTTTGGATAAATGCGTTTCTCTCACTTCTCATCACAACATACGGCTTCCCGATCATAAGGCTATTATCGCATGACATGAAGTGTCATTCAAGAGGCCGGCTGTGCCGCGTCAACCAATTTCCCATTATATCAGCAGGGATATAATGTCACACTCAGCCTAAGCTCAGCCATATGGTAGGTGCCATATATAATACACACCAAAGATTTATGTTAGTTATCACTTCTACACCCTTTTTATGTTAGTTATTATTTATATACCATTTTTATGCTAATTATTGGTTCCACACCCTTTTTATGTTAGTTATTATTTCTATACCCTTTTTATGTTAGTTATTATTTCTATACCCTTTTTATATTAGTTATTGTTTCTATACCCTCTTATTGTTAGTTATTAGTTCTATACCTTTTTTATGCTAGTTCTACAACCTTTTTTTATTAGTTATTGGTTCTAAACCCTCTTTATATAAGTTCTGGTTTCTATACCTTTTATACTAGTTATTGGTTCTATACCCTTTTTATGTTAGTTATTATTTCTATACCATTTTTATGCTAATTATTGGTTCTACACCATTTTTATGTTAGTTATTATTTCTATACCCTTTTTATATTAGTTATTGTTTCTATACCCTCTTATTGTTAGTTATTATTTCTATACCTTTTTTATGTTAGTTCTACAACCTTTTTTTTATTAGTTATTGGTTCTAAACCCTCTTTATATGAGTTATGGTTTTTATTCCTTTTATCCTAGTTATTAGTTCTATACCCTTTTTATGTTAGTTATTATTACTATACCCTCTTTATATTAGTTATTGTTTCTACACCTTTTTTTATATTAGTTATTATTTCTATACCTTTTTATGTTAGTTATTGTTTCTACACCCTTTTTATGTCAGTTATCATTTCTATCATTTATATGCCCTCTTTATATTAGTTATTATACCCTTTTTATATTAGCTATTGGTTCTATACCCTTTTTATGTCAGTTATCACTTCTATACCCTCTTTATATTAGTTATTATTTCTATACCCTTTTATGTTAGTTATTGGTTGTACACCCTTTTTATGTCAGTTATCATTTCTATACCCTCTTTATATTATTTCTACTGTATACACTTTTTATGTTAGTTATCACTTCTATACCCTTTTTATGTCAGTTATCATTTCTATCATTTATATGCCCTCTTTATATTAGTTATTATTTCTATACCCTTTTTATATTAGCTATTGGTTCTATACCCTTTTTATGTCAGTTATCACTTCTATACCCTCTTTATATTAGTTATTATTTCTATACCCTTTTATGTTAGTTATTGGTTGTACACCCTTTTTATGTCAGTTATCATTTCTATACCCTCTTTATATTATTTCTACTGTATACACTTTTTATGTTAGTTATCACTTCTATACCCTTTTTATGTCAGTTATCATTTATATGCCCTCTTTATATTTGTTATTATTTCTATACCCTTTTTATATTAGCTATTGGTTCTACACCCTTTTTATGTCAGTTATCACTTCTATACCCTCTTTATATTAGTTATTATTTCTATACCCTTTTATGTTAGTTATTGGTTCTACATTCCTTTTATGTTAGTTATAATTTCTATACCCTCTTTATATTAGTTATTGTTTCTATACCTTTTTTATGTAAATTATTATTTCTATACCCTTTTTATGTCAGTTATTATTTTTATGTCGTCTATATCCGAACGGCTTGCAACATTATACTGACCTAAAATGATATATGTGTATGAAGGAAAGAAAAAGTTCTAGGCTCTGTCTGTGTCAGTGCTCACTGTATTTATGTCATTATATTTATGAGCAAGAAGAACGCCAATAAAAGTGGCAGAGTTGCTAATGTTTGCATCTAGAATTAAAAAAAAAAAAAAAACACTCCCTTGGGTAAAAGTAATTTTGCTGCCGGCTGCTTTAGTGGAGAAATATCCATTCCTTTGGGTCCACTGTTACATCATGTGACTTGCAGTTTGACCCTTCTACAACCTTGTATTTTGGCCAATTCATAACAAACCCGGATCATTTTGAACTGGTTCTCCCATCTTTACTGATAGGTATGAGTGATGCCTCTGGGAGAACAGGAGTTTGTACTCTTCTCCTATCTATTGCTGCCACTGGTCGCTTTGGATTATGAATCATATCCCCCCAAAATTTAGGAAGGGGCACATCATCTGCATAACTTCAGTAATGTTCTGAGTAGATGGGCTTCTCCGGTTGTGATATTAGGGTTGTACTGCATGTTCTGACCAATCAGCTGCCTGATTCCCTACTGCTCCCCTTCCCCTCTCACAGCATGAGTCTCATAAAGGCTAAAGCAGAGAGACTGCAGCCTCACCTCCCTCCTCCAGTCTCCCTTTCTTCTACTACTGCCTTATAGAAGCTTTGCTTTTTGCTTTATAGTGTGTATGAGAGTCTATAGGCAGGGAAACGGGAATTATGGGTTGCTAGAAGATGAGGGAGATGACACTTTCCACATTCATAATTCATACATTCTCATATAATATTGATTTACATTTTATTTAAGTAGTGATACCTTGTTTCTGGCTAACAGCACCCATCCCAAGCAAGAGTGCACTTTTCAGCAGGTATCGCTTTATGACTCTGGCGAATCCGCTACATTACTGGTGATAACTCAGAAGAAACAGGAAAAGTTAATATTTTATTTGGAGCTGTGAAGCTGCATCCCGTATGATGAGACAGCCGGGAGCTTGTCTTACAGCTGTGTACCAGAGCAGGATGTCAGGATGCCCTTTTGTTTCATGCTGTTATTAAGTTTCCAAATGTCTCTAAACCGTTTGATCTTGGAAAGAGGAAAATTTCAAATGCAACAATTTGTCAAACAAGTCAAGCAAATCAGATGATTCATAGTCACGAAAACAAAGATTGTTTTTTTTACATTTACTTTGGATATCGGCTATTAAACGCACAAGGGTACAGTACATAGAAACAAAACAAAGAGCGCCTCCTGCTGGTTCAGCCCAGTGCTCCACCTTATCTCTAGGCAAGGGAATACCCAAGTTTTATTCATGTTGAACCCTTTCTAAAACCTGTAGGAAAAAAGGGTAGCAGGACCCAGAAATCAATTTTGAAGAGGGGGGAATAACTGTTAGAGTAGAGCTACTCCATTCTACATGATACATGACAGCCGCTCCCTTCAATCCTAAGCATGATAGCTACTCCATTCTGTATGATACATGACAGTCGCTCCCTTCAATCCAATATATGACAGCTGCTCCATTCTATAAGATACATGACAGCCTCTCCCCCCCCGCCCCTCCCTTCAATCCAATATATGACAGCTGCTCCATTCTATATGATACATGACAGCCACTCCCTTCAATCCTAAGCATGATAGCTACTCCATTCTGTATGATACATGACAGTCGCTCCCTTCAATCCAATATATGACAGCTGCTCCATTCTATAAGATACATGACAGCCACTCCCTTCAGTCCAATACATGACAGCTGCTCCACTCTATATGATACATGACAGCCACTCCCTTCAGTCCAATACCTGACAGCTGCTCTACTCTATATGATACATGACAGCCGCTCCCTTCAATCCAATATATGATAGCTGCTTCATTCTATATGATACATGATAGCCGCTTCCTTCACTCCAATACATGACAGCTGTTTCATTCTATATGATACATGACAGCCACTCCCTTCAGTCCAATACATGATAGCTGTTTCATTCTATAGGATACATATATGACAGCTGCTCCATTCTGTGATAAATGACAGCTGTTCCATTCTATATCATACATATATGACAACCGCTCATTCCAATACAATGCATGACAGATTCTCCATTCTATATGACACATGACAGCCGCTCCCTTCAATCCAATGCATGACAGCTTTTCTATTCTGTTTGATATCTCATGAATGTATCTCAAGCTTAGTTGTGAATCTCTTATTATAAACACAGGTATGCATAGTAGAGACTCAATAAGCAAGTGCAGTAGAAATGTTATTGTGTAAAAGCATATTTAAGGAATTTTCTATATAAACTTGAGGTTCTTCTACAAACAATGGAGCATTGTCTACTTCACATGAGTATTGTGTGAGGTCACTCTTTGATCTCCGGATAGCTATAATATGTGGCTCCCAAGCAGGAAACCCAAATGTGAAGGGACAACTGAATTGCCACTATGACATCATCCAAGGCAGGGAGCTTCATCTTCAGCCTGGTGCTTGGATCCCAGCTCCGTGCAATGAACCTGTCTCTAAACTTTTTTAGCTTTCAATGGAAGCATAAGCAGAAGTATATAGCGGCGTGAGCCAGTATTCCTAAAAGACCGTAACTTGTCATTCCCAATACTAAATATAAAAGTAGTATGACTTTTTAGAGAAAAGGATCCATTATTTCAGGTTTTAATATGGTTATTTGCATAATGTAATGGTATCTGCCTTTAGGGAAACGAATACGTTGGAGCAAATTCGACTAATTATAAAATATTTAAAGAATTTTGCCACACGATCGCTACCGGGGCATTCATAGGCGGAAAAAAGAATTCAGAAATAACATTAGCACCTAATGTAGCACCTCACTTCAATCCCACATTCTGTGCTGATAGACTTCACAATATATCTTTAAAGCAGCCAGAGTTTTCTGATACAGAGTCTCCTGCATAGACAGCTAAGTGTTCTAGTTTCTTGCAGCCGCCACTAGGGGGAGCTCAGGAGCTTACAGTATACTGTTTATACATTGAACTCACTAGTAAGTCAGTATGCAGAAAGCCCCTAAGCTCCCTCTAGTGGCAGCTGCAGGCAGCTAGAATGTTATAATTTAAGTCTATGCTTATGCAGCAGATTTGGAGCTGTGTATCAGGAAAACTGAGCTTTTTCTGCAGTAAAGATATATTAGGAAATTAATAAGCACATAATGTTGTATCTAAAAATAGCATAATACTAAAAGGTGGACATGCACTTTAAGTATCTTTTATATGCTAACTGTGGTACCCAGACCCTGGACACAGTCCATCACCGCTAAGAGGGGTCTCAACCGCCATTATGTAAAATACCCTGACATTTTCCACCAGGGAATAGAGACTATTTTACTCTAATAATCCTCAGTAATTCGGTATAGAAAATGCATGAAGTATTTTAACTGTGACCGATCAATAACCACAGTCATTACGGAGGGACAGGTCTGGATATCACAAAGTTCAGTCACATTTTTCTGCCAATTCAGGAACAATTTTCACACATTAAGTGCACAGTAAATGTATCATTAATCTATATGGACGGAGCCTTTCTGAAACGGTAAGATTTCATAGTCTGGCATATGTGGGGCTCATAGGCTTTGGACTATATTTTAAAACTATATAGAATTTTCACCATTTTAGGCGATTTAGCAAAATAATTTTACTGCAATTTCCCAAAGATTGCGGCAGAAACTGCACGTCAGTCACAGTGTGTGAACACATGTTTAATCTAGCTGCATGGGGTGTATGTCGATTCTGATTTGCAGCAAATCTGCGGCTAAAACTATATATATAGCCAACCGACTTTGTTCCGGATTTCACCCTTTCACCCTTGGTAAACATCCGGGAAATAAATTGATACATTGTAGAGTTTACAATTCCAATTTGCTAAAATCTCATCTACAGGTACTGTATAATATGGTAAAGTTTCTGCTTTTAAACCCCTACAGGAAATTTGCAGATATTATAACAATTTACAAAATTACAAGATTCTGGCAGTAGGAAGGGCAGCCACATCGGCAGCTACTAGAAATGGGCGAATGCACCAAGATTTGTTTAGTTGCAGGTTTGGGTGACTCAGGTCCAAGATTTGTTTCGGGTAGAACAAGTTCATATAGAACGTGAAGTGAAATTATTATACACTGAAGTCTCTTCAGACCCCAGAATATAATAACAGGTGGCCCAGGGGAGGTGTAAAAAATAAAAAATATTCATACTCACCTTCCCTCACCTCTTTTGGGCCTTCTCGTGGTGTCCGGTGTCTCTCTCAAATTCCTTGGTGACGTCATGCACCCGTGATTCCACAGAGGCCTGTTATTGGATTGAGTGTCGTGACATCATGATCCTTAGTGTGCCCATGTGACCGTTGTGGCCCAATCACAGACCTCAGTGGTGACCCCGGGTGCATGATGTCACCAGGAGAGCATTAGACACTGCGAGGAGTCCCAAAAGAGGTGAGGGAAGGTGAGTATGAATGTTTTTTTTTTTTTTTCACCTCCCCTGGGCCTCCACCTATTATACTATGGGGTCTGAAGAGACCCCACAGTATGATAATTTACCACAATCCACCTCTAGTTGATAGCTTTAAATTACTGCCTCCGAAACTATCACTATGTTTAAAGTAACAGTTACATCATCAGTTTCTGTGACGCTACTTCAAAAGTATAAACCAATATGGCTGCACTTCCTGTTGTCACTGTTGGAAAATGGCTGCCCAAACCATGAAGAAAAATATCAATATCTCTGTAACCAAAAGAAACTCAATGACTATCCTGCATCTCCTGGTCTAACTTGTTATTTACTGGCATATGAGCATTTTGGGTGGAGATACCCTTTAAATGTTAAAAAAAAAAAAAAAAAAAAAAAAATCACTCTCATTGGAGCATAGGCAGAACAGATTAGGTTCATTTACAGCACTCCACACACTCTGAGCACCACAGTCACAGTGGATATGGGTTATGATGGTGATGGTGATGGTGATGATGATGGTCCTATTTTGCATTACAAATCCGCTCAGACTGCCGAGCCCCAAACCGTCTATAATTAATTCTGTCAACAAATAAATCTACATTCAGATTGTATTTAGATTGTTGTAAACAGCTTTAATTAATTACTGTGCATGATAATTTCCTATTACTCAATCTCTTTCTGTAAATGCAACATTTTATTACTTGGCAAAGCAGCAATTTGATTCTAAGACTACTTAGCCATTGTCCCTCGGCCTGCACTGCAAGGAACACAAATGGAACGTTTCCAGCAACTTTCTATTTCAGGCGAACGGCGGTGAAGTGAGATTCAGAGCAAGGCAAACATTCCCATGTCACTGCAGAGCGCTGCGTGCTCGGGTCTACATAGAACACGCTGTATTAAAGGGAAACCGTCACAATGGAAATTCTGGCAGCAAGCAGCATGTTATAGAGCAGGAGGAAATGAGCACATTGACATACAGGATTGTGGGGAAAGATACAGGAGCATTACTAAATCATCCACTGAAACCTCTGTTCATTCTGGGCATGCTCACTTATTTAGGGACGTCTGTCAGACACTGAGTAGGACCGCCCACTGGACTCCTAAACCCAGAATGAGCAGAGGTTTCAACAGATAACTGAACATACATTTGCCACTTGCTATATTTGTGACATAGAGCTAGAGCCGGCCCATGTACATGTCATTAATAGTAGCAACATGTACCATATACTGTACTGTAAGCGCTTCGCTTTAAAATTCATAATATATCTTTAAAGAAACCAAGTTAATCTATTATTCTGATGCAAATCTCCAAAACCCCTTCATAGATATTTAACGATAATATTCTGTCTACTTGCTACCACCACAGGGGGGAGCTCAGGAGCTTACAGTATATTGTTTATACATTGAACTCACTAGTAAGTGAGTATGCAGTAAACTCCTGGGCTCCCTCTAGTGGTAGATGCAGGAAGCCAGAATTTTATTATTTAACCCCAAGGCTATGCAGGAGATTTGGAACTCTGTATCAGAAAAATGGAGCTCTAACTGTATATATATAAACATTTAGCTCCATATATATATATATTTTTTTTTTAAAAAGTCAGAGCTTCCTTTTTTGATACAGAGTTCCAAATCTCCTGCATAGCCATGGAGCTAAATAATAAAAAAAATATATAAAAATATAAAATAAAATACATATATAATGATAGATAGATAGATAAACAGACAGATAGATAGATAGAAATATATTAGTATAATCTAATTATTAATCAGCCCATAGGTGGCCATGCTGAGCAAACCCCCTGCACTAAGTCCCTGCATAGGGAGTTAAGTGATAAAATCATGTCTGCCTGCAGCCACCAGTAGAGGGAGCCTAAGAGCTAAATGCAGACTGTTTGTACACTGCACTCCATGATACAATAGCATGAAGTAAACTGCTGAGCTCCCTCTAGTGGTGGCTGCAGGTACTGTAAAATTTTATCATTTACTGTATGTATCTGTTCAAACACCTCCGAACCTCTGATATAATAAGATATTATTTCCTATTTTGCATATTTTGCCCCACAATTCATCGCCGTATTCCTGTAAATCGTATAACCTTGCCATTCTGACTTTTCTCCCTCATATAAAATATTAGATGTTGGGTTTTTCATTGAAGATAGAGCGAAGCAGATAAGGCGCGGGTCGCCTCCATACTCTCTCTCTCCATACCAGATAAGGAATGATTACATAGAAAATGCAAAACATAATTATCCTCCGGCCTGACCTAATCTCCACCAGTTAATCTCTTCTGTTCTTATGTAAGAAAATTTTAATGAAAGATCTTTATACTTTTTGCTTTACGACTTGATGTTAATAACCTTTGGTATTGGAGCCTTTGACCTTATTTAGGCAAAGGAAACGCGTCAAATTACAAAAGACTCGGATCTGTAATTAAAGTGGAAAGTAAAAGAATTCAGATAAATTGTAAGGTGTCAATTTCTAATGTATCTCGTGAAATTAGATGTTATATTGACTCAGATTCCTACGCAATGTGCAAAGGTAGATGTAATAGTATTTCTATCTTTCAGGGATTGTATAAGATTACAGAAAGCGTCTCTTTATGTTTGTTTCTAGAAATAGCGCCACCATTGTCCACAGGCTAAATCTGGTATTGCGGCTTAGTCCCATTCATAGACATGTCCACCATTACCTTTCCTAAATTTTTGCTGACTCTCAAAATACAAATTCAATACATTGTCACAACAGATTAGCAGGCCAGGATGCAATTCACATCACAACCACTTGGCGGCCACATATAGCGTAAAACAACTCATGGGAGAGTATCACAAAAGGATTTTTTTCACACTTGCTCCCATTTTGTAGCACACATCTCAAGATATGGTAACAATATACATAACTGTATGTCAATGGGCATGTGCTGCAATACCTGAGACTGCCTGCAGGAAAATGTGGCGCTGTTTCTTTTTTACACTAAAAAATATGTATATAATAATAAAAATAATAATAATCAAGCTTCAAACTTTGAATTTCTGAACAATTCAAACTTTGAATTTTTTTTAATGACCTCCATATCAGGGGATATTTCTAAGTTGTCCTCTGTTCTGCCAAGGATTAACCTAGAAAATTTCCAAATTCAGCTTCAAATTTCCACAATGACTGTGGTTTGGCTCGTGGAAAGGACCAAGAAAAACAAGAATTGTTGGTAAATATTCCATATGAGACGTCTCATATTTCTAAATCTAGGGAATGTTTTTGGTTCCCATGACCATATTCATCATATTCAACCCTGCTCCAAATCTGGCGATCTCCATATGGAACAATATGATGGTTGCCCAGGAAGGGAGATAAATAGTTGCAACCTAAACTCCCACATTTCTTTGAGAAGACCACCAAAATTTCCATTGAAAAGTAGTCTTATGGTGGGTGGTCCATTCAAAGAATGAAATAATAGTGATCAAAATAATGCCAATCGAAACTCATCCCACAAAAAACAAGCCCTCATGCAGGAAAAATAAAGACTTTATAGCTTTCGGAAGGAGGGACTGAAAAAATGTTTAAAAAATTGGCACATTGCCAAGGTCGAATTATTAAGGCGTTAATGGTGCCAACAGTACTGCCTTCTCTGCATTTGGTTTCCATTAGTCACTGACTAATCAGGTGGCTGTTTTTCTCGGCACTCGCTCTGACTTGTTATTGTGCTATATGGCGGCATATTTACATGAGCGTGTTGCAGGCCTAATAACATTCTGCTCGGAAGAGACGAATGATCGGGCTTCTCCCAGAATAAATAAATGAGTGCGTGCCGTCTGTTTTTAGCTGGGGACGCGCTGTACTTACAAGAACACATTTATGTATGAAAGATGCATCACAATTGGTTTACAGTACAGAAAACAGAGGTTTCCTCGCTGCACAATTTTCCTTGGCGGGCGAATTACAAAAGCTTCAGAACTTCTTAACCTAATATTAAGTGACACTTTTATAGCGCGGCGGATATTTCAATATGCAGAACCACTTACTGGCAAGTAAAGCAGCCGCGCTATAGTCTGGGTGCAATCATATATGGCTTATAAGGAGGCGATTGTGAGGATAGTCGCTAATGGGAGCCGTCCAGGAGGTGTTAACCCATTGACAATGTATAAGACTGGACCATGACCAACCATCTGGCCTCCGGTAAATTTACTATTTGGCGTATAACTCGAAAAGGAGACTTTTCGGGGAATTTAAAGGGATTATCCAAAGGGAAAAAGTTTCTGTTACATTGTGAGTTAAAAAAAAACATAGAAGTGATACTAACCTCACCAATCTTACATTGCTCCCATTACAATACTTATCGGCTTATCTGTAGGTCTCTAAATCCTGGTCTATTTGGCCATACAGGAAGTCTTTGGGACCCAATCACTGGGCGCTCTAATGACCCACCTCAGCTAATAATTGGCTAAGTGGTCACTTCCTGGGTGCCAAGATGGAAACAGGAAGTAGAGACCAGCTGGGGATCGATGAGGTATAGTAAGGATCACATCTTTTTTTCAACCACCTCAGCAATTTAGTAGAAATTTCCCCCTATTGGATGACCCTTTCAAAAGGATTGTTCCAAGGTTGACACTTATCACTTACCGTGTCCACAGAATAGGCGATAAGTGTAATTTCGGGGGCTCCCACCAATCATGAGAACAGGGGTTCCCCATTCCGTGTTTGAGTAAGGAAACAATTGCACCATTGCTCCATTCTAAAAGGATCTTTGTTCTTGTGATTGTTGGAAAGGCCAATGGTGGAATCCCCCGCAACCAGATACTTGTCACCCATCTGTGGATGTTGGGACAACCCCTGGTGGTCAGGAGTTGATTTGGTCTCAGCAGCAATTTGCCAAGACGGGAATAACCATTTAAGTTACCATATTTTTGATATGTCATGTCAAATTTTTGAGTGCCTACATGGGTTTAAAAGATATTAAGGACAGGCCTTCCAGTTAAGGGTTGCTCCTGGGGCAGATAAGCTGGATCCCCGATTTCTATAACTTCCAAGTAGTCTTCAAAAATTCCACCACCCATTCATGTAATTTTTTTGATCTTGCCGTGAATATTGATGCATCATAGATATCAATTCACATGCATTGGAAAAATATAGATGTAAGAGATCTCAGTATACTATACAGAAGGAGAATGAAGCTGTGATGGTGCCTACACTACAACTACAGGAACCAGGCAGCGAATATTCAGAGCTCATCTCTTTGAGTCAGTTGTTTCCTTGGGCTACACCTTTCCCAAAATGCACTATGGATCTATTGGTCCTTGGACAAAGGAGGAGGAGTAAGGTGGCCATAAAGTGCACCCTACTCATTTGGCCTACTCAGTTGGTTCCACAGTGGTTTGGGCCATACCATTCCTAAAAGAACCTAAAAAATAGGACAGGAAAAAGGAAAAAAAAGTGTCATAAATTGACCCCTTTCCATTGGTATCATAATACCAATGTAGTATTTTCCCCAAAAAGGAGAGCGAAGATAGAAGAGAAGACTAAGGTTTTCAAAAAAATTCCTTCACCCCATACTGTTTAATTCCACAGCGGTGCGGCCCAAAACAAAATTCTGTGGCCTGCTCCTGTACATTAGGAGACGCCGGTTGCTATTTTTGTACCCACCAATGGACACAATCTCATTCCTGTATCTTTTTGGTCATTCATCACACCCCAGAGAAAGCTTTTGTGGACAACCTAGATCAATATTTACAGATTATTTGCTACAAGTATCTAATTCTGGACAGGTAATGTTTCAGAATCATTAGAGGAGATTACTCCGGTCCTGCGGGGCGGCCGCGGTCCTGACAGTGACATTAATTATCTTTCTACAGGCCACTTAGGTGCCTGACAATATCAGAAACCAATGGATCTTCTACCGGTTATATTGTATCCATTCAACCAAAGGCAGTATAGAGGCAAAAAATTCCAATTTTGCAAATGAGATTCCAAAAAGTTACAAACTTTTAATTTCGAATATTAAAACCCAAAATGTTCTACAGCTACAATATGAAAAAATAGTGTTTAATACATTTGCACTTAAGGGATCCTATCATTTCACTTTTTGACTTTTCGAGGAAGTGCCTGTGCTCCTTGGCTGCCAGAGGGGAAAGGAGACTGATTCTGTCTACAGCCAGTCCCCAGGGGCACCAAGGAGGACACATAGAGCAAAAAATAAATAAATAAGAAAAGGGTATTTTTATGCAAGAAACATTGTACTGTAAATCACAAGTACGATCAGTATATCAGGACTTTGGTATGAAAAGGAATCAAGGCCAAACTCCTTTAAAGGGAATTTGTCACCAAAAAAATAACCTTTTTTTATACCAAGTTTTTATGTTTAATGTTTTTAAAGAATTTTTGATTATTTTTTTTTCTTTTAAAGATTTCCATGTTACTATCTATATTTAAAAAATAAGTGCTATATCCTGCAATTTTAACTCTGTCCAGTAAGGCTAATAATAGCCTGACACTTGCCAATTCTGTAGGGGTTTTCTTTGCAGCAGTCAGCTCATTTACTCCACAGACACCCATTAACACCTCTATAGATAACACCACTAACCCATCATTAAATCACTACTGACAATAGATGATGTCACAGCTTATCTCCTCCCCCTCCCTGCACAGAACATGTCTAGAAAACTCTCCCACAGACCTCAATGCGCTAGCTCCAGACTATTGCTGCCTATGGCCATGACTGTGCTGTAAGGCAGATCATTAAATGCTGTTATCAAAGCAGAGAAGAAGCTCAGGCAAGATGGCCACCCCCATAATTATGGACAGGAAATAGAATAAAAAAAATCTATAATCAGAAAGTTAAAATAGAATAGAAAAAAATGATACATTTCTCCATCTGGTTTTAATAAATACATCAATAAAAATTGATGATACATTCCCTTTAACTCCAGTTATGGTGTAGCAGATGGAGTTATGTAAGTAGTGGGGCCATTCTGAGACTTACTGTGGGGTATTTCTGCAGGTGCCCCCAAAAACCGTGTTCACATCTTAGATTTGCATCGCTATAATATGGGCACCTCGCTCTACGACCAAGACTCTGTTTACACGAAAATGTATCAACAGATCTAAAAATATCTAATGGAAGATCATTGAGTGATATATAGTGATACAGAGTGATATATAGTGATATATAGTGATACCGAGTGATATATAGTGATACAGAGTGATATAGAGTGATATATAATGATACAGAGTGATACAGAGTGATATATAGTGATATATAGTGATACAGAGTG
Organism: Leptodactylus fallax; assembly: GCA_947044405.1. Classification (NCBI taxonomy): domain Eukaryota; kingdom Metazoa; phylum Chordata; class Amphibia; order Anura; family Leptodactylidae; genus Leptodactylus; species Leptodactylus fallax. The sequence goes on from CAMRHE010000917.1 coordinate 89,127, forward strand.
ATATATGGTGATACCGAGTGATATATAGTGATACCGAGTGATATATAGTGATACAGAGTGATATATAGTGATACAGAGTGATACATAGTGATATAGAGTGATACAGAGTGATATATAGTGATATAGAGTGATATATAGTGATATAGAGTAATACAGAGTGATATATAGTGATACAGAGTGATATATAGTGATACAGAGTGATATGTAGTGATATAGAGTGATACAGAGTGATACATAGTGATATATAGTGATATATAGTGATACTGAGTGATATATAGTGATACAGTGTGATACATAGTGATATAGAGTGATATATAGTGATATATAGTGATACAGAGTGATATATAGTGATATAGAGTAATACAGAGTGATATATAGTGATATATAGTGATACAGAGTGATATATAGTGATATAGAGTTATATATAGTGATACAGAGTGATATATATAGTGATACAGAGTGATATATAGTGATACTGAGTGATATATAGTGATACCAAGTGATATATAGTGATACAGAGTGATATATAGTGATATAGAGTGATATATAGTGATACAGAGTGATATATAGTGATACAGAGTGATATATAGTGATACAGAGTGATATATAGTGATACAGAGTTATATATAGTGATACAGAGTGATATATAGTGATACAGAGTGATATATAGTGATACAGAGTTATATATAGTGATACCGAGTGATATATAGTGATACCGAGTGATATATAGTGATACAGAGTGATATATAGTGATATATAGTGATACAGAGTGATATATAGTGATATATAGTGATACAGAGTGATATATAGTGATATATAGTGATACAGAGTGATATATAGTGATACAGAGTGATATGTAGTGATATAGAGTTATATATAGTGATACAGAGTGACATATAGTGACAGAGTAATACAGAGTGATATATAGTGATACAGAGTGATATGTAGTGATACAGAGTGATATATAGTGATACAGAGTGATATATAGTGATATATAGTGATATATAGTGATACCGAATGATATATAGTGATACAGAGTGATATATAGTGATACAGAGTGATATATAGTGATATAGAGTGATATATAGTGATACAGAGTGATATAGAGTGATATATAGTGATACAGAGTGATATATAGTGATACAGAGTTATATATAGTGATACAGAGTGATATATAGTGATATATAGTGATACAGAGTGATATATAGTGATATATAGTGATACAGAGTGATATATAGTGATATATAGTGATACAGAGTGATATATAGTGATACAGAGTGATATGTAGTGATATAGAGTTATATATAGTGATACAGAGTGACATATAGTGACAGAGTAATACAGAGTGATATATAGTGATACAGAGTGATATGTAGTGATACAGAGTGATATATAGTGATACAGAGTGATATATAGTGATATATAGTGATACCGAATGATATATAGTGATACAGAGTGATATATAGTGATACAGAGTGATATATAGTGATACAGAGTGATATAGAGTGATATATAGTGATACAGAGTGATATATAGTGATACAGAGTTATATATAGTGATACAGAGTGATATATAGTGATACAGAGTGATATATAGTGATACAGAGTTATATATAGTGATACCGAGTGATATATAGTGATACCGAGTGATATATAGTGATACAGAGTGATATATAGTGATATATAGTGATACAGAGTGATATATAGTGATATATAGTGATACAGAGTGATATATAGTGATATATAGTGATACAGAGTGATATATAGTGATACAGAGTGATATGTAGTGATATAGAGTTATATATAGTGATACAGAGTGACATATAGTGACAGAGTAATACAGAGTGATATATAGTGATACAGAGTGATATGTAGTGATACAGAGTGATATATAGTGATATATAGTGATATATAGTGATACCGAATGATATATAGTGATACAGAGTGATATATAGTGATACAGAGTGATATATAGTGATATAGAGTGATATATAGTGATACAGAGTGATATAGAGTGATATATAGTGATACAGAGTGATATATAGTGATACAGCGTTATATATAGTGATACAGAGTGATATATAGTGATACAGAGTGATATATAGTGATACAGAGTTATATATAGTGATACCGAGTGATATATAGTGATACCGAGTGATATATAGTGATACAGAGTGATATATAGTGATATATAGTGATACAGAGTGATATATAGTGATATATAGTGATACAGAGTGATATATAGTGATATATAGTGATACAGAGTGATATATAGTGATATATAGTGATACAGAGTGATATATAGTGATACAGAGTGATATATAGAGATACAGAGTGATATATAGTGATACAGAGTGATATGTAGTGATATAGAGTTATATATAGTGATACAGAGTGACATATAGTGACAGAGTAATACAGAGTGATATATAGTGATACAGAGTGATATGTAGTGATACAGAGTGATATATAGTGATAAAGAGTGATATATAGTGATATATAGTGATACCGAATGATATATAGTGATACAGAGTGATATATAGTGATACAGAGTGATATATAGTGATACAGAGTGATATATAGTGATATAGAGTGATATATAGATGATATATAGTGATACAGAGTGATATATAGATGATATATAGTGATACAGAGTGATATATAGTGATATAGAGTGATATATAGTGATACAGTTATATATAGTGATACAGAGTGATATATAGTGATACAGAGTTATATATAGTGATACAGAGTTATATATAGTGATACCGAGTGATATATAGTGATACCGAGTGATATATAGTGATACAGAGTGATATATAGTGATATATAGTGATACAGAGTGATATATAGTGATATATAGTGATACAGAGTGATATATAGTGATATATAGTGATACAGAGTGATATATAGTGATATATAGTGATACAGAGTGATATATAGTGATACAGAGTGATATATAGTGATACAGAGTGATATATAGTGATACAGAGTGATATGTAGTGATATAGAGTTATATATAGTGATACAGAGTGACATATAGTGACAGAGTAATACAGAGTGATATATAGTGATACAGAGTGATATGTAGTGATACAGAGTGATATATAGTGATAAAGAGTGATATATAGTGATACCGAATGATATATAGTGATACAGAGTGATATATAGTGATACAGAGTGATATATAGTGATACAGAGTGATATATAGTGATATAGAGTGATATATAGTGATACAGAGTGATATAGAGTGATATATAGTGATACAGAGTGATATAGAGTGATATATAGTGATACAGAGTGATATATAGTGATACAGAGTGATATATAGTGATACAGAGTGATATATAGTGATACCGAGTGATATATAGTGATACCGAGTGATATATAGTGATACCGAGTGATATATAGTGATACAGAGTGATATATAGTGATACAGAGTGATATATAGTGATACAGAGTTATATATAGTGATACCGAGTGATATATAGTGATACTGAGTGATATATAGTGATACAGAGTGATATATAGTGATACAGAGTTATATATAGTGATACTGAGTGATATATAGTGATACCGAGTGATATATAGTGATACCGAGTGATATATAGTGATACAGAGTGATATAGAGTGATATATAGTGATACAGAGTGATATATAGTGATACAGAGTTATATATAGTGATACCGAGTGATATATAGTGATACTGAGTGATATATAGTGATACAGAGTGATATATAGTGATACAGAGTTATATATAGTGATACTGAGTGATATATAGTGATACTGAGTGATATATAGTGATACCGAGTGATATATAGTGATATATAGTGATACAGAGTGATATATAGTGATACAGAGTGATATATAGTGATATAGAGTAATACAGAGTGATATATAGTGATACAGAGTGATATAGAGTGATACAGAGTGATATAGAGTGATACAGAGTGATATATAGTGATATATAGTGATACAGAGTGATATATAGTGATACAGAGTGATATATAGATGATATATAGTGATACAGAGTGATATATAGTGATACAGAGTGATATATAGATGATATATAGTGATACAGAGTGATATATAGATGATATATAGTGATACAGAGTGATACAGAGTGATATATAGTGATACAGAGTGATATAGAGTGATACAGAGTGATATATAGTGATACAGAGTGATATAATAGATGATATATTTCTATCCCAGATGGTGCTGGTTGTACAGTATGGATGACTCACTATATAGATGACTCACATATGGGGGTGGTCCGCCCTGAGGAGCAGCTGCTCTGGAGATGACCTTCTGCTCATTACCAGATAACCCCAGAAAGACGTCCTGTAGCTTTAAACCAGTGTCTATTGAATCTCTTGGCTGACCATGATTAATGACAGGGTAAAAACGGCTGACCCTAGACACCTGGGGCCTGCAGGAAGGGATGAAGGGGTTAATCTACTCTGCGCAGTACATTTCCCGTAGTTTTCCTTACAGACGTCCTACAATATTCCTACAGCCGCATTCGCAATTCTTATTGGATCATAATTCAATGTACAGGACATGTTATCAATCACAGATCTGCAAAGCCGAGACTCCAGACAGAGCCATGGATAATTTATCAAGGTGTTTCCACAAAGCACTGAAGATGGGAATATCCGATTCTGCATCCTTAAAGCTGCAGCTGCTGTAAGACGAAGCTACAAGTAGTCTATGCCAACCTTATACGGCGAATCTAAGAAATAGGATTAAAGGGGTTGTTCAGAATTAGACAAAAATGGCGGCTTTCTGTTAACAACAGCGCCACACCACTCCACAGGTGGTAAGAGGTATTGCATGGCAGCCCCATAGGCTTCAGTGAGGTTGAGCTGCAATTCCATATGTTGTATTTGTAAGAAAGCCGCTATGTTTGTCTCATCCTGGTCAACCCAGTAAAGTCACTCTTAACTCTCTTTAGAGAACCTCAATGATGGAAAGAATGAACTAATATGGAGATGTAATAGCATACAGCAAAGTACGGCACAGTGTGGCGCTGTTTCCATGTTTTTTTTAGTCCGGGGCAAACCCTTTAGAGCTGGCCGGACACATTCATGGCCATACAAATTACTGTTGGTCAGACTTGCTGGTTCTGTCAAGACCCCATGTAAAGTGTATAGTGTATGGGGCTGTAGAGAATTAAAGGGATTGTCCAGAATTATAGAAAACTCAGGGGCAACCGGGTTGAGTGCAAAACAAAACAAAAAAAAAGTCATACTCACCTCTTTCTGGCGCTCCATTGTACAGTCCTGGTCCAATTTCCCTCCTGTGCCGCAACTCGCCGGGCCAGAAGCTCACATGACTGCGGAGACCAATCAGTGGCCTCAGTGGTTGGTGGAGAAGGAGCGGTCACATCACTCAGATACTCCACAAGGTCCTTACTAGCCATGGATTGATCTCATAAGCGAGTCCCAAAACGGTAGGGAATGGAGACCAGGACTGTACAATGGAGTACTAGGGAAAGTTGAGTATAATTTTTCTTGTTTTACATCCACCCCATCCGGCCCTGACTTTCCTATAATTCCCTGACAAGGTCTTTATGATGATGGAGGTGAATATGCCCCATCCCTGTGCTCTCAGGGGTTTAAGCTGCAAAGCTCCCTCTAGTGGTGACTGCAGGTGGTGAGAATTCTCCTACCAATAATTAACCTTTAGGCTATATGTACATGAGAGTGCATGCAGCCGGTCCATGGATGACCTGTGTGCCCCCCTGAGCCTCCACCACCCTATTCACTTCTCTCAGTAAGCCGGGGCCACAAAGCAGACAGGTATTGGACTTGTCCTGAGTTTCGCCCCGGGCTCACTGCCAATATACAGGACATGGGATGTGTGCATGCGGCACACAGACAATATGGGTGGTTGTATGCGTGTAGCCTAATGCAGAGGTATCACAAAATCTGATCTCTAAGGCTAGGTTCACATCTACACCGAACACGGAGAGCCCGACCTCTCAAACAGCAGTTACCCGCGGACACCGGCGGACCCCATTGACTATTTTCAGTAAGAGAAATGTCCTCCGTACTGGCGGTTTCTGCAGCGGAGTCTCCAATGTAGACTTGGGCACAGATGTGAACATAGCCTAACCACTATAAAAACATAAAACTATATGAATCAGCACAAATTTAGGAATTTATGGGTAAAACTGTAACATCTTTGCAGTAACCTTCTCCAGCATAGTTTGGCGCTATGGAACAATGCACATTGCCCCCGCCGCGGAGAGATGCTGTTTTATCTACTTATTTCCGTCCTCGCTATATACTTAGACCGTTCCTTTGCATATTTAACTCCGAATTGTACAATATCTGGTAAATATTCAAAACTGACCCCAAAATAATGAAAAACCTTGGTAAGGTGATAGTCGGGCTCCCGCTAGTCCTCCAGCAGGCCATAAATTATTCACTGATTAATGAGTTTTAACATGTGCTAAATAGATGATCCCAAAGACGCCGCAAAAATATTCAGAATTCTGGATAATGAAAGGTAAAAAGTACAAGAGTAACATACATCCCGAGTTCATTAGCGGGGAATTAATGATGCATTGGAGCGGGACAGGATTATTCTGACATCCCTGTCAATTAATCTGCTTATGCTTAGTACTCGGCTTAAAAATAAATTCCAATTTATGATTCACAATTTAACCTGGACACTTCCCAAAAAGCCGTCTGCGCATTATGGCGACATAGTTACCGGGAGCTCACATCGGAGGGATTTGCAGCGAGGGAGAGGGACGGAAGAGCAAACACACAGGTGTAGCGAGCAGTACGTGCCCGGCATGCCGGAGGACATGATGTAGTATCTGCGAGAAGGCGATTTTCTATGTCCATTACCTCCGCGGCTCGGCGTACGGACGGGAACTCGCTCAAACCACAATGGAAAGGCTTCGCTGGTGCCCATGTTTTGTCGAGATGTGATTACCGCAATTAAAGGAGATTTAACTCTCCCATTTCCAGCAGTTCGGTTCCCTTTTCAATTGATTTGGCCGTAAATGTAACCGCATAATGCGGAGAGGATATTGATCGGGTCGCAGGAAAGGAGACATTTTGGAAATGCCAGAAAAAAAAAATAAGGTGCAATAATGTGAGTTTGGAGGCTGCTAGAATAGGAAATGCTAATTTGGTAATTAAAGGGTGCATTTTGCAACAATATTTTTTGTATTGATTCAATGCATCGAAAATAACGCTAAATAGCCTTGGCTAGAAATACCCCTCCGTTTTGTGTATACAGCTCCTGTGCAGACTACAAAGAAATTCTGTGTAGTCTGATCTTGAATTGGGCATTAAAGGGGTTTTCAGTCCCCCTAGGTGTCACACAGGATAGCTCTTCAGGGCAATGGGGGTCTTATTTCTGGAATCTGCACCGAACAATTGATCCTGCAGGCCTCCGGGTATCAGAAGTTGCAGTATAGGATGGGGATTCAAGTAATAGGACCACACCTGCAGTCCCCCGACACCACCACTATACAGGGGATAGATCCTGCAGCTCTGGTCCTATTACTTTACATACTTCTGACCCCAATAATTTTAGTACCTTCCGTCTGATTGGTTTGGGGACCGAGTGTCAGACCCCCCACTGATCAGCTGACCTATCCTATATTAGTCAACAGTATGACAAACGACACAGAGGTGGTGCAAAAAAAAAAAAAAATAATTCTTTGCCCTTTGATTTACTAAGGGTCACGTGACATGACATGACACAAAAAACACCGCTCTACACATTTTTCTCACTAGGAAGTACTTTGGTGCACTATACCACATGAGCACCACTTGTGGTCAGGAGTGGTACTGCACCTGAAACTTTGCTATAATACAAAATAGAGTGTTCAGAGGGAAGATGGTACATACTGCAAACTGTATCAGAGGTCACAGAGGGGTTAAACCCAAAGTCTTACTTGGAGACTGCACAGACCTACAGACTTCAAAGTCTTATTCTAAACTATAATCAACGTAAGGAAAATATCACAGTCACATAATTGTCTCAGTGGTGCAATGTCTGGCTCATTGAGCTGGCACAGAGATTATAATTTCTTAATTTCTGAGCTGTAAGAACGCTTTGAGTTTTGGATTCTATTTTCTACTTACGAAATCTCAGCGGAGAATTTACATGAGATAAAAAACAATTACACATTTCAATGACAAGGAAAATGAGTGAGTCACCGAAAGAATCTGCTCACAGCAACCCGCTATCAGAAGCAAAGGTGAAAATGACTGTTATATATAATGTAAGATATGTGACTGCGAGATATTCTGTGTGAGCAAATGATGTGGCAGTTATATATTATACATAGGAGCAGTATTATAGTAGTTATATTCTTGTACATATGAGTAGTATTATAGTAGTTATATTCTTGTACATAGGAGCAGTATTATAGTAGGTATATTCTTGTACATAGGAGTAGTATTATAGTAGTTATATTCTTGTACATAGGGGCAGTATTATAGTAGTTATATTCTTGTACATAGGAGGTAGTATTATAGTAGTTATATTCTTGTACATAGGAGCAGTATTATAGTAGTTATATTCTTGTACATAGGGGCAGTATTATAGTAGTTATATTCTTGTACATAGGAGGTAGTATTATAGTAGTTATATTCTTGTACATAGGAGCAGTATTATAGTAGTTATATTCTTGTACATAGGAGCAGTATTATAGTAGTTATATTCTTGTACATAGGAGGCAGTATTATAGTAGTTATATTCTTGTACATAGGAGCAGTATTATAGTAGTTATATTCTTGTACATAGGAGCAGTATTATAGTAGTTATATTCTTGTACATAGGGGGCAGTATTATAGTAGTTATATTCTTGTACATAGGAGCAGTATTATAGTAGTTATATTCTTGTACATAGGAGCAGTATTATAGTAGTTATATTCTTGTACATAGGAGCAGTATTATAGTAGTTATATTCTTGTACATAGGAGTAGTATTATAGTAGTTATATTCTTGTACATAGGAGCAGTATTATAGTAGTTATATTCTTGTACATAGGAGCAGTATTATAGTAGTTATATTCTTGTACATAGGAGCAGTATTATAGTAGTTATATTCTTGTACATAGGGGCAGTATTATAGTAGTTATATTCTTGTACATAGGAGGAAGTATTATAGTAGTTATATTCTTGTACATAGGAGCAGTATTATAGTAGTTATATTCTTGTACATAGGAGCAGTATTATAGTAGTTATATTCTTGTACATAGGAGTAGTATTATAGTAGTTATATTCTTGTACATAGGAGCAGTATTATAGTAGTTATATTCTTGTACATAGGAGGAAGTATTATAGTAGTTATATTCTTGTACATAGGAGCGTTTAGTGGCGGGGAGTATTATAGTAGTTATATTCTTGTACATAGGAGCAGTATTATAGTAGTTATATTCTTGTACATAGGAGCAGTAATATAGTAGTTATATTCTTGTACATAGGAGGCAATTTTTATTAAAGTAAAAACAAAACATAAATACAATTAAACAAAAGTTCTTCCAGTAATTTCAGACATTTTGTATGTACAAGGAAGAATCAAACAAGAAAATAATTAACGCAAAATTAACCTAAAGAGTCCACACCTGTTGGAGAAGAAAATGTAAAGAACATACGGTAAAAGTAAATAGATCAGACTTAAAACTAGATCAACTTCCCTCCATCATAGATCGGAGTCAGAGCTGTCCTGCTGTTTCCATGTCTGATTCAGACTGCACCTCAGCTCGGCGGGGTCTCCTTTTAGTAGGAGGATCACCCTCTTCCTCATCGTACTCTGCCATCATTTGTTGGATCTTCCTGTCTAGTTCCTCTTCTCCGTCTGACTCTGATAGGATATAGAATCTATTTGCCGTTGCTGTGACATCACCCGTGCTACCTATTCTCATCCTAGTTGTTTTTTTTACAGTGGTCCACTCACCCTCAGGCTTACGGCTGGATCTGTCTTTCTTCCTTCTCTTAGTACTGGTGGGTTTTTGGGCAGGAGAAGAGATGGCCACTGAGGGTTGTGCAACTTGGTCAACAACCTCCATGGTCGCCTCAATGGGTCCTGACTGGGCTTGGTCCTGGATGGTATCACCTGTATCTGTTTGGGGCTCTGACTCAGTGACTACTGACCCTGACAACAGCGCCTCCTCCTCCTCCTGTATGTCATCAGCCGCTGCCAGCAAGTCCTCATCAGGGATATCCCTATGGATGTTGTGCCAGGCATCAGGACAGTCCCTGTGGGGGTGACCCATCTTACCACATAGGTTACACCTGATGTTCTGGCAGGTAGCGCTCACATGGCCCATTTCATTACACAAGTTGCACTTTACCATGGCGCACACGCTCGCTATATGACCGGCCTTCCCACACCTAAAGCATCTGCGGGGCTGACCCGCATAGAAGCAGACGCCTTTCTCTCGGCCAATGAAAAATGAGTTGGGCAGATGTTGGGTTATGTTGTTGTTCTGACGCAACTTAACTAGGACCTTCCACCCACCAGTCCAGATCCCGTCTTCGTCCCTATTCTTAGTCAGATCGGACATGAGGTCGCAGTGTCTCCTGAGCCAGATGACAATGTCCTGAGGGGGAACGGCTCCATTCCAGAATACAATGGTGACACTTGCCGTATCTGGCCTAGAGATGGGGATGAAGCTGAATTTATTCCAACCCTCAGTATCTCTGAACCTGGTGACATTAGCCCAGAAACGGTCCAGATCAGACATCAACTTAAAGCTGACATCATACCCCTGGCGGTCAGGAAGGTTTATCACTGCCAGGATGTCAGTCAGCAGGAAGCCCATCTGGGTACATAGGAGCCCTCTGACCACAAACCTTCTATCAGGCAGATCTTCCTTGGCACCTCTGTGCCTAAACCTGACTACATTCCTCCTCTTGAAAGCCTGGCCTGTATAGTTCGTGCCTGACGTAAAAGAAGGAGCACCGCGGCTCCAGGCATTCCCAGAGGAGGTATGGCCAGATCCGCCATCTTGGCGTGTCTGTGGGCGCTGTGTGGGCTGCTGAGCACCTGCACTAGGAGGTTCTGTTACTGCATTAGTAACTAGAGGGGGAAAGTCCTGTACATTGGACTGTGCTGTGTCCGCCCCACCATCAACCTCTATGTCTGTGATATCAGCAGACTCCAGAGACTGGACTGTAGAGGGGTCTAATGTCATAGATGGTGAAGGATCCCCCCCAGAATGAGAAACATTTTCCCCTGCTGCACCATTATCATCATAATATCAGACACATTAGATGGATAGTCAGTGGCAGCAGAGTCCTGCACAGCAGAGTCCACAATGTTATTATAGTCACTATTGGTGACTTGCACAGCAGAGTCCAGACTGTCCCACACACTAACAACCTGAGCCCCCAAATGTGCTACTACCCCAGTACCTTCAGGTAACAGTCCACAGTCCTGCTGAGATGACCTGCCTCCTGGGACTTGTGGTGTCTGCACAGATGCTACTTCAGGTAGGGGTCCATGATCTTGCTCTAAAGTGCTGGTTGCTGGGACTTGTGGTGCCTTGCCAGGAACTGCTGCAGGTCTTTGCTGTGGCCCAGCATTAGCTGCTCCTTCCCCATACAAATTCCCTTCCTTAAAAGGGAAACTTTCTGGCTGCAGAATAGGCTTTGCATGGGACTGCTGGCCGCCATCTTGAGAGGGTTCAGACCTAGAGCGAGATGATGGTGACTTCTGGTATTCCTGGAATCGCTGCTGGTTTCTGTACGATTCTCCCACCGGTCCCATTTGCTCCAGTACAGTCTCGGTCTCCTGTACGTTATCGGCGAGCTCTTTCGCCAGTGCGCTCAGCTTCTTGTCCACTCCTTCCTCTAACCAAGGTTTAGCAGCCCTTATTTTATAGGCACAGTCAATCTGTCGCTGCAGATATATTTTACCCGCCTTCAATGTCTCCAGTCTTCTGACCAGTGCTGGGATCTCGTCTGCCAGGCGCAGTTCAGGTGCACGCTCAGCCATTGTAACAGTCTGTCCATTATTGGGGAGTTTTGCAGGCTGGTTACTCGCAGTTTGGCTTCTGGTCGGTGTAGCCTGTGACTTCTGGCCTGCTGCGGCTGTTGTCACTGCCATGGGGCCACAATCTGCAGGTTGGGGACTATGTCCCGGTTTGTTCCCAGTGACCGCACTACTGGTACCATGAAGCCTTCCTGCTGGTCTCTCTTTGGTCTCATCCACAGCCTTCACTACAGTTTTGCAGTTTCCACTGCCAGATCTTGTCCGCTCAGACCGCACCAGTACAGGCCGCTGCATGTTCTCCAGCATGGTCTGTTTCTCCAGGGACGTTCTCCTCTGTCTGCAGGAGGGTGGAGTGGACGGGACACCTGTAACCTGTAATGGCGTCTGCACAGGCTGCACGGCTTGCTTCTTCTTACAATCAGGCATTCTGTCTGGATGCTGCACAATTACTTTGGTAGGTTGTTGTACCGTACCTCTGCTTGCTTCTGTTACTGCTTTCTTTGCAATAACTTTCTTCCCATCTTGACTTGCACTGGGACTGCTGACACACTGGACATTACTTCCATTCCTAGAAACTTTGGGATTTTCATCCACTTTCTCAGTTGTCTGGGAATTGTTTCCCAGAGTAGGCCTTGGAGCCTGGGCCTTGCTAGGGGAGCTGCCCCACCCAGGGTGGCCCCGCCCTGGGCTTTCTCCAGACATCAGGAGCCTCAGGAGAGCTACAGAAACACAACCTCACAGCTAGGAGGCAGTATTATAGTAGTTATATTCTTGTACATAGGGGCAGTATTATAGTAGTTATATTCTTGTACATAGGAGCAGTATTATAGTAGTTATATTCTTGTACATAGGAGCAGTATTATAGTAGTTATATTCTTGTACATAGGAGGCAGTATTATAGTAGTTATATTCTTGTACATAGGGGCAGTATTATAGTAGTTATATTCTTGTACATAGGAGGTAGTATTATAGTAGATATATTCTTGTACATAGGAGGTAGTATTATAGTAGTTATATTCTTGTACATAGGAGCAGTATTATAGTAGTTATATTCTTGTACATAGGAGGCAGTATTATAGTAGTTATATTCTTGTACATAGGATCAGTATTATAGTAGTTATATTCTTGTACATAGGAGGCAGTATTATAGTGTATATTCTGACAAGGCAGTATTATAGTAGTTATATTCTTGTACATAGGAGGCAGTATTATAGTAGTTATATTCTTGTACATAGGAGGCAGTATTATAGTAGTTATATTCTTGTACATAGGAGCAGTATTATAGTAGTTATATTCTTGTACATAGGGGCAGTATTATAGTAGTTATATTCTTGTACATAGAAGCAGTATTATAGTAGTTATATTCTTGTACATAGGAGGTAGTATTATAGTAGTTATATTCTTGTACATAGGAGGTAGTATTATAGTAGTTATATTCTTGTACATAGGAGGTAGTATTATAGTAGTTATATTCTTGTACATAGGAGCAGTATTATAGTAGTTATATTCTTGTACATAGGAGGAAGTATTATAGTAGTTATATTCTTGTACATAGGAGGTAGTATTATAGTAGTTATATTCTTGTACATAGGGGCAGTATTATAGTAGTTATATTCTTGTACATAGGAGCAGTATTATAGTAGTTATATTCTTGTACATAGGAGCAGTATTATAGTAGTTATATTCTTGTACATAGGAGCAGTATTATAGTAGTTATATTCTTGTACATAGGAGGTAGTATTATAGTAGTTATATTCTTGTACATAGGAGCAGTATTATAGTAGTTATATTCTTGTACATAGGAGGTAGTATTATAGTAGTTATATTCTTGTACATAGGAGGCAGTATTATAGTAGTTATATTCTTGTACATAGGAGCAGTATTATAGTAGTTATATTCTTGTACATAGGAGCAGTATTATAGTAGTTATATTCTTGTACATAGGAGCAGTATTATAGTAGTTATATTCTTGTACATAGGAGCAGTATTATAGTAGTTATATTCTTGTACATAGGAGCAGTATTATAGTAGTTATATTCTTGTACATAGGAGCAGTATTATAGTAGTTATATTCTTGTACATAGGAGGCAGTATTATAGTAGTTATATTCTTGTACATAGGAGGTAGTATTATAATAGTTATATTCTTGTACATAGGAGCAGTATTATAGTAGTTATATTCTTGTACATAGGAGCAGTATTATAGTAGTTATATTCTTGTACATAGGAGTAGTATTATAGTAGTTATATTCTTGTACATAGGAGTAGTATTATAGTAGTTATATTCTTGTACATAGGAGCAGTATTATAGTAGTTATATTCTTGTACATAGGAGGTAGTATTATAGTAGTTATATTCTTGTACATAGGTGGTAGTATTATAGTAGTTATATTCTTGTACAGTTTTTAGTTTCTTGTCATGAGGCAGTATTATAGTAGTTATATTCTTGTACATAGGAGTAGTATTATAGTAGTTATATTCTTGTACATAGGGTTAGCAGTATTATAGTAGTTATATTCTTGTACATAGGGGGCAGTATTATAGTAGTTATATTCTTGTACATAGGGGCAGTATTATAGTAGTTATATTCTTGTACATAGCAGCAGTATTATAGTAGTTATATTCTTGTACATAGGAGCAGTATTATAGTAGTTATATTCTTGTACATAGGGGCAGTATTATAGTAGTTATATTCTTGTACATAGAAGTAGTATTATAGTATTTTTTCTGTACAGAGTAGTATTATAGTAGTTATATTCTTATACACAGGGGGCAGCGTTATAGTTGTTATATTCTTATACATAGGGGGCAGTACTGTATTAGTTTTATTTGTGTACATGGGAAGTAGTTTTATTCCAGTTATATTCTTGTTTATTGAGGGCATATGATGGCAGTGATATTTTGGGCAGATTTCTCTCTATCTTCCCATACTGTACTAGTTATAATGACTATAGCCAGCTGCCTATTACTTGTGTTAGGTCCTGCATATTATTAAACTACTATATAATAAAGCTGTTAACAATAATAATGATTTGATTTTCTGTCATTTTCTCGGACGGTGTTACGTGTAAGCTTTATATTATTGTCATTATCACTATTCCATTATTAGTGTGTTTTTGTAGTAATAATGGAGTCCTTGGATAAGAGGAATGTTCTGCACCTGTTTCTGTGAATGAGCAGTCGCCATGACAACCCTCCATTCACATATTCATCTTCAATTTTAAGATTCATAGGTTTCTCATTGCCATTTGGTCCAGTTATATATTGTGCACTAAAAGCAAACAAAATACCACATAAGACATGGCGCAGCACACACACTCCATACTGTCCCTACCATTACGCTGTAGACATTTCATATGCCACAGTATGGCGCACACCTCTCCGACCAATCACACAGGAGGCTGTACGGATATATCTCATTATAGTATATATCCTACCTAGGCCCTTTTCTCCTGTGTTCAGTTTTCGGATCCAGATTGTCTCCTCCCTGACTATATTTGACTATTCTTTGCTTTATCCCATTTACTCCCATCACATACTCACACTACATCACTGTTACTGAACCCTGGTTCATGTAACTATTCCCCTGACTCCCTCAACCACACTGCATACCCATCTCTGCTTCACCAATGTTCCAGAACCCCCAGCTCATTTGGCTTGTCTCCTGACTATCACAGCCGTATTGCACACCTAGCTCTGCTACACCAACACTATCAAACCCTGGCTCGTCTGACTACTCTCCTGACTAGACACATATCAGACTCTGCTACATTAACATTCCAGTACCCTGGCTCATTTGACTTTTCTCCTGAGTACCACAAATGTATCACGCACCTAGCTCTGCTACATCATTGCAAAAACCTGTTTTGTCTGACTACTCTCCTGACTACAACATATCAGGCTCTGCTACATCAACATGCAAAACACTGGCTCGTTTGACTTTTCTCCAGGCAACTGATGACGTCATTGATGTCATTGATGCTACAAAATCTTAGCTCTTCTGACTACTCTCCTGACTACCAAATATCAGGCTCTGCTACATCAATGTTCCAGAACCCTGGTTGGTCTGACCATTCTCTTGCCTACTGCATTGCATACCTAGCCCGATTACCGACCCCTGGTTTCCTACGTTGCATCATACTTGACAACATTTGGCTAGAGATACCAGGGAGAACGGCACATTGTGCAGAGTCACTACCCCCCCTCCCCAGCAGACATGGTCATGTCCCCTTCTGCCCCTTTAGTGTGACATGGGCAATACATGGGCTTGCCACACGGATGTCACGGTACATATGTCCAGGTCACATATAAGATGACTGATATCCGGTTTGCCTGCTCTTCGGGGGTCCAGGAGGTCACTGTCTTTGAGATTCTCCTGGAGTTTCTTGGAGAATTGGCCAGTATGTGTTACATCTCACCCCTGTACCAGTAAAGTCCTTACCTGGTGCCCATTGTCAGTTTCTGAGCTTCCTAACCTCCCATTATATTGCCATTTATATAGCCTTTACTGTTGCCCATAGCAACCGTATCTCCAATCCCTCTTATTTTTGGTCTGGTTCGCCATCAGCTGAGAATTAACCACGGACAACTTAGAGACCAGACAGACAACACAACGCCACCCAAAGGGGTAAGAAAAGGGGGTGCTATAGACGAAACTGTACCCTCCGGGTAGTTCTCAGGGCATTACAAGTATCAGGTCATTACACTTGTGTGTACGAGGCCTAAAGAGGGTCTCATGGAAAAGAAGACGATGAGAATTATCTACTCCAATCATCATAATAATTGTCTTTATTGTAAATGTGAGAACTGCTACCACCATTATTACTAGAACTGCTACCACCATTATTACTAGAACTACTACCACCATTATTACTAGTACTACCACTATTACTAGTACTACTACCACCACTATTACTAGAACTACTACCACCATTATTACTAGCACTACTACCACCACTATTACTAGTACTATTACCACCATTATTACTAGCACTACTACCACCACTATTACTAGAACTACTACCACCATTATTACTAGCACTATTACCACCACTATTACTAGTACTATTACCACCATTATTACTAGTACTACTACCACCACTGTTACTAATATTACTACCACCATTATTACTAGAACTACTACTACGACTACCACTATTACTAATACTACTACCACCACTATTACTAGAACTACTACCACCATTATTACTAGCACTACTACCACCACTATTACTAGTACTATTACCACCATTATTACTAGCACTACTACCACCACTATTACTAGAACTACTACCACTATTATTACTAGTACTACTACCACAACTGTTACTAATATTACTACCACCATTGTTACTAATATTACTACCACCATTGTTACTAGTACTACTATCACCACTATTACTAGAACTACTACCACTATTATTATTACTACTACTACCACTATTACTAGTACTACTACACTACCACCACTATTATTACTAGTACTACTACTACCACTATTACTAGTACTACTACCACCATTGTTACTAGTACTACTACCACCACTATTACTAGTACTACTACCACCACTGTTACTAATATTACTACCACCATTGTTACTAGTACTACTACCACCACTATTACTAGAACTACTACCACCATTATTACTAGAACTACTACCACTATTATTACTAGTACTGCTACCACCATTATTACTAGTACTACTACCACCACTATTACTAGTATAACTACCACCATTATCACTAGTATTACCACCACCACTATTACTAGTACTAATACCACTACTATTACTAGTACTGCTACCAACATTATTACTAGTACTACTACCACCACTATTACTAGAACTACTACCTTCATTATCACTAGTATTACTTCTACCACCTCTAGTACTACTACCTCCACTATTACTAGTACTACTACCACCACTATCACTAGTATTACTACCACCATTATCACTAGTATTACCACCACTATTTTTACTAGTGCTACTACCACTACTATTACTAGTACTGCTACCACCATTATCACTAGTATTATTACCACCACCACTATTACTAGTACTACTACCACCATTATCACTAGTATTGCTACCACCACCACTATCACTAGTATTACCACCATTTTTACTAGTGCTACTACCACCACTATTACTAGCACTACTACCACCATCATCACTAGTATTACTACCACCACCACTAGCACTAGCACTACTACCACCACTATTACTAGCACTACTACCACCACTATTACTAGCACTACTACCACCACTGTTACTAGTACTACTATCACCACTAGTACTAGCACTACTACCACCACTATTACTAGCACTACTACCACCACTATCACTAGTATTACTACCATCATCACTAGTATCACTACCACCATTATCACTAGTATTACTACCACCACCACTATTACTAGTACTTCTACCACCATTATCACTAGTATTACTGCCACCATCATCACTAGTATTACTACCACCACCACTAGCACTCACTACCACCACTATTACTAGCACTACTACCACCACTATTACTAGCACTACTACCACCACTATTACTAGTACTACTATCACCACTAGTACTAGCACTACTACCACCACTATTACTAGCACTACTACCACCACTATCACTAGTATTACTACCATCATCACTAGTATCACTACCACCATTATCACTAGTATTACTACCACCACCACTATTACTAGTACTACTACCACCATTATCACTAGTATTACTACCACCATTATCACTAGTATTACTACTACCACTATCATCACTAGTACTGCTATTATTATACCGTATACTGTGAATTTACAACTGTGGGCTTATTACAGTCAAAATCAGCAGAATAAAACATTGCGGCGGGCGCGTGTAGGACAGGCTGCGAAAACAAGCAGGATTCATGTGGTATTTTATGCGTATGTGTGTAATGAAGTGTTGCCTAATGCCCAATTTACATTTCCCCAGAGCCAGCACTTATTACAATGTCTTTCACTGAATCTGCTGAAGCTCATAAAATTAGAGGGTCACTCGAAAAGCGCAACGTAACCCTAAAACTCCTCCGCCTCGCCTGGACAGATACGGGAATTGTCATTATATTCCACAGATGTAATATAGAAAGTTCTGGTAAAAGATTTTATCCATCAGTCTGGATGTGCCGCCTTCCCTTTAATATATTCACCAGTGGACTGCAGACATGAGTATAGAAGTATAGTCTCTCCCAAATGAAACCCAATTTTTAAAGGGGTTACAGATCAAGCCCACTGCCCACAGTGCCCCTAGGGGCAATATCAAGGCAGGACAGGTGGTCAGGGGTACAGGCAGATGCATCCAAAAAATGAACCTCTCCCCCAAATTAGTCCAAAATAGTCGCCTGTTTCCTCGTTTTACAACCTACTCTACCCGAATGTCCAGGAGGCTCCCAAAAAAACGGGATGAGCCCTCCCGGACTTACGGAAGAGCAGTGATATCTCCCACCCCAGTATTTAATGTGTGACTTGGGTACTTTTTGTTCCGGTCAAGTCTGAAAAAGGGGCATGACCAGCACCTCTTGTGCCACAGGAGGGGGTAGTAGTCACGTCCATGGTAGGGGGGCTCAGCCGGTGTCCAACAAATATACTCAATAAGGACGAAGATGGGAGTTCATCGACATAATAGGCAGTTCAGGGGCCATTACCCATATAGTGCCCAGGTATTTCTGATGGCGGCTCTTCAAGTGCCCATCATAAATATACGATGGCATCCAAAATGGAAGAGGTAGAGAGTCCAAGGGGCAATCTCCAGATGCTATTGACTTATCTTCCCCAAGAGAGATGCCATTGTTTTATCTGCATCACCGAGATCCCAAGGTTTCCTTGTACTCCATCTTTCCTATTCTGGAGCACAATGTAATGCCCTCCTCCTCCCCAAACCCAACAATGAGCATAAATGACTAGTACCCATGGCCACAATAGACAGCGACCATCCTGAGACATCCTGGGTGTATAAGATTTGGTGGCAGGTCATCCATATATATGACCAGAATTCCAGTGGTTGACCACAGTGGTCATCCAAGGAGCTATGGCCTCCGTATATATTGCTTGCAAAGAACCAAACATACATTATTCAAGGGTTTGAGGAACCAGACCAGAATGATACTTATACTTGCCAATGCTGTGTTCAGAGAGATCGGTGCACTTGGCAAGCCACCAAATTTTGGCGATGAGTCCACATCTCCTTTGGTCTGACATTCCTCTTTTTGTACAAGTCATGACCATTTTTTGACATGGGAAAGGGAATGTGTTGACCTTGCTCAATTTCCAGGACGTGAGTGGTACATAAATTACCCAAGTGACATGTAAATTGATCGCGAGATCGGCGCATGCGCAAGCCTGAGAGATTGGCCAAACCCTTCTTGGGAGTATCCCGGAACTTCTAAGAGAGTTGACAAATATGATAATGCTGAAGATTTTTATACAGATAATAGTTTTTATGGTGGAAGACTAGTTTTAATAATTCACTATAATGCTCGGATGTTCCATCCTGGTGGTTTCTTCAGGGGCCACTGTCAGGGGCCCTACTGCGAGCCTCATGTAAACCTAAATAAAGTCTATGTAAATTAGAGCCGCTTCTATCCGGCGGGCTTTTATCTGAAGTTTTCATACTGAGATCATTTTAATTACGGCGTCTATAAATCTTTTGAACTTCCCACGCAACTTTAAGTAAAATTTTCAACAGTTCTCATCTTGGAGTTTTCGGTAAGCCCCCTCCCCCCTGTGTTTGTAAAGATGATTATCTTCTATTATATCTTGGTCCATACGGGATTGTTTAGACGCTTTAATGAAACCACAATCATTCTTCCGTCAGAACGGCGCAGATTATCAAGATTATTTGTTTTCCTGATTAATTTGTGTATTTACTAAAGAATTTCTTCTGATTGTTTTTGCTTCTTTAGAAAAAAAGTTGATGGAGGAAAAAAAAAAACACAAAAATTGGATTATTTGATGTTGGGTATAAATCCATCAAATCGCGTTAAAGGGAAATGAAGATGAAAATGTAATTGTGGAAATCGGGTAAAGTAAGTAAAATGTCATCGGGTCAGAAAACGGGATATCTGAAATCCAGAGGACGAACAAGTCATTGGGAGACCTTTTTATAGTCTATGACCCTGGATAAAAAGAATGTGAAGCTCAAGGGCCCATATCTGTAAGGCCTGTTGCACATGACCGTGTGCTGGCTGCCGGCCGTGATGTCATCCGTGTTCAGTCAGTGCTATTGGTGGGAAAAACCCCGATAGCACACTGAACTAGCCCATGGTCGTGTACAAAGGGCCGAACACTGGTGACTTCTTACACTAGGTTCACACTAGCAACGGCCTTTCTGTTGTTCTGATCCTTCACTAGGACTAGAACAACAGACAAGCGGAATGCTACAACAGCAGTCACATAAAGAGTCCTTTCTTTAAAACTGAAACCGCCGGACGAAAAAGTCCTACAAGTCCAACTTTTAGGCGATTTTGGAAACTGTGACGGAGTCTCTCTTACTGCCTGTTACCTTTTAAACAGCTTCCCTACTTAAAGGGAGTCCATCAGGACCAAAATGCCTCCCCAAGCAGTTATAGTGCCATGTGGCGTGCTATGATAGGACAAATCAACCTCAAGTGCACTGGGGGTGGAGCCTGATTTGCCAGATCTGCCTACAGACAGCTGAAAGTGTTCCCCTGTAGCTACCGACACATTATAATGTCCCCCTCCAGCTACCCACACAGTATAATGTCCCCCTCCAGCTACCCACACATTATAATGTCCCCCTCCAGCTACCCACACATTATAATGTCCCCCTCCAGCTAAACCACAGTATAATGTACCCCTGCAGCTACCAACACATTATAATGTCCCCCTCCAGCTACCCACACAGTATAATGTCCCCCTCCAGCTACCCACACAGTATAATGTCCCCCTCCAGCTACCCACACATTATAATGTCCCCCTCCAGCTACCCACACAGTATAATGTCCCCCTCCAGCTACCCACACATTATAATGTCCCCCTCCAGCTACCCACACATTATAATGTCCCCCTCCAGCTAAACCACAGTATAATGTTCCCCTGCAGCTACCAACACATTATAATGTCCCCCTCCAGCTACTCACACAGTATAATGTCCTCTCCAGCTAAACCACAGTATAATGTCCCCCTGCAGCTACCAACACATTATAATGTCCCCCTGCAGCTACCAACACATTATAATGTCCCCCTCCAGCTACCCACACATTATAATGTCCCCCTCCAGCTACCAACACATTATAATGTCCCCCTCCAGCTACCCACACATTATAATGTCCCCCTCCAGCTACCTACACAGTATAATGTCCCCCTCCAGCTACCCACACAGTATAATGTCCCCCTCCAGCTATCCACCCAGTATAATGTCCCCCTCCAGCTACCCACACATTATAATGTCCCCCTCCAGCTACCCACACAGTATAATCTCCCCCTCCAGCTAAACCACAGTATAATGTCCCCCTGCAGCTACCAACACATTATAACGTCCCCCTCCAGCTACCCACACAGTATAATGTCCCCCTCCAGCTACCCACACAGTATAATGTCCCCCTCCACCTAAACCACAGTATAATGTCCCCCTGCAGCTACCAACACATTATAATGTCCCCCTCCAGCTACCAACACATTATAATGTCCCCCTCCAGCTACCCACACATTATAATGTCCCCCTCCAGCTAAACCACAGTATAATGTCCCCCTGCAGCTACCAACACATTATAACGTCCCCCTCCAGCTACCCACACAGTATAATGTCCCCCTCCAGCTACCCACACAGTATAATGTCCCCCTCCACCTAAACCACAGTATAATGTCCCCCTGCAGCTACCAACACATTATAATGTCCCCCTCCAGCTACCAACACATTATAATGTCCCCCTCCAGCTACCCACACATTATAATGTCCCCCTCCAGCTACCCACACAGTATAATGTCCCCCTCCAGCTACCCACACAGTATAATGTCCCCCTCCAGCTACCCACACAGTATAATGTCCCCCTCCAGCTACCCACACATTATAATGTCCCCCTCCAGCTACCCACACAGTATAATGTCCCCCTCCAGCTAAACCACAGTATAATGTCCCCCTGCAGCTACCAACACATAACGTCCCCCTCCAGCTACCAACACAGTATAATGTCCCCCTCCAGCTACCCACACATTATAATGTCCCCCTCCAGCTACCCACACATTATAATGTCCCCCTCCAGCTACCCACACATTATAATGTCCCCCTCCAGCTAAACCACAGTATAATGTCCCCCTGCAGCTACCAACACATTATAATGTCCCCCCCCAGCTACCCACACAGTATAATGTCCCCCTCCAGCTACCCACACATTATAATGTCCCCCTCCAGCTACCCACACAGTATAATGTCCCCCTCCAGCTAAACCACAGTATAATGTCCCCCTGCAGCTACCAACACATTATAACGTCCCCCTCCGCTACCCACACATTATAATGTTCCCCTCCAGCTACCCATACAGTATAATGTCCCCCTCCAGCTAAACCACAGTATAATGTCCCCCTGCAGCTACCAACACATTATAATGTCCCCCTCCAGCTACGCACACAGTATAATGTCCCTCTCCAGCTACCAACACATTATAATGTCCCCCTCCAGCTACCCACACAGTATAATGTCCCCCTCCAGCTAAACCACAGTATAATGTCCCCCTGCAGCTACCAATACATTATAACGTCCCCCTCCAGCTACCCACACAGTATAATGTCCCCCTCCAGCTACCCACACAGTATAATGTCCCCCTCCAGCTAAACCACAGTATAATGTCCCCCTGCAGCAACCAACAAATTATAATGTCCCCCTCCAGCTACGCACACAGTATAATGTCCTCTCCAGCTACCAACACATTATAATGTCCCCCTCCAGCTACCCACACAGTATAATGTCCCCCTCCAGCTACCCACACAGTATAATGTCCCCCTCCAGCTAAACCACAGTATAATGTCCCCCTGCAGCTACCAACACATTATAATGTCCCCCTCCAGCTACGCACACAGTATAATGTCCTCTCCAGCTACCAACACATTATAATGTCCCCCCTCCAGCTACCCACACAGTATAATGTCCCCCTCCAGCTAAACCACAGTATAATGTCCCCCTGCAGCTACCAATACATTATAACGTCCCCCTCCAGCTACCCACACAGTATAATGTCCCCCTCCAGCTACCCACACAGTATAATGTCCCCCTCCAGCTAAACCACAGTATAATGTCCCCCTGCAGCAACCAACAAATTATAATGTCCCCCTCCAGCTACGCACACAGTATAATGTCCTCTCCAGCTACCAACACATTATAATGTCCCCCTCCAGCTACCCACACAGTATAATGTCCCCCTCCAGCTACCCACACAGTATAATGTCCCTCTCCAGCTAAACCACAGTATAATGTCCCCCTGCAGCTACCAACACATTATAATGTCCCCCTCCAGCTACGCACACAGTATAATGTCCTCTCCAGCTACCAAGACATTATAATGTCCCCCTCCACATACCCACACAGTATAATGTCCCCCTGCAGCTCAACCACATTATAAAGTCTCTCCTCTGAACGCAGATGAATTGAATAAATCTCTCCTACAATGGTAATTGGTTCAATCTTGTCTTGAAGCAAAGCTACTCTACATCTTTGTTAAACCAAGAACCTTGGCAACTTATCCAGCCTGTAAATACAACTCCAGGGGTCACAGGGTGATGATAAAGCCCCCTCTATGAAGTGCTAGGGATGCCATATACTGCCGATAATCTAGATGTACATAAGAAGAAGTCAAGGTGCTGTGAGCTATAGGAGCCAGATAGGTATAGGTCCAGGTACCAGCCTGGCTTTCTTCACAGCCGGGTGATAAAAAAAAAAAATCCAAAAAGTTTTTTGCGCCAGCAGCCAAGATGATAATTTAACTGTAAACATTCTTCATTGGCCAGCACATTGGGGCAGGTGTATTATTGTATTACACCTCGGGTTTGTAACATTTTAAAATTTTGCACATTTTTGCACCGCCACAACACCGAAGAGTGGACGTGCAGGTGGTGGGGCACATTTATTATCATTTACCCCAGAAATCTGATGTGAATAATGCTGGAAATCTACACCATCAAAGAACTGGCTTACTTCAAGGCATAAGGTACGGTGAAGGGTGTGGCTTATCTTTAAAGAGACATGCGCCTTATCATAAGCAGGGAACACCCTCCGCCAGATCAGGGATTATAAAGACTGGCATTAAAAACGCCAGTTTTCATAAAACTCCCCTATTGTCTTTCCTTTGGCCCAACATATCTTCTTAAAACTATGTATTAAGTAATTCCTCTGTTATTCCTCCTGCAAATTTAGAACTAAATTAACAATGGGACACTACCATTCCCTTTTGTCAATGGGGCATTCTGTTGCCCAAAGAATGTCAGAACATACCTTAAGCCCAGTTGTCAATTTATTCATTTATTTCCAGGAAGAATAACAGAAGGAAGGAATAGAGTTTAGACTTCCCCAGGATTCTTTTATGGGAAATGCAAAAAAAAGGGATTTATACAAATAGTTTCACATTTGTTACATTGTAAATTCTAGCAGTTGTGTCGCGGCCCTCACCTTATCTAGGTTATAATGTATGCAATGGTAAATGTATTTAAATGTATTAGCACAATGCCGCACTTAATAATCATTTATCTCTAGCCAGAATTATTTGCTTTTCATCATTTGGGAAATTGGCTATGGCCTTAAATTATTTCTAGTGCCTGAATTGTCTGCACACATTTTTCTATTCATAATAATCTTTGCTTGCAATAACATAGGCTCATCGCGGCTGCAGACAGATTTGCATCCTCAATTAGGTTATCCATAGCAAAATAAATAAAGTTTTTGTCATATGTAATTGTTATCTACGAGAAGAGCCCCGAGATTCAGAGCGAGCTAATTGTGAAGCTCAGATGAAGGCGTCTCTGCCTCGGAGGTGTGTGATACATATAAACGTGGGAACATGACCTTGTAGACTGAAGAGATGATGAAAAAAATCAAGGAGATTTATCTTGGAATATAAAAAAAAAAAAAAAAATGATCTGAGATGTTGATGCAGCTACCAAAGGAATAACTCATAAGCAAGTGTAGGAATATTCTAGAATACTCTGCTAGCCAGACTGGTGGGGTTTGGGGGCTCAAGGGATGAGGGGTAAATCAGAAAAGGGCCCAAACTTATATTTTCCCCCATAATTTCCCTTTTTTATAAAAAAATAAACATTTTAAAAATTCCTCCTTTTTTAAAAAAAAAAATATTATAAAACTTCCCCTGTACAAGGATACCAGACTACTAGGGTAAGACTGCTCCAATGTACAAGAATATAACTACTAGAATACTGCTCCTACTGTACAAGACTATAACTACTATAATACTCCCTCCTATGTACAAGAATATAACTACTATAATACTGCTCCTATGTACAAGAATATAACTACTATAATACTGCTTCTATGTACAAGAATACAACTACTATAATACTGCTCCTATGTACAAGAATATAACTACTATAATACTGCTCCTATGTACAAGAATATAACTACTATAATACTAGCTCCTATGTACAAGAATATAACTACTATAATACTGCTCCTATGTACAAGAATATAACTACTATAATACTGCTCCTATGTACAAGAATATAACTACTATAATACTGCTCCTATGTACAAGACTATAACTACTATAATATTGCTGCTATGTACAAGAATATAACTACTATAATACTGCTCCTATGTACAAGAATATAACTACTATAATACTGCTCCTATGTACAAGAATATAACTACTATAATACTGCTCCTATGTACAAGAATATAACTACTATAATACTACCCCTATGTACACGAATATAACTACTATAATACTACCCCTATGTACACGAATATAACTACTATAATACTGCTCCTATGTACAAGAATATCTACTATAATACTGCCCCTATGTACACGAATATAACTACTATAATATTGCTCCTATGTACAAGAATATAATTACGATAATACTACTCCGATGTATAAGAACAAAACTACTATAATACTGCTCCTATGTACAAGAATATAACTCCTATAATACTGCTCCTATGTACAAGAATATAACTACTATAATACTACCTCCTATGTACAAGAATATAACTACTATAATACTGCTCCTCTGTACAAGAATATAACTACTATAATACTACCTCCTATGTACAAGAATATAACTCCTATAATACTGCTCCTATGTACAAGAATATAACTACTATAATACTGCTCCTATGTACAAGAATATTATTACTATAATACTGCTCCTATGTACAAGAATATAATTACGATAATACTACTCCTATGTATAAGAACAAAACTACTATAATACTGCTCCTATGTACAAGAATATAACTACTATAATACTGCTCCTCTGTACAAGAATATAACTACTATAATACTACCTCCTATGTACAAGAATATAACTACTATAATACTGCTCCTTTGTACAAGAATATAACTACTATAATACTGCCCTTGATGTACAAGAATAAAACTACTATAATACTACCTCCTATGTACAAGAATAAAATTACTGTAATACTGCCCCTATGTACAAGAATATAACTACTATAATACTGCCCCTATGTACAAGAATATAACTACTATAATACTGCTCCTATGTACAAGAATATAACTACTATAATACTGCCTCCTATGTACAAGAATATAACTACTATAATACTACCTCCTATGTACAAGAATATAACTACTATAATACTACCTCCTATGTACAAGAATAAAATTACTGTAATACTGCCCCTATGTACAAGAATATAACTACTATAATACTGCTCCTATGTAAAAGAATATAACTACTATAATACTGCTCCTATGTACAAGAATATAACTACTATAATACTGCTCCTATGTACAAGTGTATAACTACTATAATACTGCTCCTATGTACAAGAATATAACTACTATAATACTGCTCCTATGTACAAGAATATAACTACTATAATACTGCTCCTATGTACAAGAATATAACTACTATAATACTACTCCTATGTACAAGAATATAACTACTATAATACTGCTCCTATGTAGAAGAATATAACTGCTATAATACTGCTCCTATGTACAAGAATATAACTACTATAATACTGACCCCTATATACAAGAGTATAACTACTATAATACTGCCCCTATGTACAAGAATATAACTGCTATAATACTGCTCCTATGTACAAGAATATAACTACTATAATACTGCCCCCTATGTACAAGAATATAACTACTATAATACTGCTCCTATGTACAAGAATATAACTACTATAATACTGCCCCTATGTACAAGAATATAACTACTATAATACTGCCCCTATGTACAAGAATATAACTACTATAATACTACCTCCTATGTACAAGAATATAACTACTATAATACTGCTCCTGTGTACAAGAATATAACTACTATAATACTACTACCCTATGTACAAGAATATAACTACTATAATACTGCCCCTATGTACAAGAATATAACTAATATAATACTACCTCCTATGTACAAGAATATAACTACTATAATATTACTCCTATGTACAAGAATATAACTACTATAATACTACTCCTATGTACAAGAATATAACTACTATAATGCTACTCCCTATGTACAAGAATATAACTACTATAATACTGCTCCTATGTACAAGAATATAACTACTATAATACTGCTCCTATGTACAAGAATATAACTACTATAATACTACTCCTATGTACAAGAATATAACTACTATAATACTACTCCTATGTACAAGAATATAACTACTATAATACTGCTCCTATGTACAAGAATATAACTACTATAATACTGCTCCTATGTACAAGAATATAACTACTATAATACTACTCCTATGTACAAGAATATAACTACTATAATACTGCCCCATGTACAAGAATATAACTACTATAATACTACTCCTATGTACAAGAATATAACTACTATAATACTACTCCTATGTACAAGACTATAACTACTATAATACTGCTCCTATGTACAAGAATATAACTACTATAATACTGCTCCCTATGTACAAGAATATAACTACTATAATACTGTCCCCTATGTACAAGAATATAACTACTATAATACTGCTCCTATGTACAAGAATATAACTACTATAATACTGCCCCCTATGTACAAGAATATAACTACTATAATACTGCTCCTATGTACAAGAATATAACTACTATAATACTGTCTCCTATGTACAAGAATATAACTACTATAATACTGCTCCTCTGTACAAGAATATAACTACTATAATACTACCTCCTATGTACAAGAATATAACTCCTATAATACTGCTCCTATGTACAAGAATATAACTACTATAATACTGCTCCTATGTACAAGAATATAATTACTATAATACTGCTCCTATGTACAAGAATATAATTACGATAATACTACTCCTATGTACAAGAACAAAACTACTATAATACTGCTCCTATGTACAAGAATATAACTACTATAATACTGCTCCTCTGTACAAGAATATAACTACTATAATACTGCCTCCTATGTACAAGAATATAACTACTATAATACTGCCTCCTTTGTACAAGAATATAACTACTATAATACTGCTCCTTGATGTACAAGAATAAAACTACTATAATACTACCTCCTATGTACAAGAATAAAATTACTGTAATACTACCTCCTATGTACAAGAATATAACTACTATAATACTGCCCCTATGTACAAGAATATAACTACTATAATACTGCCTCCTATGTACAAGAATATAACTACTATAATACTGCCTCCTATGTACAAGAATATAACTACTATAATACTACCTCCTATGTACAAGAATATAACTACTATAATACTACCTCCTATGTACAAGAATAAAATTACTATAATACTGCCCCTATGTACAAGAATATAACTACTATAATACTGCTCCTATGTACAAGAATATAACTACTATAATACTGCTCCTATGTACAAGAATATAACTACTATAATACTGCTCCTATGTACAAGTATATAACTACTATAATACTGCTCCTATGTACAAGAATATAACTACTATAATACTGCTCCTATGTACAAGAATATAACTACTATAATACTGCTCCTATGTACAAGAATATAACTACTATAATACTACTCCTATGTACAAGAATATAACTACTATAATACTGCTCCTATGTACAAGAATATAACTGCTATAATACTGCTCCTATGTACAAGAATATAACTACTATAATACTGACCCCTATGTACAAGAGTATAACTACTATAATACTGCCCCTATGTACAAGAATATAACTACTATAATACTGCTCCTATGTACAAGAATATAACTACTATAATACTGCCCCCTATGTACAAGAATATAACTACTATAATACTGCTCCTATGTACAAGAATATAACTACTATAATACTGCCCCTATGTACAAGAATATAACTACTATAATACTGCTCCCTATGTACAAGAATATAACTACTATAATACTACCTCCTATGTACAAGAATATAACTACTATAATACTACCTCCTATGTACAAGAATATAACTACTATAATACTACTCCCTATGTACAAGAATATAACTACTATAATACTGCCCCTATGTACAAGAATATAACTACTATAATACTACTTCCTATGTACAAGAATATAACTACTATAATACTACTCCTATGTACAAGAATATAACTACTATAATACTACTCCTATGTACAAGAATATAACTACTATAATACTACTCCCTATGTACAAGAATATAACTACTATAATACTGCTCCTATGTACAAGAATATAACTACTATAATACTGCTCCTATGTACAAGAATATAACTACTATAATACTACTCCTATGTACAAGAATATAACTACTATAATACTACTCCTATGTACAAGAATATAACTACTATAATACTGCTGCTATGTACAAGAATATAACTACTATAATACTGCTCCTATGTACAAGAATATAACTACTATAATACTACTCCTATGTACAAGAATATAACTACTATAATACTGCCCCATGTACAAGAATATAACTACTATAATACTACTCCTATGTACAAGAATATAACTACTATAATACTACTCCTATGTACAAGACTATAACTACTATAATACTGCTCCTATGTACAAGAATATAACTACTATAATACTGCTCCCTATGTACAAGAATATAACTACTATAATACTGTCCCCTATGTACAAGAATATAACTACTATAATACTACTCCTATGTATAAGAATATAACTACTATAATACTGCCCCCTATGTACAAGAATATAACTACTATAATACTGCTCCTATGTACAAGAATATAACTACTATAATACTGTCCCCTATGTACAAGAATATAACTACTATAATACTGCTCCTATGTACAAGAATATAACTACTATAATACTACTCCTATGTACAAGAATATAACTACTATAATACTGCTCCTATGTACAAGAATATAACTACTGTAATAACTAATAGAATATAAGAAAATAGACCTGTACAGTGAGGAGAACTCTGATGTGTGACCATTACCGGAGGAGCGGTACAATGTTGTACATGTATCTAGTACACGTAGAGCGGTATTTGATGCATAACTACAACATCTGTAAATAATGAAATATTTCTGTGTTTCTTCATTGTAATAAATATTCTGAAGTGACAGCTTTGTTGGAGTGAAATAAATAAGTGACACGTAAAACAATGTATTGTGATAATTCCAGTTTGCTGAACATAATTATGAATGTACTTTATTACTTTCTGCCATGTGTGTAGTCACAGATTTGGTGCCATCAGACGGCATGGGGATGTGGAAATATACCATTCCTCTAATTACACTGACTGGGCGGGGGATTTAAGACAAGTCTTGAGGAGCTGCAGATAACTGGCCAAAACCTGCAATCAAGGGTCATCCAGGACTAGCAGGTTACTATAGCGTCTAAGCCTGAACTAGATGAAAGGGGAACTCCAAGTGATACATTGTACTATACATAGTGCAGGGCCCTATAGGCCCCTCTTCCACATAAGGAAACACCAGTATAATAAATGGAATATTATATTTGGGGTACTGTTGCAGATTGTGCTTTGAAGGCTGAAAAGCCCCACTAGCACCAGACATTATACAATTGTATCATTCAATTGTGCCTGGATTATTTTACAATAACATTTTGGGGACCCTCTATATTTACCATTGAGTCTCATCACCTCTGTAAGTGTATATCCTAATAAGCTCATGAAATAACATATTTCTAGGCATTTTCTGTGACATCACTGTGTGTATTATCCCTGTACTGTGACATCACTGTGTGTATTATCCCTGTACTGTGACATCACTGTGTGTATTATCCCTGTACTGTGACATCACTGTGTGTATTATCCCTGTACTGTGACATCACTGTTGTGTATTATCCCTGTACTGTGACATCACTGTGTGTATAATCTCTGTACTGTGACATCACTCTGTATTATCTCTGTACTGTGACATCACTGTGTATTATCTCTGTACTGTGACATCACTGTGTGTATTATCCCTGTACTGTGAATCACTGTGTGTATTATCCCTGTACTGCCTGTGTGTATTATCCCTGTACTGTGACATCACTGTGTGTATTATCTCTGTACTGTGACATCACTGTGTATTATCTCTGTACTGTGACATCACTGTGTGTTATCTCTGTACTGTGACATCACTGTGTGTATTATCCCTGTACTGTGAATCACTGTGTGTATTATCCCTGTACTGTGACATCACTGTGTGTATTATCCCTGTACTGTGACATCACTGTGTGTATTATCGTTGTACTGTGACATCACTGTGTGTATTATCCCTGTACTGTGACATCACTGTGTGTATTATCCCTGTACTGTGACATCACTGTGTGTATTATCCCTGTACTGTGACATCACTGTGTGTATTATCCCTGTACTGTGACATCACTGTGTGTATTATCTCTGTACTGTGACATCACTGTGTGTATTATCCCTGTACTGTGACATCACTGTGTGTATTATCCCTGTACTGTGACATCACTGTGTGTATTATCCCTGTACTGTGACATCACTGTGTGTATTATCGTTGTACTGTGACATCACTGTGTGTATTATCTCTGTACTGTGACATCACTGTGTGTTTTATCCCTGTACTGTGACATCACTGTGTGTATTATCGTTGTACTGTGACATCACTGTGTGTATTATCTCTGTACTGTGACATCACTGTGTGTATTATCTCTGTACTGTGACATCACTGTGTGTATTATCCTGTACTTTGACATCACTGTGTGTATTATCCCTGTACTGTGACATCACTGTGTGTATTATCCCTGTACTGTGACATCACTGTGTGTATTATCCCTGTACTGTGACATCACTGTGTGTATTATTGTTGTACTGTGACATCACTGTGTGTATTATCTCTGTACTGTGACATCACTGTGTGTATTATCTCTGTACTGTGACATCACTGTGTGTATTATCCCTGTACTGTGACATCACTGTGTGTATTATCCCTGTACTGTGACATCACTGTGTGTATTATCCCTGTACTGTGACATCACTGTGTGTATTATCCCTGTACTGTGACATCACTGTGTGTATTATCCCTGTACTGTGACATCACTGTGTGTATTATCCCTGTACTGTGACATCACTGTGTGTATTATCCCTTTACTGTGACATCACTGTGTGTATTATCCCTGTACTGTGACATCACTGTGTGTATTATCCCTGTACTGTGACATCACTGTGTGTATTATCCCTTTACTGTGACATCACTGTGTGTATTATCCCTGTACTGTGACATCACTGTGTGTATTATCCCTGTACTGTGACATCACTGTGTGTATTATCCCTGTACTGTGACATCACTGTGTGTATTATCCCTGTACTGTGACATCACTGTGTATTATCCCTGTACTGTGACATCACTATATTATCTATGTGCTTTGACATCACTGTGTGTATTATCTCTGTACTGTGACATCACTGTGTGTATTATCCCTGTACTGTGACATCACTGTGTATATTATCGTTGTACTGTGACATCACTGTGTGTATTATCTCTGTACTGTGACATCACTGTGTGTATTATCCCTGTACTGTGACATCACTGTGTGTATTATCGTTGTACTGTGACATCACTGTGTGTATTATCTCTGTACTGTGACATCACTGTGTGTATTATCGTTGTACTGTGACATCACTGTGTATTATCCCTGTACTGTGACATCACTGTGTGTATTATCCCTGTACTGTGACATCACTGTGTGTATTATCGTTGTACTGTGACATCACTGTGTGTATTATCTCTGTACTGTGACATCACTGTGTGTATTATCCCTGTACTGTGACATCACTGTGTGTATTATCTCTGTACTGTGACATCACTGTGTGTATTATCCCTGTACTGTGACATCACTGTGTGTATTATCTCTGTACTGTGACATCACTGTGTGTATTATCCCTGTACTGTGACATCACTGTGTGTATTATCCCTGTACTGTGACATCACTGTGTGTATTATCGTTGTACTGTGACATCACTGTGTGTATTATCTCTGTACTGTGACATCACTGTGTGTATTATCCCTGTACTGTGACATCACTGTGTGTATTATCTCTGTACTGTGACATCACTGTGTGTATTATCCCTGTACTGTGACATCACTGTGTGTATTATCGTTGTACTGTGTACATTACTGTGTGTATTGTCTTGATGCTGTTGCAGCACTTTGTGTATATTACTCTTACCCTGTGTATTCTCCTAAAACCTTAGAAATATATTAAAATACAGTGTTTTACCATTCCCCTTATCAAAGGGCCATGTTCCTAGACAGTCCGGCTCTATCAGCACTGAATGAACAGAGTGGGGGTATAAAAGGAAACCCCTCCAACAGATAACACCAACCTGTCAATATATTCATGTATTTCCAAGAGGAATGCAAGGTGAAACAAGAAGTTTTGCTATATGGGGAATTTAGGTATTTATAATTACTAAAACAGACATGAGAGGTGATCGATATTGTATAGATCCTATATAATAAGTATGATCATATATATGGCCATAAATATATACATGTATTATGACTATATAAATATAATTATATACCTGTATATGGCCATATTAATATATATATACATGTATATGGCCCTATAAATGGCACTTGGTTGGCGGGCTGGATTACAGCTCTTTGACTGGGGTCCTTAGATCTCCAAGCTTCTGTACACCTCCATGTCTGTCGTAGTGATGTGTAATCTCTGGGGCCGCAGGGCCGTATCACCGCACATTACACGCCGTATATCTCGCCATTGTTCCACTGGAAACTAATCAGCTCTGGCTGAACAAACTGCAAATCCTTAACTAAGTGTCTGCTGTAATGACGGGCCGGGAAATCCCACCGGTGACAGTTTTGTCCTGGTCAGCAGACGTTTCCCCTAAACCCATAATGAGGAGCTCTGCCTCGACAAAAGCCGCCGGAGGAGCCGCAGTGCGCAGTCAATAGCAGTGCTATTTATTGTGCGCAATGGATGATGCCGAAACTTTAAATAAGTCCCCAAAGACAGCAATTCCATTCCTCTGCAATATTAGAGCCGGGGAAAAAATGCGAGATTTATGATGTGTATCTTGTGATGATGCACGGAGAGCGCTGTCTGACCGCATGTTATAAGCTGCTTCCCTACAATAAAGCGTCGGCCGGCGTAGTCATCTAAAATAATACAAAGATGTCTGCTGCTAAATCAGAGCCGCGGCTCCAAGAGGGAAGATAATGGAGTTTCTGCAGCTCCTTCATAACACGTAACAAAATGAAGCCTGCCTTGTACGCCGCTGAAATTGTCTGCAAAGCTCGGCTGTAGCGGCTGCATTTGACACCTATATTCAATCTGCACTTCAAGCTCTTTCATTAAAACAATGTTACCGATTCCCCATAGCAGCAGCAAAAGCAGATCTTTAAGGTTGATGATTTCCCCGCACCTGCTACGTACAGATGGTGCAATTTACTCTTAAAGAAAGAGGCGCAATCTGGTGCCTCTCCAGTCATGTCACCTGCTCCAGCTACATCTAAGGGCTCATGTACTATACACACCTGCATTAGGGATCCAATGTGGACAGATCCCTAATATTGCACCATTGATTGAGCCCAATGTTCCGCTATAAGCCTCCGATTTTATACCGTAAACCATGTCCTATGGGATCGGCGGACAACTAATAAGGAATGTGTCTCCAATTTATTTCATTTATTAAATCTATCACTCTTTGGTAGATTTTTTTATTCTATTTTCTGTCCATGATTATGGGGGCGGCCATCTTGCCTGAGCTTCTCCTCTACTCTGTTAACAGCATTTAGTGATCTGCTTTACAGCACAGTCATGGCCATAGGCAGCAATAGTCTGGAGCTGAGTCACCAAAATTATATGAAACATATTTTAAGCATTTTTAATTTTCCATTTCACTATCTACTATATCCTGCAATTTTCACTCTAGTCACTAAGCCTAATAATGGACCAACACTTGCCAATTTTGTATAAAGTCATTGCAGCAGTCACCTTATTTACATCAAAGACAGTACTACAATAGAAGATAACACCTCTATAGGTAACACCACTGACCCATCATTATACTCACTACCAACAATATTTGATGTCACAGCTTATCTCCTCCTCCTCCCTGCACAGA
This sequence comes from Leptodactylus fallax, assembly GCA_947044405.1. Classification (NCBI taxonomy): domain Eukaryota; kingdom Metazoa; phylum Chordata; class Amphibia; order Anura; family Leptodactylidae; genus Leptodactylus; species Leptodactylus fallax. Next base: position 125,857 of record CAMRHE010000917.1, read on the forward strand.
GCATGTCTAGAGAATTCTCCCATAGACCTCAATGAGTCATTCTATTGCGGCCTATGGCCATGACTATACTGTAAAACATATCACTAAATGTTGCTGAAAGAGCAGAGGAGAAGCTCAGGCAAGATGGCCGCCCCCATAATCATGGACAGAAAATAGAATAAAAAAAATCTAAATCTAAAAATACAACAAAAAAAAAATGATAGATGGTTAAATAATTAAATAAAACATTAGCAACACCTTATTTTCAATTCCTAAGGGAGAGTTTTCCAGACATGCTCTATGCAGGAAGGGAAGTAGAAGAGCTGTGACATCATCTATTGCCAGCAGAGGATTTAATGATAGGACATTGGTGTTATCTATAGAAGTGTTATCTTCTAGTTTAATACTGTCTGTGATGTAAATGTGTTGAAAGCTGCAAAGAGAACCTGTACAGAAGTGTCAGTCTACTATTAGACTTAGTGGCCAGAGTGAAAATTGCAGTATGAAATAATGAAGATGTAGGGATATCAAAAATAAAAAAATATGTTTAATATAAAATCTTTGTTTAAAAATAGGTCAATTTCTGTTGACACGTTCCCTTTAAAGAAGCAGTACGAGAAGTAAATTGTAGTGGAGTTCTTATTATTTGTATTTGTGAGTTATTTTCTCCCTTCTGGTCCTCAGCTGTGTCATGTGACCAGTAATAAGACTCCTCAACTGACACAGCATCTTATGTGTGGACAGGAAGTCAGTTTCTCTATTCATTCCTATGAGAGTCTTGATGTCAGACCTATAGCAGTGCATACAGGTAATGACTTCCTGTACACACACAGGAAACATTGTATCAGTTGGAGAGTCTTATTGCTGGTCACATGACAGAGCTGAGGACCAGAAGGGAGAAAATAACTGAGAAATACATCCACTGGTAAGACTATTACCAGCACTTTACTGCAACAGACCAAAAAATAAAAATGATTGTGAGACTGCTTCTTTAAATGAAAAACCACCCATGATACTGTGGGCCGCTCCACTGAAGATAGCAGCATAGCTACAGAAGGTGCCGAGGGAGCAGGGGTACCCGAGCCCTGCTGCCCAAGGGTCCCAGTGCCAAATAAGAAGACTCCGGTATTGTATATGCTACATGGTAAACTGGGGCTGAAATACAAAGTGGGCACTGAAGTCTATGCAAGTTACAGTATGGAGACAGCTCAGCCTTTTAAAAGTTGGGGGCATTCATATCAGGGGCTGGGGTAGGGGTAGGGGTCGCTATTTAATAAATGTAATACGTTCCCTGCACTCTACACATTTTTTATATCTGCAAACCAAAGCTAGAGCAGGAGCTGGAGACTGGTGAGATAGAGAATCTGCTGTTTATGACATTTCTGACCTACAGTAATTGACAGAATGTTCTTGTTGATATATCTATACAAGTTACAATGTATCTAAGCCCTATTACTTCAGGTGTTTGCATACTGTAACCAGTCGGCTTTTTTTATATAGATTTTTTTTATAGAGGTAGCATTGCACCAAACCACTGATTTAATATCCTATTAAATACTAGGTCAATAGAAAGTTCTCTCCATGGACCTTCTCATTAAAGCAGACCTCTTATATCCACATATACTGTAACTCCTTATTACACACAGAACATTGTGTGTATGAACAGTGCCGACGGACACATAGAGGCTGCAAATGCCTCTGATTTGTACAAGTGTATGGCGTCAATACTGAGCGTATGGAAGCATGCTCTACTGTGTGCTGTATAGACTGATATATTGCTACTAGGGCTTACTTACCGTGTGCTGTATAGACTGATATATTGCTACTAGGGCTTACTTACTGTGTGCTGTATACACTGATATATTGCTACTAGGGCTTACTTATTGTGTGCGGTATAGACTGATATATTGCTACTAGGGCTTACTTACCGTGTGCTGTATAGACTGATATATTGCTACTAGGGCTTACTTACTGTGTGCTGTATACACTGATATATTGCTACTAGGGCTTACTTACTGTGTGCGGTATAGATATATTGCTACTAGGGCTTACTTACTGTGTGCGGTATAGACTGATATATTGCTACTAGGGCTTACTTACTGTGTACTGTATAGACTGATATATTGCTACTAGGGCTTACTTACTGTGTGCTGTATAGACTGATATATTGCTACTAGGGCTTACTTACTGTGTACTGTATAGACTGATATATTGCTACTAGGGCTTACTTACTGTGTGCTGTATAGACTGATATATTGCTACTAGGGCTTACTTACTGCACAATATTTTGTGGACAGGTACCAGCAGCACCACCTGAAGATCAACGCGGGGAAGACCAAGGAGATGGTGGTGGACTTCCGTAAAGGCAGATGCCCTCCTAAACCAGTGGACATCCTGGGGACGGGCATCGAGATTGTGAACACCCATAAGTACCTGGGTCTGCTCCTTAATAATAAGCTGGACTGGGCAGATCATATGGAGGCCCTGTACAGGAAGGGCCACAGCAGGCTCTACCTGCTTAGGAGGCTGAGAGCCTTTGGAATCCGGGGGGCACTTCTTAGAACTTTCTTCAACTCGGTAGTGGCATCAGCCATCTTCTTTGGAGTGGCCTGCTGGGGGAGCAGTATATCAACCAGGGACAGAAATAAACTTGACAAGCTGATTAGAAGGGCCAGCTCTGTCCTGGGGAGCCCACTGGACCCAGTGCAGGTGGTGGGTGACAGAAGGATACTGTCCGTGGTGAGCTCCATGTGGGAGAATAACTCCCATCCCATGCATGAGACTGTGATCGCGCTGGGCAGTACTGTCAGTGACCGACTGCTCCACCCTAGGTGTGAGAAGGAGCGCTATCGGAAGTCTTTCCTCCCCACCGCGGTTAGGCTGTACAACCAACACCGACCTAAGCGGAGATCATTACATACAGAGAACTGAAATATCTCTCTGCCTGTTATATCCCCCCCCCCCCCTCCTCTGCTACGTCCTATCTGTCTGTCTGCTATTAATGTAATGCCTCTCACCTTGGAACATTCCTGTACATGTTGTATTTGTATTTGTATCTGCTTATCTTATCTTTGCTGCTGTAACACACTGAATTTCCCCATTGTGGGACTATTAAAGGACTATTATTATTATTATTATTAATACTAACTCTCCTAGAGGAGGGGTCGTCTTTGCAGAAACAGGAAGAAGTGAGTATGCAAATGTTTAGTCTGAGGTCTGTAAAGGAGCTGTTTGCAGTCTGGTCTGGGGTCTACAAATGGGACCTGGTTTGGGGACTCTAAACTGTAAAAGGATGGGTGCTGTCTGGGGTCTGCAGGCAGCAAAGTTCTGGTCTGGGGTCTCTATTATCAAGGGTTATCCAAGGCTGAAAATGAATAACCTATCCTTAGTATAGGTCATTAAAGTGAAGTCCAACACCCATCCCCTGCCCCAGTCAGCAGCTCTCTGCACAGATGGCTCTGTACATTGTGCAGTGCTACAAGTCATGGGAACTCCATGGCAATAGCACAGCCATTCCACTACACAGTGAACAGAGCCATCTCCTTTGGCTTCATACTTTGTGTGTCGTACCCCCACCAATCTCAAATTAAGGATAGGTCATTCCTTTTTCGTCTTGAATAACCCAATTAAAATACAGACCCTGAACCAGACCTATCCTATCTGCAGACCCCAGACCAGATACACCTATTTACAGACCATCAGACCAAACCCACTAGATTACAGACCGTAGACCAGACCCACCCTTTTACAGACCATTAGATTTCTTACTCAGGGCACCATGCCCCCTAGTGGTTACCCCAGGTCTAGAATATGATGCATTATACTGAGTAATGGTCTGATGTCTCCAGCCGTATCTGTCACTAGTTCCTACATGTAAATGATATACAGTAGGCAGCGATTCCACTGATATTAGTTATCTACGTAGTTGCTATTTAAGCAGTTGTCACTACATTCTCTATAATGGCTCCGGAGGTAAAGCTTCATTGGAAAAAAAGATCCAACGCTGCAATCCAGCGACCTGCCAGAAGAGCGGAGGATCTGAGGGTGCGTTTAATTAGGGACAGCTCTTTCATGTATACTATTAAGCTCGGTAATATGCAGCCTTTGATATATTTTCACGTCAAATTCCAGCTTCACTTGTTCTTAAACAGGTCCCCTGTGCCCGCTGCAAGAGCCATGCTGGTACCTCACCGGTTACAAAGGAAGGAAAATTTAACAAGCTGCCCAATGCATGAAGCCCAGACCTACACATGTGTCGCCGAGTCTCCTGGCCGGAAATACTGACACTCATATTCATGTCCTGGTCAAGGGAGGGGACATGAGAATATTAAATCGGAATATATATAGTACACCACTTCTGAGACCCTATGTACGGTACATTATATTATGGGGTTGCACTATTAGCGAGTGCATTTTATGGATCCATTGCCATGGTCGGGATTTGGGCAACCACTGCCACCGCTTTCTTGTTTACTCTGTAGTGACTGTGCGTTTCAATGCAACCATTTCCCATCTAAGTGAGGACTAAGGGAAACTTACTGTTTACAGATGTATATAAGATCACATTTAAGGGTCACCAAACCCCAGGATATCACTGCAGCTCTGCAGATAGATAGGTTAGTGTCACCAGACCCAGCATATCACCCCAGCCCTGCAGATAGATAGGTTAGTGTCACCAGACCCAGCATATCACCCCAGCCCTGCAGATAGATAGGTTAGTGTCACCAGACCCAGCATATCACCCCAGCCCTGCAGATAGATAGGTTAGTGTCACCAGACCCAGCATATCACCCCAGCCCTGCAGATAGATAGGTTATTGTCACCAGCATATCACCCCAGCCCTGCAGATAGATAGGTTAGTGTCACCAGAAGCAGCATATCACCCCAGCCCTGCAGATAGATAGGTTAGTGTCACCAGACCCAGCATATCACCCCAGCCCTGCAGAAGATAGGTTAGTGTCACCAATACCAGCATATCACCCCAGCCCTGCAGATAGATAGGTTAGTGTCACCAGATCCAGCATATCACCCCAGCCCTGCAGATAGATAGGTTAGTGTCACCAGACCCAGCATATCACCCCAGCCCGCAGATAGATAGGTTAGTGTCACCAGAAGCAGCATATCACCCCAGCCCTGCAGATAGATAGGTTAGTGTCACCAGTCCCAGCACATGTTTTTTTCAGAGCTGGTCATCCCGGGATATGTTGATCCATAAGGACAGGTAGGTAAGGACAAATCGGTATGCTCCATATTCAAGCTTCACGTTAAATTCACAGATAATTTGCATATCTTTTTACCGCTCCTTCCGCTATTTATTTACTATTTCATAATGGAATCCCGATCCCCATATTAATGCCGTCACTATCATGTCAAGTGCCCCGTGTTCCTGAAAAGGCCGAGCATTGACTAGAATTGTATGATCATCACATGAATGCCGAGCGCTCGGATATAATGATACAATATGGCAAAACTGAGAGTTGAAGAATTTGCTTCACATTTTGCTGTTTTCGGGCCTTTTAGATGTATTCTTTTATCTGGCTACATTTTGTTGCATCTCCTGTAAGACTCAGAGAGTTGGCTAAGTGTGGCGAATAATAGCGATAACATTAGACGTCACCATCAGAATGTAAAAGAGACTTTGGGACTTTTCTTCATACAGTGATCTGAATACATTTCAGTCTCTCATTATGTTATTGTGGCTGTGATATTATTCGCCGCTCCGCGTCCTTATTTCTCCACAAACCTGATATTTTTCCTTTCAAGTAAGCAGGAACCTTGCAAAATGTTTATTGCTAAAAACTTCTACGCACAGCGGAAGTCTCATTTAAAGGAAACCTCCATCTTTACCACAATTGTTCCGAGACATCATTAAAAGTTATGTAGAACTGTATAGAAGATGTTGTTTATACAAAATAATTCTAAATTTTGGACCACAATGCTTCAGGATCAGTACAAGATAAGCAGAATTGTGACTACAGCTCTGGAGTATAATACAGGATGTAACTCAGGATCAGTACAGGATAAGTAATGTAATGTATGTACACAGTGACTGCACCAGCAGAATAGTGAGCGCAGCTCTGGAGTATAATACAGGATGTAACTCAGGATCAGTACAGGATAAGTAATGTAATGTATGTACACAGTGACTGCACCAGCAGAATAGTGAGCGCAGCTCTGGAGTATAATACAGGATGCAACTCAGGATCAGTACAGGATAAGTAATGTAATGTATGTACACAGTGACTGCACCAGCAGAATAGTGAGCGCAGCTCTGGAGTATAATACAGGATGTAACTCAGGATCAGTACAGGATAAGTAATGTAATGTATGTACACAGTGACTGCACCAGCAGAATAGTGAGCGCAGCTCTGGAGTATAATACAGGATGTAACTCAGGATCAGTACAGGATAAGTAATGTAATGTATGTACACAGTGACTGCACCAGCAGAATAGTGAGCGCAGCTCTGGAGTATAATACAGGATGTAACTCAGGATCAGTACAGGATAAGTAATGTAATGTATGTACACAGTGACTGTACCAGCAGAATAATGAGCGCAGCTCTGGAGTATAATACAGGATGTAACTCAGGATCAGTACAGGATAAGTTATGTAATGTATGTACACAGTGACTGTACCAGCAGAATAGTGAGTGCTGCTCTGGAGTATAATACAGGATGTAACTCAGGATCAGTACAGGATAAGTAATGTAATGTATGTACACAGTGACTGTACCAGCAGAATAGTGAGCGCAGCTCTGGAGTATAATACAGGATGTAACTCAGGATCAGCACAGGATAAGTAATGTAATGTATGTACACAGTGACTGTACCAGCAGAATAGTGAGCGCAGCTCTGGAGTATAATACAGGATGTAACTCAGGATCAGTACAGGATAAGTAATGTAATGTATGTACACAGTGACTGTATCAGCAGAATAGTGAGCGCAGCTCTGGAGTATAATACAGGATGTAACTCAGGATCAGTACAGGATAAGTAATGTAATGTACAGTCATGGCCAAAAGTTTTGAGACTGACACAAATAGTATATTTTCACGTGATCTGCTGCCCTCTGGAGTGTGTTTGTCAGATGTTTTTATCACATACAGAAATATAATTGCATTAATATGATGAGTAACAGAAGCTTATATTGACAGTTAGAATGAGTTAATGCAGCAAGTCAATATTTTCAGTGCTGCACCATCTTCTTCAGGACCTCTGCAATGCTCCCTGGCATGCTCTCAATCAACTACTGGACCAAATCCTGACGGATAGCAGTCCATTCTTGCAGAATCAATGCTTTAATTTTGTCTGAATTTGTTGGTTTTTGTTTGTCCACCTGTCTCTTGATGATTGACCACAAGTTCTCAATGGGATTACACATCTGGGGAGTGTCCAGGCCATGGCCCAGAATCTCTCTGTTTTGTTCCCTGAGCCATTGAGTTATCACCTTTGCTTTCTGGCAAGGTGCTCCATCATGCTGGAACAGGCATTGTTGAGCGCCAAACTGCTCTTGGATCGGTACGGGAGAAGTTGCTCTTGGAGGACATTCTGGTACCATGTCTGTACTCAGTGGCTGTGTTACCAGGCAAGAATGTGAGAGAGCGGATTCCCTCTGGCTGAGTAGCTACCCCACACATGGATGGTAACTCAGGATGCTTTACAGTTGGCATGAGTCATGTACTGGTGGTAGCGCGTGACCTGTACTTCAGCCGAATAAGCGTTTTCCAGATGTGCCAAGCAATCGAAAAGGGGATTCATCAGAGAAAATGACTTTACCCCAGTCCTCAGCAGTCCACTCCCTGTACCTTTTGCAGAATACAGTCTGTCCCTGATGTTTTTTCTGGAGTAGAAGTGGCTCTTCGCCCTCCTTGAGACCAGGCCTTGCTCCAGGATGTAACTCAGGATCCAGTGCATGGAGAAGCACCACCTGCCTGCTGCCATGTCCTCAGTGACCTGCATCAGCAGATAGTGAGCCCGCAGCTCTGGAACACGTATAAGAGACGGTCCTGCCGCTGCTGGTCTTTCTTGGGCGCCCAGGAGCCTTTTTGGCACCAATGGATCCTCTCAGGTTGAAGTTCTTGATGATGCGATAGATTGTTGACTGAGGTGCAATCTTTCAGCTGCAATACTCTTACCAGTTAGGTCAGAATTGTGCAGTGCAATGATGACTGCACGAGTATAATACAGAGATGTAACTCATGGTTATCAGTACAGGATACAGTGATGGCAAGCACCAGCCTCCTTTTAAAGTGGTGTCATTCTTACTTAATAATGAAAGATGGAGCCCCCCCCCCCCCCCCCCCAACCCCCCCCCCGGGTAATGGATGTACACAGTGACGATGTTAGGGGCCTTTAAGGCAGGGCGCAATGATGAGTGCAATGTGTCTTGGGGGTAAAGTTCATTTTCTAGGAAGTATTGACTTTGCAAGTAATTGCTGTTAAGCTGATCACTCTTTATAACACTGGAGATATGCAAATTGCCATTAGAAAACGAAGCAGTACACTTTGTGATAAGTAATGTAAAAAATGAATGTATGTACACAGTGACTGTACCAGCAGAATAGTGAGCGCAGCTCTGGAGTATAATACAGGATGTAACTCAGGATCAGTACAGGATAAGTAATGTAATGTATGTACACAGTGACTGTACCAGCAGAATAGTGAGTGCAGCTCTGGAGTATAATACAGGATGTAACTCAGGATCAGTACAGGATAAGTAATGTAATGTATGTACACAGTGACTGTACCAGCAGAATAGTGAGCGCAGCTCTGGAGTATAATACAGGATGTAACTCAGGATCAGTACAGGATAAGTAATGTAATGTATGTACACAGTGACTGTACCAGCAGAATAGTGAGTGTAGCTCTGGAGTATAATACAGGATGTAACTCAGGATCAGTACAGGATAAGTAATGTAATGTATGTACACAGTGACTGTATCAGCAGAATAGTGAGTGCAGCTCTGGAGTATAATACAGGATGTAACTCAGGATCAGTACAGGATAAGTAATGTAATGTATGTACACAGTGACTGTACCAGCAGAATAGTGAGTGCAGCTCTGGAGTATAATACAGGATGTAACTCAGGATCAGCACAGGATAAGTAATGTAATGTATGTACACAGTGACTGTACCAGCAGAATAGTGAGTGCAGCTCTGGAGTATAATACAGGATGTAACTCAGAATCAGTACAGGATAAGTAATGTAATGTATGTACACAGTGACTGTACCAGCAGAATAGTGAGCGCAGCTCTGGAGTATAATACAGGATGTAACTCAGGATCAGCACAGGATAAGTAATGTAATATATGTACACAGTGACTGTACCAGCAGAATAGTGAGTGTAGCTCTGGAGTATAATACAGGATGTAACTCAGGATCAGTACAGGATAAGTAATGTAATGTATGTACACAGTGACTGTATCAGCAGAATAGTGAGCGCAGCTCTGGAGTATAATACAGGATGTAACTCAGGATCAGTACAGGATAAGTAATGTAATGTATGTACACAGTGACTGCACCAGCAGAATAGTGAGTGCAGCTCTGGGGTATAATACAGGATGTAACTCAGGATCAGTACAGGATAAGTAATGTAATGTATGTACACAGTGACTGTACCAGCAGAATAGTGAGCGCAGCTCTGGGGTATAATACAGGATGTAACTCAGGATCAGTACAGGATAAGTAATGTAATGTATGTACACAGTGACTGCACCAGCAGAATAGTGAGTGCAGCTCTGGGGTATAATACAGGATGTAACTCAGGATCAGTACAGGATAAGTAATGTAATGTATGTACACAGTGACTGTACCAGCAGAATAGTGAGTGCAGCTCTGGGGTATAATACAGGATGTAACTCAGGATCAGTACAGGATAAGTAATGTAATGTATGTACACAGTGACTGTACCAGCAGAATAGTGAGTGCAGCTCTGGAGTATAATACAGGATGTAACTCAGGATCAGTACAGGATAAGTAATGTAATGTATGTACACAGTGACTGTACCAGCAGAATAGTGAGTGCAGCTCTGGAGTATAATACAGGATGTAACTCAGGATCAGTACAGGATAAGTAATGTAATGTATGTACACAGTGACTGTACCAGCAGAATAGTGAGCGCAGCTCTGGAGTATAATACAGGAGGTAACTCAGGATCAGTACAGGATAAGTAATGTAATGTATGTACACAGTGACTGCACCAGCAGAATAGTGAGCGCAGCTCTGCAGTACAGAATAAATATTGTAGTTATGTAATGGTTCAGTTTATTTATGTACTGTAGATTAATTCTAGATGTAAGACGGATATTTACATCTAAATAAACAGTACTTAGGACTATATCTGACTCTCTTTCACAGTTGCTCTCATATTGATCTATTATTGGAGGTTGCTATTTTGTTGGGTTATTTTATGTTTTTTTGACTGAAGTCTAATGCAGTCATTTCTCTCTCCCTGTTCTCAGAAGGATCCTCAGAGATGTTCTTTTATTGACAAATCTTAATGGCAAGCAATCTCAATACTTACACATGCGGCCTCAGTTATTGTGCCATTTGACATGACATATATGGGATCTCGGGAACTCTACAGTTGGGAGAATGATGTTTCGGGGTCAATGCCGTTGACTGCATTTTAAAGGGAGAGTTAAAGGGCCCCTTCTGTGATCACAGTGATGTCTAACGCTCATTACATGGAAATGGACAAGTCAGTTCTGCTGGAAGGATTATCAAAGGACACATTTTCTTATAAAGCTTAATGTAGGAATATCGCCGGGTAAAGTCACTCAAAAATATCAATTTGTACAATAACAAAAGTTTGACTTTTCTCTATACTGGGGATGAAGAATTCAAGGATTTTGATATTTCAGGTTCATCACGTTCTTTAAGCAAAATGGTCAAACATAAATCAATGGATTCTGCATTGTACAAAATTCTGTTCTTTATATTTACAAAAAGTATTGTAAAATATAAGCGCGAGCCTGCTAAAGTGGCTGTGACCAGGCTGATAAAGGATGTATAGAACCGTATAGGCAGCAAACCACAAGGGGAAAACACTATTTGATTCAGGTGACACTAACCTATCTATCTGCAGACCTGAGGTGATATGCTGGTTCTGGTGACACTAACCTATCTATCTGCAGGGCTGGGGTGATATGCTGGGTCTGGTGACAGTAACCTATCTATCTGCAGGGCTGGGGTGATATGCTGGGTCTGGTGACACTAACCTATCTATCTGCAGGGCTGGGGTGATATGCTGGGTCTGGTGACAGTAACCTATCTATCTGCAGGGCTGGGGTGATATGCTGGGTCTGGTGACACTAACCTATCTATCTGCAGGGCTGGGGTGATATGCTGGTTCTGGTGACACTAACCTATCTATCTGCAGGGCTGGGGTGATATGCTGGGTCTGGTGACAGTAACCTATCTATCTGCAGGGCTGGGGTGATATGCTGGGTCTGGTGACAGTAACCTATCTGCAGGGCTGGGGTGATATGCTGGGTCTGGTGACACTAACCTATCTATCTGCAGGGCTGGGGTGATATGCTGGTTCTGGTGACACTAACCTATCTATCTGCAGGACTGGGGTGATATGCTGGTTCTGGTGACACTAACCTATCTATCTGCAGGGCTGGGGTGATATGCTGGTTCTGGTGACACTAACCTATCTATCTGCAGGGCTGGGGTGATATGCTGGTGTCTGGTGACACTAACCTATCTATCTGCAGGGCTGGGGTGATATGCTGGGTCTGGTGACACTAACCTATCTATCTGCGGGGCTGGGGTGATATGTTGGGTTCCGGAGACAGACTCCCTTTAAACGTAAGTATGCCTTTAAGTCACTCACCTTATCAGCCCCTCGCTTTACTAACATTATACAAGTAGCTCTCATTTAGGATTACCCCTCTCTCTGAACGGGTCTATAATGCAGGTTGCAGTAATATCAAGAGCTATTGAAATGATGAATGGATAATCTTTGCTATTAAATCAATCAGCCCTGTGGATCCCGCTCACGTGCGCCGCATTCTGAGCGAACACTTCACTTCTCCTGCTCACGTGCTCCACGTCTGATCTTACCCGGCTACACGGAGAACATCCATTTTTACTTGTTAAATGGATATTGAAAACACAGGTGCAAAGAGGCGATAGCTCTCAATTTAATCTTTTTCTCCTGCTTACGTTGAAGTGTCCTAGCATTCATTATATAATCTCATTTAGAGCGACAACCGAGAAAAACCCGGCGTAACATCAGGTTAATACAAGTCATAAAGGTAGCGCGGCATAATGTGAGATGTAAAGGAGTCTGAGGACCTTATGCTATATTTAAATTGCATTGTTATTTTATTACAACTTTTCCCGCGGTGTCACCGGCATGATAATTGAGTTGCGGACCCTTGGTGATTCGGAATTGTATTTGTTGTTTACGGAGTTCTGTACTGTGCATGGCTTACTATGGATACAGAAGATTTCTATACATGGAGGATCTGGACGGTGGAGAGATAACCAGTCATTTTTGGGTGCTGAAGGTTTGTAGAGGACTCAAACATAAAAAGTCCAATAGCCGGTTATTCACCCCAACCTCCAGTGCTCCATGTCGACTTCTCTTGGCTTACTAATGTCAAGAGGTTGATACAGTAATAACAAGTTACCATCTATTCACTGAATAAGTGACAGCAACTAGATTGGTGTGGGTCTGATCTATGGGACACCCTGATAACCAGCATGTGGGCTCTGTGTTCCCCACTCTCTTAGCTGCAAGACCAGACCAAGGAGTTCAATAGCGTGAGCGCTGAGCATGCGCAGAACATGCACTTTTTGTTCCTATACACAGAAAATAGATCAGACTGTTCTTCTTGCAGCTGGGCAGAATGTGGGGACACAGGACCTAGCGAACAGTAGGAGTGTTGACCCCACTTGTCTAGGAGTTTTCAGCTATATGTGAATACTAGAGATGGCCAAATCTGGCAAGGTTCTTTTTGTGAATATTTGCCAGGTTGCCAAACTGGAAATGTTACCATTATACTGGAAAGGTGCGGAAAAATAATAAACAGTCGCACCTATGTTCCCTTACCTCTCCTGGGCTCCCTTGTGGCGTCCGGTGCTCCTTCGCAGGCGTTTTTGGTCTTCTTCTGGCCTCCGGGGTGCCAGCCTCTAGAAGAGGATCCAAGTTAGCTGCAACAAAGCGTCGGTGGCACCAAGAAAACCCAGGAGATATGTATGATGGTTGACTATGCTTCCACACTTTTGGTCTCTGCTTATTTTACTATGGGGTCTGAATAGACCCCGGAGTAATAATAATGACTTGTGGGTGATGAAACCCAATAATTTGTAACAAACACAATTTGTTACAAACTGGTTCACTCATCTGTAGTGAATATCTTTTCAAAATGTATTGACCATCAGGTGCTGGATTAAAGGGCTTTTCCATGCATTTTGTAGTGGCTTTACCTGGTACTGCAGCTCTTTGCAGAAAGACCATAGTTTGGGTGGGGAGAGGGTTAACCAAGCAATGCATCCCACCCAAATGCTGGTTGCCAGAGGGATCTCCAGCAAGTAATTTTGCCTAGATAGGGGTATTTAAATAAAGGGTGAGGGTGAACCTTTACCCTGGGTAAAGGAAAGCCAAGCTATGACTCTGCAACTCAGCCCCATTCAGGTGAATAGGACTGAACTGCAATATCAAACACAGCCACAACAAATGCATGGAGCTTGTTGAGTCCAAACCCAAAAGTGATTCGGACCCCAGAGTATAATAAACGGAGGTGCAGAGGAGGTGCACAGAAGAAAAAAACCCACTAATACTCACGTTTCTTCACCTCTCCGGTCTTTTTTCCTGACATCCAGTCTTCACCCTTGGGCTCTTGCGGCATCTATTCTGATGTCATGCGCTCCGGGGTCACCGAGAAAGCTCAATCACATAGAGCACACCAGTGTCATGACACTGGATTAAAGCATCATAATGTCAGTGCACCCTGGTGTGTATGATGCTGGAGAAGACCATGGAAGATAACGCAAGAGTTTTTGGATGAAGACCGGACACCAGAAAAGAATAACGGACACCCACGAGAGGAAAGATGAGTATCCATGTCTTTTGTTTTGCCTGCACCTCCCCTGGGTCTCCGCTTATTATACCCTGAGGTCTGAAGATATAATAGTGACTTGTGGATGGAAAAGCCCAAAAATTCGTAATGTACCCAACTTGTTATGAACCAACTTGGTCACCTCTAGTTTTGTCTAGTGGTGGGCACAGGCAAGTCAATGAAAAAGTCAAGATAAAGTTTACTCCGTGTGTACACAGTTTAGTCAAATGTTACTAGCAAGTGAATGAAAGATCCAATTCCCCAAGGACATGTTCCCAATAGAACAGGTAATTTAGACACATTATATCAATGTGTCAATACCTTAATAATCTGCAATGCCCTTGAACTTCGGCTTGACTTCATTTTCTCCATCCGCAGGGCTTTTATCTCCAGGCTAATTCCATCTAACCATGCTTCTTTCCACTGACCTGCACACCGAAGGATCACTTAGCCAAAAGTCACTGCAATAATTTGTCTCTACTAATAATTTTGCATGCCTAATATAGGATTATTGAGCAACGTCTACAGGAAATGTTAAAAGCCAAATTATGCAAAAGAAATTAAAGTGAAAATCGCCCAAGAGGATGATTTACACTTATAAACTGCATCTTCCCAGAAAGACTGTGTTAAAGAGCTGTTAACATCTGCAAAGTCATCAATGGCATTTAATGCTCGAGAAAAGGCAACTTCTTAGAAAAATCCAAAATCTACATATCTTTAAAGGAACCAGTCACCACCTTCATCAACTTCAATTATTTACATCTTTCTATAGTTTCCACTCCACCGATTTCGATGCAGTTGGAATTTTTTCTCTAGCCCTCACCGTTCCCGAGTAATCACTGCTGTTACTTTCAGAACAATGACACACTCTACTGTCAGGTGGGTGGTCTTTGACTAGAGCAGACAGACAGGGACCTCCCACTTGACAGCAGAGAGTGTAACTGTGCTGAAACTAACAGAAGTGATTACTCAGGAATGGTAGGGGCTACAGAAAAAATTCCAACTGCGCCCAAATCTGTGGAGCGGCGCCTGTTAAAGAATGCAAAGACCTGGAGTTCTTGGAGGTGGTGAAAGGTCCTGCTTAAAGTTACATTGAGTCCCGTTATGTAGCTATGGGATTTTTCTAAGACGGAGGACTAAAGAAAAAATTCCAAGTGCCCCAGAATCAGTGGAGGGGCACCTACTGAGGGATACAAAGAGTTGGAGTTGGGGGAGGTCGGGAAAGGTCCTCTTTAAAATCACGGGTCAAGTTCAAAGCCAGAGCTGTTCTTAACCCCAACCATATCCATCTATAGACCCAAGTACTGAGACAACTGCATCCACTTATATCTACCTTTAACTTTGCATAAATTTCATAAAAAAGTCTGATTTTTCACTATATAAATTCAATAAATTATCAGAACATGCTAATAAAACTTTTCACAGGCTGTAATTCGCATCACATCCACTAGGGACCTACAAAGACACATAAAGGATAACATTTCATGACAGAGTACCACAAAATCATGTTTTTAAAAAAGTTGCACATCCAGGCATATGTGAAGTTATGAAAAGGTAAGGAAGGTCACTTCTATATTCTTGTGCCACCCTTCACGCTTGCACATCTGTCTTGTATCAGAAGCCTTCTATCTAGTAAAATTTCTGGCAATTCTATTGCTGCACCACATTTGGCATTCTATATCTACTAATGCCATAGTAACACTACACAGAAAGACACATTTAACGTATATAGACTTGGGTCCTGGGTAAAAACCATGCCTAGTCCACCTCTTGACCACAAATGACATTATAAGCGGCGCCTGATGACATCACACAGTATAGAATCCTTACATGATACAAAAGCTAATACAGAAGAATTTAAAAGAAATTCAGGAAAGTCCTGCAAAAATGGAGGATTGATAGTGTAATTGGAAACAACGAGTCTATAAATCATAACATACCTGATGAAATTTCTTAAGATTTGATCATTCCCCTTTACGTCCTCATCTCTCCCATCTTCTAAAATAGATCTGGACATTTTACTTGGAAATCAGTCGATATCCTTTAAATTTTAGGATTCCCCATTGTAAGTTCTAAGACAATTTTCTTTACGCTAAGAGTATGTGCTTCTCTATTACATATTATAAAATGTTCCCTTAGTGTCAGATAAGGGTTAACAGCGGCAATAACAACCTAGCAGCTCCCCGGGGTCCCATACACGGAATATAGGCGACCGTTTACCGCAGCAGCTCCAGTAAGGCAGAAGGTAAATGTGCAGTGATACATAACTTTTCATCCCGGCAAATCAGCAAATGCAATCAGTGCATTAAAATCACTGGAGGTGCAAACATGGATTTGCCAATGATTTCATTCAATCGTAACAATGTTTTATTTCACTAACTTAATCATTTGTATTCCAGTCACCGGTTCACGGAACAGTCAGATAGTTGCTTTACTCGGAAAAGACTGCTTATCCTTAAAAATGCTAAACACTAGACACGCAATCACCCGCATAGCAATTATAAGACTAAACAGCAACTCAAGCATATAATTGCTAAACACATAACGTAAAAAAATGTAATGCATGGAAATTAAGTCACGAAAACCAGTTTATTAACCGAAATGTCTAGAAATTACCTATTCCGTCCAATAAACAGAACATTCTAGACTGACATAGGACCCAACAGATATGGTATCTATTAGGGGACGCCATACAAGTATAGATAATTGGATCAATATTAACGATGCTGATTAGTGATTAAAACTATCAGGGCCGTGGAGTCGGAGTTGAAGTCGTAGTCAGGACTAGTTCTGGGTGGAGTCAGAGTTGAAGTCGTAGTCAGGGCTAGTTCTGGGTGGAGTCAGAGTTGAAGTCGTAGTCAGGGCTAGTTCTGGGTGGAGTCGGAGTTGAAGTCGTAGTCAGGGCTAGTTCTGGGTGGAGTCGGAGTTGAAGTCGTAGTCAGGGCTAGTTCTGGGTGGAGTCGGAGTTGAAGTCGTAGTCAGGGCCAGTTCTGGGTGGCGTCAGAGTAGAAGTCGTAGTCAGGGCTAGTTCTGGGTGGAGTCAGAGTAGAAGTCGTAGTCAGGGCTAGTTCTGGGTGGAGTCGGAGTTGAAGTCGTAGTCAGGGCTAGTTCTGGGTGGAGTCAGAGTTGAAGTCGTAGTCAGGGCTAGTTCTGGGTGGAGTCGGAGTTGAAGTCGTAGTCAGGGCTAGTTCTGGGTGGAGTCGGAGTTGAAGTCGTAGTCAGGGCCAGTTCTGGGTGGAGTCAGAGTAGAAGTCGTAGTCAGGGCTAGTTCTGGGTGGAGTCAGAGTAGAAGTCGTAGTCAGGGCTAGTTCTGGGTGGAGTCGGAGTTGAAGTCGTAGTCAGGGCTAGTTCTGGGTGGAGTCAGAGTTGAAGTCGTAGTCAGGGCTAGTTCTGGGTGGAGTCGGAGTTGAAGTCGTAGTCAGGGCTAGTTCTGGGTGGAGTCGGAGTTGAAGTCGTAGTCAGGGCTAGTTCTGGGTGGAGTCGGAGTTGAAGTCGTAGTCAGGGCCAGTTCTGGGTGGCGTCAGAGTAGAAGTCGTAGTCAGGGCTAGTTCTGGGTGGAGTCAGAGTAGAAGTCGTAGTCAGGGCTAGTTCTGGGTGGAGTCGGAGTTGAAGTCGTAGTCAGGGCTAGTTCTGGGTGGAGTCAGAGTTGAAGTCGTAGTCAGGGCTAGTTCTGGGTGGAGTCGGAGTTGAAGTCGTAGTCAGGGCTAGTTCTGGGTGGAGTCGGAGTTGAAGTCGTAGTCAGGGCCAGTTCTGGGTGGAGTCAGAGTAGAAGTCGTAGTCAGGGCTAGTTCTGGGTGGAGTCAGAGTAGAAGTCGTAGTCAGGGCTAGTTCTGGGTGGATTCGGAGTTGAAGTCGTAGTCAGGGCTAGTTCTGGGTGGAGTCAGAGTTGAAGTCGTAGTCAGGGCTAGTTCTGGGTGGAGTCGGAGTTGAAGTCGTAGTCAGGGCTAGTTCTGGGTGGAGTCGGAGTTGAAGTCGTAGTCAGGGCTAGTTCTGGGTGGAGTCGGAGTTGAAGTCGTAGTCAGGGCCAGTTCTGGGTGGAGTAGGAGTTGAAGTCGTAGTCAGGGCTAGTTCTGGGTGGAGTCAGAGTAGAAGTCGTAGTCAGGGCTAGTTCTGGGTGGAGTCGGAGTTGAAGTCGTAGTCAGGGCTAGTTCTGGGTGGAGTCGGAGTTGAAGTCGTAGTCAGGGCTAGTTCTGGGTGGAGTCAGAAAAACATTACCAATTCCAGCTACATAATAATAATATGATTATTAATTATATTATACAATTATTGATTTAGCATAATTAATAAGATGCCTAGTTTGATACATATTCACTTTCATAGGAATTCAATTACTACATTTTTAACAAATTACGAGAGGATGTTCGCTTCTTTTAATTGAAAATGGCTGACGCAAAAGTCTGGCTTGAGGGTCGATTTTAGGTGGATCAAGCCACACAGACATCTGGCGCACATGTGAACCCAGCCTTAGAGGATCTTTGCTGCTTCCGTCTGACCATGGTTGTCAGTTATGAAGGAGTCAGAGCAGAAGTTGGAGTCGGAATTGACCTTCGGAAAAATAGATCGGATTCGGAGTTGGTAGTTTGGTTTAATGACTTCACAGCCATGGAAACTAAATAAACCGTAAGTCCATGAGTCAAAATTTGGTGCACCAAGGCAGGTAAAAACATAAGCAGACTATCTGACCACCTCTTGAGCACTTAGTCACCAACATTAATGGCGATCGATACTACAGCCATATATCTACTACCCGAGCAACCTTGCTCTTGAGGACACTTTCCAAAATAATACTGAGCAAAAGGAAAAAAAGCAAGAGTCTATTCTCACAAACATGGTCTCCCATGATCAGGGCTTAGTGCCTCCACATGACATGGGTCCTGTTATGTTTGGAGAATTGAGAATGTCAGAGCTCCAATAACTTAAAGGTGATGTGAGAAGATGCACAAGCGCAATAGTATATGTCTGTTGTTTTCCTAAGGGAATGTTCTATCCTGTTTCCTCATAAATACTGCACATGAGTAGACCATCTGAATACATATGGCCTTCCAAAATACAGGCTTAGTAGCAGGAAACAAAGTATGGAGTCCTGAGGTAAGGTCATATACTGAATGAACACATCAGAAGGCACCATGAGGTCTGGAGGTCACCATTTCTGGTAAAAACATGAATAGACTAACCACCTCCAAATCACCTTCTCACCATCAACTATGGCCAGACAACACACCTCCGAAGCAACTAGTCACCAATATATATTGCTGGACTACTATTGCTCATTGCAACCTAGTTGAAAACTCATCCTGGGGTACCAGGGCTGGTAAATACATGCATAGACCATCTAGGAACCTCCAAAACAACTTGTCACCAACATTTATGTTTAGGCCACACACCACCTAGGCACCTACATACCTGAACATATATTTCTACTACTATATGGACTACTATTTCCCAGTGCACTCTAGTTCCAACCCATCTTGAAGTGACGAGGGATGGAAAAACATGACTAATCCATCAAAGCACCTTATCATCATTTATGGCCAGACTATACACCTCCTAAGCACGTAATAGTCACCAAAATATAGTGCCAGACTACTATTTTTGAGTGCAACCTAGTGACAAACCCATCCTGAAGAACACTAAGGATGGTAAATACATGAATAGATCATTTAAGTACCGTGTCACCAACAACTATGACCAGATTACATGCCTCCTAAGCACCTAGTCACCAACAAAATATTACCTGATGACCATTTCCAAGTGCAACCTAGTTGCAAACCCATCTTGAGGTCACCGGGACTGGAGGAGTAGACCATCTAGGCACTTCCTTCTCGCCAACATCTATGGCCAGACGACACATCTCCTAAGCACCTAGTCACCAACGTATTGTATATTGCCAGATTACTATTTCCCAGTTGCAAATCCATCCTGATGCCACCATGGCTGGTAAATATATAAGTATACCATCTAAGCACCTCCAGAGCACCATGCCACCAACATCTATGACTAGATTACGTACCTCCTAAACACCTAGTCACCACCAAATATTACCAATTGACCATATCCAAGAGCAAACCCATCCTAAGGTCACCAGGACTGGATGAGTATACCAAAGCACCTTCTCTCCAACATCTATGGCCAGACTACACATCTCCAAGCTCCTAGTCACTAACAAATATTACCAGATGACCATTTCCAAGAGCAAACCCATCCTAAGGTCAACAGGACTGGAGGAGTAGACCATTTAGGCACCTCCAAAGCACCTTCTCACCCACATCTATGGCCAGACTACGCACCTCCTAAGCACCTAGTCACCAACTTACTATATATTTCCCAGTTGCAAACTCATCCTGAGGTCATCATGGCTGGCAAATACATTAGTAGACTACCTAAGCACCTCCAAAGCTCCTTGTCACCAATCTCTATGGCCATATTCCTACTTACCGTCATAACCCAGGTTCAAACCATTCTTGAAGGACATTTGTGAATATAATTTCCAGTAAATTGCCTTAATTCTGCTCCATTTAGGACTTATGACCGACTTTTTTCCTTCTTCTTTTTAATGCAAAATAGCCGAGCATTAAGGATCAGACTCGGGTTCTCCTCACACACATGTGAAGAATTGATTTTGAAAACCCAATTAAGTCAAATGACCGAGATATCGAATATCATAATTCAAGACTATTTTTTTTTTCCTTTAGGCTTTTTTTTCCGGATTGAATTATGTCTCGGAGCAGTAATGTCTAAGTGCTGAGAAGGTAAAGTGTGCAGAAGTTGCCTG
This sequence comes from Leptodactylus fallax, assembly GCA_947044405.1. Lineage (NCBI taxonomy): Eukaryota > Metazoa > Chordata > Amphibia > Anura > Leptodactylidae > Leptodactylus > Leptodactylus fallax. The sequence goes on from CAMRHE010000917.1 coordinate 146,684, forward strand.
CACTGGGATGTATTCCCAGACTCTACTTAACAGGCGAGGCTACTGCGATGTGAACAGCATACCGGAGGATCTAATGACACCGTTTTCACAATACATTAAAGACGATCATGTTTCTTAGCAGCCTAAGAAACAAAGGAGACAGGATCGGATATTTGACTGTTATCAAGCCTGGATTGTCCTCAGGCGAAGCAGAACACAAGGTATTAGGGTGGTAAAAAAAAAATCTCCCTTAAAGCACATCCATTTTATTACAGGCTGTGGGTAGCACGCGCTGTCTGGAGAGTATTATGTCAATAACGGAGTCGAGGTTTGCCATGTGGCGTAATTGCATATAAAGTAAACATATCTCTTATAATGAGGAGATATTCGCAGGCGCTGTCTTACTAGGCTGAGCTTTTAGACTCTGATAGTCTTACATTACTCCAGAAATAGAAGCATTTCCCAGGAGAAGATAGAAGGTATCTGTCACCTTTATTTTTAAAGCGGCAATGCTTCGTTTTATAAGTTTGCACAATATACCGCTACTCTGTATACCATATAATATAGGAGGTGCTCCACGTTCTCTCCTGCAGTAAATTCTTATGTCGGAAGGAGGCCCTGGAAATACCGGAAGTCTCACAAGACATCAGACCACATTATATTAGGGACAATGCCGCCTCAACGCCTCCCCCTTTTCTCTACAAATTTTTAGATCATGAATAATCTAGGCTGAGCACATTATTCCTTACAAATGCGCACCTTAGCTGCTGCAGAGCCTCTTTTTGATACATTAAAGGTTTCTCCATGGAAATAATTTATTTAGAAAGTCTTAGCAATTGAGGTGTGTATTATGATGTTCTGCAGCAGCTGAGGTGTGTACTATGATGTTCTGCAGCAGCTGAGGTGTGTATTATGATGTTCTGCAGCAGCTGAGATGTGTATTATGATGTCCTGCAGCAGCTGAGGTGTGTATTATGAGGTTCTGCAGCAACTGAGGTGTGTATTATGAGGTTCTGCAGCAGCTGAGGTGTGTATTATGATGTTCTGCAGCAGCTGAGGTGTGTATTATGATGTTCTGCAGTAGCTGAGGTGTGTATTATGAGGTTCTGCAGCAGCTGAGGTGTGTATTATGATGTTCTGCAGCAGCTGAGGTGTGTATTATGATGTTCTGCAGCAGCTGAGGTGTGTATTATGATGTTCTGCAGCAGCTGAGGTGAGTATTATGATGTTCTGCAGCAGCTGAAGTGTGTATTATGATGTTCTGCAGCAGCTGAGTTGTGTATTATGATGTTCTGCAGCAGCTGAGGTGTGTATTATAATGTTCTGTGCAGCTGAGGTGTGTATTATGTGGTTCTGGGGTAGCTGAGGTGTGTATTATGATGTTCTGCAGCAGCTGAAGTGTGTATTATGATGTTCTGCAGCAGCTGAGGTGAGTATTATGATGTTCTGCAGCAGCTGAAGTGTGTATTATGATGTTCTGCAGCAGCTGAGGTGTGTATTATGAGGTTCTGCAGCAGCTGAGGTGTGTATTATGAGGTTCTGCAGCAGCTGAGGTGTGTGTATTGCACTGGGGTGTTTTGCTGCAGCAGCTGAGGTGTGTATTATGATGTTCTGCAGCAGCTGAGGTGTGTATTATGTGGTTCTGGGGTAGCTGAGGTGTGTATTATGATGTTCTGCAGCAGCTGAGGTGTGTATTATGAGGTTCTGCAGCAGCTGAGGTGTGTATTATGATGTTCTGCAGCAGCTGAGATGTGTATTATGATGTTCTGCAGCAGCTGAGGTGTGTATTATGAGGTTCTGCAGCAGCTGAGGTGTGTATTATGTGGTTCTGGGGTAGCTGAGGTGTGTATTATGAGGTTCTGCAGCAGCTGAGGTGTGTATTATGAGGTTCTGCAGTAGCTGAGGTGTGTATTATGAGGTTCTGCAGCAGCTGAGGTGTGTATTATGAGGTTCTGCAGCAGCTGAGGTGTGTATTATGAGGTTCTGCAGCAGCTGAGGTGTGTATTATGAGGTTCTGCAGCAGCTGAGGTGTGTATTATGAGGTTCTGCAGCAGCTGAGGTGTGTATTATGAGGTTCTGCAGCAGCTGATGTGTGTATTATGAGGTTCTGCAGCAGCTGAGGTATTATGAGGTTCTGCAGCAGCTGAGGTGTGTATTATGAGGTTCTGCAGCAGCTGAGGTGTGTATTATGAGGTTCTGCAGCAGCTGAGGTGTGTATTATGAGGTTCTGCAGCAGCTGATGTGTGTATTATGAGGTTCTGCAGCAGCTGAGGTATTATGAGGTTCTGCAGCAGCTGAGGTGTGTATTATGAGGTTCTGCAGCAGCTGAGGTGTGTATTATGAGGTTCTGCAGCAGCTGAGGTGTGTATTATGAGGTTCTGCAGCAGCTGAGGTGTGTATTATGTGGTTCTGGGGTAGCTGAGGTGTGTATTATGATGTTCTGCAGCAGCTGCGGTGTGTATTATGATGTTCTGCAGCAGCTGAGGTGTGTATTATGAGGTTCTGCAGCAGCTGAGGTGTGTATTATGAGGTTCTGCAGCAGCTGAGGTGTGTATTATGAGGTTCTGCAACAGCTGAGGTGTGTATTATGAGGTTCTGCAGCAGCTGAGGTGTGTATTATAATGTTCTGCAGCAGCTGAGGTGTGTATTATGAGGTTCTGCAGCAGCTGAGGTGTGTATTATAATGTTCTGTGCAGCTGAGGTATTATGAGGTTCTGCAGCAGCTGAGGTGTGTATTATAATGTTCTGTGCAGCTGAGGTGTGTATTATGAGGTTCTGCAGCAGCTGAGGTGTGTATTATGAGGTTCTGCAGCAGCTGAGGTGTGTATTATGAGGTTCTGCAGCAGCTGAGGTGTGTATTATGATGTTCTGCAGCAGCTGAGGTGTGTATTATGAGGTTCTGCAGCAGCTGAGGTGTGTATTATGTGGTTCTGGGGTAGCTGAGGTGTGTATTATGAGGTTCTGCAGCAGCTGAGGTGTGTATTATGAGGTTCTGCAGCAGCTGAGGTGTGTATTATGAGGTTCTGCAGCAGCTGAGGTGTGTATTATGAGGTTCTACAGCAGCTGAGGTGTGTATTATAATGTTCTGTGCAGCTGAGGTGTGTATTATGAGGTTCTGCAGTAGCTGAGGTGTGTATTATGAGGTTCTGCAGCAGCTGAGGTGTGTATTATGATGTTCTGCAGCAGCTGAGGTGTGTATTATGAGGTTCTTCAGCAGCTGAGGTGTGTATTATGATGTTCTGCAGCAGCTGAGTTGTGTATTATGATGTTCTGCAGCAGCTGAGATGTGTATTATAATGTTCTGTGCAGCTGAGGTGTGTATTATGATGTTCTGCAGCAGCTGAGGTGTGTATTATGAGGTTCTGCAGCAGCTGAGGTGTGTATTATGATGTTCTGCAGCAGCTGAGGTGTGTATTATAATGTTCTGCAGCAGCTGAGGTGTGTATTATGTGGTTCTGCAGCAGCTGAGGTGTGTATAATGATGTTCTGCAGCAGCTGAGGTGTGTATTATGAGGTTCTGCAGCAGCTGAGGTGTGTATTATAATGTTCTGTGCAGCTGAGGTATTATGAGGTTCTGCAGCAGCTGAGGTGTGTATTATGAGGTTCTGCAGCAGCTGAGGTGTGTATTATGAGGTTCTGCAGCAGCTGAGGTGTGTATTATGAGGTTCTGCAGCAGCTGAGGTGTGTATTATGTGGTTCTGGGGTAGCTGAGGTGTGTATTATGAGGTTCTGCAGCAGCTGAGGTGTGTATTATGAGGTTCTGCAGCAGCTGAGGTATGTATTATAATGTTCTGCTGCAGCTGAGGTGTGTATTATGAGGTTCTGCAGCAGCTGAGGTGTGTATTATGAGGTTCTGCAACAGCTGAGGTGTGTATTATGAGGTTCTGCAGCAGCTGAGGTGTGTATTATAATGTTCTGCAGCAGCTGAGGTGTGTATTATAATGTTCTGCAGCAGCTGAGGTGTGTATTATAATGTTCTGTGCAGCTGAGGTGTGTATTATAATGTTCTGCAGCAGCTGAGGTGTGTATTATGAGGTTCTGCAGTAGCTGAGGTGTGTATTATGAGGTTCTGCAGCAGCTGAGGTGTGTATTATGAGGTTCTGCAGCAGCTGAGGTGTGTATTATAATGTTCTGCAGCAGCTGAGGTGTGTATTATAATGTTCTGCAGCAGCTGAGGTGTGTATTATAATGTTCTGTGCAGCTGAGGTGTGTATTATAATGTTCTGCAGCAGCTGAGGTGTGTATTATGAGGTTCTGCAGTAGCTGAGGTGTGTATTATGAGGTTCTGCAGCAGCTGAGGTGTGTATTATAATGTTCTGCAGCAGCTGAGGTGTGTATTATAATGTTCTGCAGCAGCTGAGGTGTGTATTACAATGTTATGACACCAGAATGAGATGGATCGTGTGTGCTTTATATTGGGGGTAATGGGATCTCTGCCCTAAATTATGCTGTAAGTAAAGGGCACTGAAAATAGTTAAACAAATGAACTTTAGCAGAGCTGAGTTTATCTTTTGGTGCATCTTAAGATTAGTTCACATCTGCGGCTGATGTCTGTTTTTCTGATTTATCAGAGGACCAGAAAAATGGACAAATGAAATGCAAAAACAGCACTGATTTTAGACGCCTCTGATCCGGCCAGACACCTCGCACAGAATTGCCATATGGTGATATTGTAGGTTTAGCAGAATGTATGACAGAACCTACTATAGGAGTATCCCAAGCCTAAACACTGGAGCCATGATTCCCTTCATAATTAGCCAGACACAGCTCAGTACTTCAACTAGTGGCATTGTCTGGTATTGCGGCTCAGTCCCGTCTACTTCAACAGGGTGAAGCACCAGAAACAACCACTAAAAATGTACAAAGATGTGCAAGGTAAATAATATATAGCATTTCAGTACTGGACGTCACAGGCACCAATTTCATAATGAGAGTCTATGCGAAGCACATTATAGATGGGGGAACCTTCCACTAACCAATTAGATCGTATGAATACAACATATGTATCAAATATACAGGATGGGGTTGGATACATTTGTATGTGTAAGCACACACACACACATATATACCCCTTATAGTTTTAGTATAACTTAAATACTATTTAATACTATATGCTATAGTAAACACACCTAATACTAATACACACACAAAGGACACATTGGTGCACTAGCCCCAAGCCCAGCCACGTCAGAATTGTGCTTAGACCATTCTTGACATTTCAGCTCAATCAATACAAATTACTAAAACCCTTGAGCCCTTAGTCAATAACCTTTAAATGGACAAACGCAGCAATATCATCACTTGGTGACTCAATATTATACTTCAGCAGTACGGCTTATTATAGAATCTGCACACTAGGAAACATAATGACGGTGATTGCTAAACTATCGCCTACTGGACATGTGTGGTACTGCAGTCATTTTAATTTCATCCACCTTACATTGCTGATAAACTAGAGTTTTGTTTTCTGGTTTGCAAATGTGAATGTCACTTTACAATCCCAATACAACCATTGGCCTAAGAGAGTGCAATATATCTTGACTACACAAGCACTTACTACACAGCAGACTATGCACAAATATGTATAGAGAAGCTACATTAGAAGAAACGGCTTTATTATTGACCATATAACTAAAAACCTGCTCCCTATGTGCTACTACTATATAACTACCATAATAATACTCATATTAAAAAGAATATGACAACTAGAATACTGAATCTTCTGTACAAGATTATGTACATGACTGGTATAATTCCTGTACACAGGCATCAGTATTATAGTAGTTATATTCTTGTACATAGGAGTAGTATTATAGTAGTTATATTCTTGTACATAGGAGCAGTATTATAGTAGTTATATTCTTGTACATAGGGGCAGTATTATAGTAGTTATATTCTTGTACATAGGAGCAGTATTATAGTAGTTATATTCTTGTACATAGGAGTAGTATTATAGTAGTTATATTCTTGTACATAGGAGCAGTATTATAGTAGTTATATTCTTGTACATAGGGGCAGTATTATAGTAGTTATATTCTTGTACATAGGAGCAGTATTATAGTAGTTATATTCTTGTACATAGGAGCAGTATTATAGTAGTTATATTCTTGTACATAGGAGGTAGTATTATAGTAGTTATATTCTTGTACATAGGAGGTAGTATTATAGTAGTTATATTCTTGTACATAGGAGCTGTATTATAGTAGTTATATTCTTGTACATAGGAGGTAGTATTATAGTAGTTATATTCTTGTACATAGGAGCAGTATTATAGTAGTTATATTCTTGTACATAGGAGGCAGTATTATAGTAGTTATATTCTTGTACATAGGAGGTAGTATTATAGTAGTTATATTCTTGTACATAGGAGCTGTATTATAGTAGTTATATTCTTGTACATAGGAGCAGTATTATAGTAGTTATATTCTTGTACATAGGGGCAGTATTATAGTAGTTATATTCTTGTACATATGAGGTAGTATTATAGTAGTTATATTCTTGTACATAGGAGCAGTATTATAGTAGTTATATTCTTGTACATAGGAGGCAGTATTATAGTAGTTATATTCTTGTACATAGGAGCAGTATTATAGTAGTTATATTCTTGAACATAGGGGGCAGTATTATAGTAGTTATATTCTTGTACATAGGAGCAGTATTATAGTAGTTATATTCTTCTACATAGGAGGCAGTATTATAGTAGTTATATTCTTGTTCATAGGGGGAAGTATTATAGTAGTTATATTCTTGTACATAGGAGCGGTATTATAGTAGTTATATTCTTGTACATAGGAGGTAGTATTATAGTAGTTATATTCTTGTACATAGGAGCTGTATTATAGTAGTTATATTCTTGTACATAGGAGCAGTATTATAGTAGTTATATTCTTGTACATAGGGGCAGTATTATAGTAGTTATATTCTTGTACATATGAGGTAGTATTATAGTAGTTATATTCTTGTACATAGGAGCAGTATTATAGTAGTTATATTCTTGTACATAGGAGGCAGTATTATAGTAGTTATATTCTTGTACATAGGAGCAGTATTATAGTAGTTATATTCTTGAACATAGGGGGCAGTATTATAGTAGTTATATTCTTGTACATAGGAGCAGTATTATAGTAGTTATATTCTTCTACATAGGAGGCAGTATTATAGTAGTTATATTCTTGTTCATAGGGGGAAGTATTATAGTAGTTATATTCTTGTACATAGGAGCGGTATTATAGTAGTTATATTCTTGTACCTAGGAGGCAGTATTATAGTAGTTATATTCTTGTACATAGGAGTAGTATTATAGTAGTTATATTCTTGTATATAGGAGCAGTATTATAGTAGTTATATTCTTGTACATAGGAGCAGTATTATAGTAGTTATATTCTTGTACATAGGAGGTAGTATTATTACTATAATACTCCTATGTACAAGAATATAACTACTATAATACGTTCCTATGTACAAGAATATAACTACTATAATCCTGCCCCATGTACAAGAATATAACTACTATAATACGCCCCTACGTACAAGCATATAACTACTATATATACTGCACCTATGTACAAGAATATAACTACTATAATACTGCTCCTATGTACAAGAATATAACTACTATAATACTGCTCCTATGTACAAGAATATAACTACTATAATACTACTCCTATGTACAAGAATATAACTACTATAATACTACCTCCTACGTACAAGAATATAACTACTATAATACTACTCCTATGTACAAGAATATAACTACTATAATACTGTTCCTATGTACAAGAATATAACTACTATAATACTGCTCCTATGTACAAGAATATACCTACTATAATACTACCCTCCTATGTACAAGAATATAACTACTATAATACTGCTCCTATGTACAAGAATATAACTACTATAATACTGTTCCTATGTACAAGAATATAACTACTATAATACTGCTCCTATGTACAAGAATATAACTACTATAATACTGCCCCTATGTACAAGAATATAACTACTATAATACTGCCTCCTATGTACAAGCATATAACTACTATAATACTGTTCCTATGTACAAGAATATAACTACTATAATACTGCCCCTATGTACAAGAATATAACTACTATAATACTGCCTCCTATGTACAAGCATATAACTACTATAATACTGCTCCTATGTACAAGAATATAACTACTATAATACTGCTCCTATGTACAAGAATATAACTACTATAATACTGCTCCTATGTACAAGAATATAACTACTATAATACTACTCCTATGTACAAGAATATAACTACTATAATACTGCCCCTATGTACAAGAATATAACTACTATAATACTGCTCCTATGTACAAGAATATAACTACTATAATACTGCCTCCTATGTACAATAATATAACTACTATAATACTCACCCCTATGTATTTTTTAACTAGTGAAGTTCTTTTCATGCTCTAATACTCCTCCTCACATTCCTTGTATATCTCAGCAGACAGTGGAACAAAATGTACTTCCATAGAGAATAAACTATTCAAAAATCAAGTAAATTAATTTGATGCCAAATCTAATTTTTCACAAAGTTTCGGAATGCAAAGCTTTACACTGTCACAGTAAACATGATATATTCTGTAGCATTTAGACATCTCTTCTGCCCAATTATTTGTAATACAAAAGCTCTGCAAATTACAAAAAAAAGCAATACAAAAGAGGGATATTTTCTGTCCTCCCGCCTGTCTCATTAGCAGAGACGTCTGATGCATGATTTAGGAATGACTGTCAAACCAAACATATAAACATGAAGGAACCTTCACTGATCAGCATTATATCACTGAGAGAGCTGCAGATCGCCTCTACATAAAGGTAATGAAATATGGATCACAGTCTTTCTTCTCCTTGTCTCTGATAGATGTACAAATACAAAACAGCAGCTATGACTCAGAGAACACGATGATACGAAGAGAAAATCTCCCAAATCTATTCAATATGACAGAAATCACAAATAATGAATCATCAAAACTATTCACATAAACCCCAAAATAAGAAACATTTTCTAATAAGTTCAGCTAGTGAGTAAAACACCTGCCATAGAATAGTAGGGAGGATGGGGCAAAAGGACACTGCTGGAGTAACACAAGTTCCCTAAATAGTCAAGAATATAACTACTATAATACTGCTCCTATGTACAAGAATATAACTACTATAATACTGCCCCCTATGTTCAAGAATATAACTACTATAATACTGCTCCTATGTACAAGAATATAACTACTATAATACTGCTCCTATGTACAAGAATATAACTACTATAATACTGCTCCTATGTACAAGAATATAACTACTATAATACTGCCCCCCCTATGTACAAGAATATAACTACTATAATACTGCTCCTATGTACAAGAATATAACTACTATAATACTGCCTCCTATGTACAAGAATATAACTACTATAATACTGCTCCTATGTACAAGAATATAACTCCTATAATACTGCTCCTATGTACAAGAATATAACTACTATAATACTGCCCCTATGTACAAGAATATAACTACTATAATACTGCTCCTATGTACAAGAATATAACTACTATAATACTGCTCCTATGTACAAGAATATAGCTACTATAATACTGTTCCTATATACAAGAATATAACTACTATAATACTGCTCCTATATACAAGAATATAACTACTATAATACTACTCCTATGTACAAGAATATAACTACTATAATACTGCCTCCTAGGTACAAGAATATAACTACTATAATACTGCCCCCTATGTACAAGAATATAACTACTATAATACTGCCCCTATGTACAAGAATATAACTACTATAATACTGCTCATATGTACAAGAATATAACTACTATAATACTACCCCTATGTACAAGAATATAACTACTATAATACTGCTCCTATGTACAAGAATATAACTACTATAATACTACTCCTATGTACAAGAATATAACTACTATAATACTACTCCTATGTACAAGAATATAACTACTATAATACTTCTCCTATGTACAAGAATATAACTACTACAATACTGCCCCCTATGTACAAGAATATAACTACTATAATACTGCTCCTATGTACAAGATTATAACTACTATAATACTGCCTCCTAGGTACAAGAATATAACTACTATAATACTGCCCCCTATGTTCAAGAATATAACTACTGTAATACTGCTCCTATATACAAGAATATAACTACTATAATACTACTCCTCTGTACAAGAATATAACTACTATAATACTGCTACTATGTACAAGAATATAACTACTATAATACTACCCCCTATGTACAAGAATATAACTACTATAATACTACTCCTATGTACAAGAATATAACTACTATAATACTGCCCCCTATGTACAAGAATATAACTACTATAATACTGCTCCTCTGTACAAGAATATAACTACTATAATACTGCCCCCTATGTACAAGAATATAACTACTATAATACTGCTCCTATGTACAAGAATATAACTACTATAATACTGCCTCCTATGTTCAAGAATATAACTACTATAATACTACTCCTATGTACAAGAATATAACTACTATAATACTGCTCCTATGTACAAGAATATAACTACTATAATACTACCCCCTATGCACAAGAATATAACTACTATAATACTGCTCCTATGTACAAGAATATAACTACTATAATACTGCTCCTATGTACAAGAATATAACTACTATAATACTGCTCCTATGTACAAGAATATAACTACTATAATACTGCTCCTATATACAAGAATATAACTACTATAATACTGCCCCCTATGTACAAGAATATAACTACTATAATACTGCTCCTATGTACAAGAATATAACTACTATAATACTGCCCACTATGTACAAGAATATAACTACTATAATACTGCTCCTATGTACAAGAATATAACTACTATAATACTGCCTGCTATGTACAAGAATATAACTACTATAATACTGCCCCTATGTATAAGAATATAACTACTATAATACTACCCCCTATGTACAAGAATATAACTACTATAATACTACTCCTATGTACAAGAATATAACTACTATAATACTGCCTGCTATGTACAAGAATATAACTACTATAATACTGCCCCTATGTATAAGAATATAACTACTATAATACTGCCCCTATATACAAGAATATAACTACTATAATACTACCTCCTATGTACAAGAATATAACTACTATAATACTCCTATGTACAAGAATATAACTACTATAATACTGCTCCTATGTACAAGAATATAACTACTATAATACTGCCCCTATGTATAAGAATATAACTACTATAATACTGCCCCCTATGTATAAGAATATAACTACTATAATACTGCCCCCTATGTACAAGAATATAACTACTATAATACTACTGCTATGTACAAGAATATAACTACTATAATACTGCCTGCTATGTACAAGAATATAACTACTATAATACTGCCCCTATGTATAAGAATATAACTACTATAATACTGCCCCTATATACAAGAATATAACTACTATAATACTACCTCCTATGTACAAGAATATAACTACTATAATACTGCTCCTATGTACAAGAATATAACTACTATAATACTGCCCCTATGTATAAGAATATAACTACTATAATACTGCCCCTATGTATAAGAATATAACTACTATAATACTACCTCTTATACACCACAATATGTGACAGAACAAATAAGAAAATAACAAATAAGATGAAAAAGATACATTTTTGGCTGAGTTTATTGCTAAACGCAATAGATTTGAGTCATATCCAAATCAGAAAGACTTTACCATTCCTGTAAATTTAGTGAGACTCTTAAAGCTGTTAAACATGATGAAAATGAAGAGATTTCACATACTGTATCCGTCCATCCTCACAGGTATGACTGCTTCCTATTCAGTGTTACAGTAATGAATCAAGTTGCTGAACGCTTCATTCTCACATTGCCGTATTAATCTATATCCAAAGCAATTTATTTCCTGTTAGGTTTTATATTACACTGCTCCTTATAGGTGTATATACAAGACATGGTTATCTTTCATGTAAGTAAAAGAAACCAGAAGCTAACTAATAAAAGATAGGTTTGACTTAATTATATGACTAAAGATACCAGCTGTACATATATAATTATATACAGGAGATACCCAGGTTATACCGGCTGTACATATATAATTATATACAGGAGATACCCAGGTTATACCAGCTGTACATATATAATTATATACAGGAGATACCCAGGTTATACCAGCTGTACATATATAATTATATACAGGAGATACCCAGGTTATACCAACTGTACATATAGAATTATATACAGGAGATACCCAGGTTATACCAGCTGTACATATAGAATTATATACAGGAGATACCCAGGTTATACCAGCTGTACATATAGAATTATATACAGGAGATACCCAGGTTATACCAGCTGTACATATAGAATTATATACAGGAGATACCCAGGTTATACCGGCTGTACATATAGAATTATATACAGGAGATACCCAGGTTATACCAGCTGTACATATAGAATTATATACAGGAGATACCCAGATTATACGTCACTGGTCCCTCTCCAGAGGCCGCTGATTTGCCTCAGCTGTCACGTGGGGTGCAGGGCTTCCAGGGACCAAGGTATGGACCGTGACCAAGCAGGCTGGGGCCCCGGGCCCTTCTGGAGTTTGTCCAGTTCCTGGACAACCCCTTAAAGCTGAGCACTGAGGCCGGATGTATGTCCCCGGCTTCTTTTTATTACTGCGCATGTGGCGGGGGCTCAGTGACGTATCTCAATTTTCTAACTTTGGAGTCAATTTTTGCCTCAGGCAGCAGAAAAGCCATAATCAGCCCTAAGTATCCCCCTAGGCTTAAGTCTACAGAGCCCAGGGGCGACCTGGCCCAGATACAGGAAACTTCTCAGGTGGTCCTTACATACCCAGGTTACAAGTCGCATTCTATTCTAACCTAATATATCATTCTGAAGTAGACAAATGTTAACAAATCTCACTATAGAAAATGTATTTTTACGTCTCTGCCTACGGACTGTATTCTGAATTTTCTGCATAAACCCTTTATTTGTTTTGCTGTCTTTTTACACCTTATATAATGCAGGTTTCTATTTAAAATGCAAGGTGAGTGGGAGGGAAAGAGGAAACATAAATGCACAGCACAATCCGACAGTCGCTCCTTTGTTGCTAATACTAACCTTCCACGTACAGTACTGGAGAATTCTTTTCCGCAGGTAAAGTGCCCCAAATGTCTGCGTGGGTGCCCGCTACTGATTACCATCACATAACAGTATACAGTACTGTAGACCAGGAATATACGAGGCAAACATACACAAGTGGAGGCTTAGACAAAGAAGTGGAGTTTTTTTATATATTTTATTTTTTAGCATTTTACCTATTTGTAATAGTGTTGCTGCAAAACATCTAGAACATCAAAAATGTTACATTATTACATCAAAACTAAAATGCTATTGTTATTTTTTCATAAATCCATAGGACAAGGGAAGGGAAACTTCTGTCTGACCAAAACTGAGATCTACATAAAATGGCCATGAGAATCGGATGCAATGGGGAGGCATTTTAATCCCTTTCCGCCTGAGGAAATTTTTTCGATTTTTTTTTTTTTTTTCTAAAAGTCGCCATATTCTGACATCCATAACTTTTTTATATTTCTATGTACGGAGATGCATATGGCGTCTTTTTTGCGGGGTCAGGTGTACTTTTAAGTTATACCATTTTGGGGAATGTCTATTGCTTGGATCACTTTTTAGTATAACTTTTTTTCAGAGGTGAAAAAGCAAAAAAAACAGCGGTTTGGCACTTTTGATTTTTTTTTTTCCACTGTACGGGAAAAATATTTTTAGAAGTTTGTAAACCGCGTGTTTTCAGACACAGTGATATCTAATGTGTATGTGTTTCACAGTAATTTAACTTTTATATGTATTATAGGGAAAGGGGGCGATTTGAACTTTTAATTTCTTACTCATTTTTTTTTTTTGTTTAATATTGCATTTATTAGACCCCCTAGGGGTTTGGAATCCCCGGGGGTTCTGATCACTAGTACAATGTATTACAATACTAATGCAAACTAATACAAACTAATACAAACTAATGCTAGACAAGCCTGGGAGCCTTCAATAGACTCTCGCTCCGGGTGTCGGCGATCCGCAGTAAAATAGCACCTTGATCAGCTTTGATTGAGCCGCCGGGGACCTTAATGCCCATGATCAGTGCCCACACTTATTAGGTTTCTGATGTATAATACCAGACCCAGCAGCTAAGACGACTGCTCAGCTCCTGAGCGACCGCCATATTTAAATACTCAACATCCAGCTTACTATTACAGCAGGTGTCACGAAGGGGTTAAGGGTGAGTTTACATGGAGGAATTTGCCACGGATTTGGGGGCTGTTTCTGCCCCCAAATCAGCCGCAGATTCCTCCCACATTCTGCCTCCCATTATTTACAATGAGAGGCAGAGATCGCAGCTGGACGCTGAAAAACTAAGCATCCTGCTCCATCTTGCCACGGATTCCGCAGCTCGAAACTCCCTGTTAATTCATCTGGGCCTAATCAGCATCAGAAAACTACAACTGAATGTCGATGTCCTGCACTTAATAGTATAGAAAAAGCATGTGCCCACACTGGCACCTCTGGTTAGTGTAATATTGGCACTTTGTAGGAGCTGGATGCAACCAGGGAGGTCCAGTAGGATACTCTCCCGTTCTTCGTGTGATAAGCTGCAGCTCACCCCAGGACTACTTGGCCGTAGGTCAGTGGTAGTAATAGTAATATATAGATAGAAGAAAAAAAAAAAAAAAAAGGAGGGGGGACTACATGAGCGCTGCTATATCCAGTAAACATGTTCAAAAATGTGTGAAGGAGGATCACTCATAAACGATAGTTAGATCCAAAGCTTTTATTCCACTTAAAAAACGGCAACGCGTTTCAACACTAAACTAGTGTCTTCATCAGGCCAACAGAGTGTGGAGATTTGTGAGCTTGAAATGTCCTGCACTGGCGGGTCACCCACAGCCGTTTCTTGAACAGACAGGTTGTGATCTCAAGATCTACACTAATAAGGCACTGGCGTAGATGTGTAGCCACTTCATGCCACTTTTCTGGCGTAAATTATAGTACATCTGATGGACTCGGGAGTCCCTGCCCAGGTCCATTGAAATTCCTGCCTCGCTCCGCCTGCTGTTTAAAAAAGCGATGAATGGGGCACAGAAGCCGAGATGCACCATTGTGCACCAAAAATGCGCCAAGTTGAGTTGTGACATCATCTATTGTCAGTAGTGGATGCTGTGGTGTTAACTATACAGGTGTTATCTTCTATTGTAATCCTGTCTGTGATGTAAATGAGGTGACTGCTGCAATGAAAACCACTACAGAATCGCCAATTGTCGGTTTATTATTAGGCTTAGTGGCCAGAGTGAAAACTGCAGGATATAGTACTTTTTAAAATAGTAATAATGACACAGAAAATTAAAAAAATATATGTTTAACATAAAAGCTTGGTTAAAAAATAGCCATTTTGGTGACAAATTGCCTTTAAGCAGAAAGCCTCTGTCTCTGGAGGACCAGTCCTGTCCTACATTACACAGATTACTCACTAATTTGAATGGACAGGGTGTAATGCTTAGTTTCTCCTGTGGTGGCGCTGCCAACTTGAACACGTACTGCCAGATTTCTCCACAGACTACTGCTGATCACTGGGGGTCCCAGCAGGGGGACACTTTGTGATCAGCTTAATGTCGAGGGTCTAAGTAAGGATTTTCCAAAATACAGATCTTTGATACATTTTAATAAAGAGATCTGAATTTGTCCATGTGCTCAGCACTTGCCTTGGAGGACTCTCTCATTGCATCCCATCCCTGCCTTCTCCTCTTACAACATTATTTTCATATATATACATTTCTCAAATTTACCCAGGACTAAATTGGATTCCGCTTCTACCGCGGAGCTCCGAGTCCAATTTTCCCCTACACTGTATCTATGAAAATAAGACACATTGTTTTTTTTTCCCCCTGATTTGTATTCTCCCCGTCCGCCGCCACATCATAAGCAATTCAGCAGCTGGCCACCTTAAGTTTTCAAATCAAATGGGTTTCTCCATTCTTTGCGGCAGAGTAATTTGGTGGCGGCGCAGTGTGTCGTTTCTACTTAGATTCTCTTAAGGATCGTGCATTTGTATGGGACGCTCAAAAAATATGATGATGCTTCGTAAGTGGGAATAGAAGGAATTCATCTATTAATATGACTGAGCTTCAGGCCGCATCTACTGACAGGCGAACGCAGCGTTTGGGTAAACCGCGGCAGACACATAACACTGGTTACATGAATTTCCTACAAAGTGCTACCCCCTCCCCCACCCTAGTCTCTGTAACACAGAGACCTTCACCCATTGTCTTGCTTGTTTCTATCTTACAGCTACATGTTTGTTTTGCATTCCTCTCATACCTCCTTCTACCTAGTGGTTAATACAAGTCTGTGCAGCGCGGAGAAGGAGTCTCCTATACAACATCAAACATGCACAGATTTATAATAGATGCCTAATAGGTAAGACCCCAACCTACTGGAAAAATAAGTGAAGGATCCAAAGGAAGACCAGGAAGAAGGATACACTAAGAAGAACTTATTTCTATCCACTGATGACTATGGGAGTTACAGTTCTCCCATAGTCTCTAGGGCAGGGGTCAGCAACCTTCGGCACTGCAGCTGCTGTCAAACTACAACTCCCAACATGCTCCATTCACTTCCATGGGAGTTCCAAGAACAGCAGAGCAAGTATGCATGCTGGGAGTTGTAGTTTTACAACAGCTGGAGTGCCGAAGGTTGCCTACCCCTGCTCTACGGCAATGGCTGCAGTCACCTTTCCAGTGAATTCAATGGGGAAGCTACTACTGTAACGGGAAGCCTTGGCGAAGCAGACATTCCCCATGCATAAATGCTTCATAGGTGCCTATTGGGGGAAGTCCACCCTTTAGAACCCATACCTATTGGAAGGCAGACTAGAGTCTCCCACTACAGTTCTCCCATAGTCTCAATGGAAATGGCTGCATACAGTCACCTTCCATTAAATTCAATGAGGAAGCAGGAAATAGGGGATTTGTGGGGCAAACAACAGCAACATGAGCCCTTAAATTTACGGCAGGAGTGAACTAATTTATCTCTCCCAACACTAATTTTTTGGAGGTGGGAATGAAAAAAAAAAAATCTGGTCTTCCCCAATGGTCACATGGCTGAGAGTCGCTCTTGTAGTAGCTCGTAAACAACACCGCCTGATGTTTTCACATGATGATTTTGAAATTTTTACAAAAATTTACCCCGACCCAAAAAGTTCCCATCTTCCTCACACAACAGTACCAAGAAAGCAATGAAAAAAAAAAAATTTACGCCCGAACCTTTTCTTCACCATTTTTCGCAACACATTTCTTCATGTACATGCTAAGCTCCGAGAATGATCTGGACGTCAGCCTGGCTGGGGGTGGAACGCGGCCTATCCTATCAATCAGGTGTTTTTGTTCTCAAGCACTTACATTTTCCATTCTTTTCAGTTTTAAGGGACAGCGGCAGATAAGAGACAGAGCGACTCTTGGCAAGGAAATCAAACCGTGTTTGGGTTGATTTGAAAAGCCTGGTGTTTTCCAACCAATTATCCGAAAAATAAAAGAAATCTGGTTTCGATAGAAGATTACTAGGAAAAAAAAATCTGTTTTTGACAGAAGGTTACGGAAATAAATTCATTAATTACGGAGGATGAAAGCAAAAATTGAGGATTCATACTGCAGCATTTTAGATTTCGATGAGCTAAGAATTCCACTGCCAAATATCTTACATTTATAGAACTTACAGACAAACAAGATTTAATGACGAGATTTCTGTTATTTTATTCCATTTAGGGTTATTGTGAATTCTCACAGCTTCTGAAAATATTAATATTTTAAAAATTATTTTTGAATAATTTAACATTTAATTTTGTATTTTCACTTTTTCAATTCTTTTGAGCTATTCTTAACCCCTTAGCCACCAATGATATACTGTACATGGACATCCATTGGTCGCAAGGAGCTGTATGGAGATACAAGGTTTGTGTTGACTACCGTTTGCTGCTGTTAACCCTTTTCGAAGTTACATCTGAATAGTGTTGGCACCATGGGTCATGGGTGTCGCCATTCTGGAATGATTACCAACCCCAGAACGTCACAGTTGACATAAGAGAGAGCCTATAGAAGCCACCAAGGTCTGTCATTACATCAATAAATTAGTATTGTGGTATATTATAAACACGTTCAAACCCCTTTGGTTTTAAGTCACCTTAATGGTGTAAAAATAGCAGTATAAAAATTTTAAAAATTTTTGAAAAATAAAAAAATTTGAATCAACACCTTTTTCTACATTACATAAAAATAAACAAAAATAAACATAGCCACCATTAGTTATCCCCACATCGGAAAATATCCAAACTATTAAAATATATAAATATTTATCACACATGGTTAATGCTGTAGCAGGAAAAAATAAAAATGGCCGAATCACTGGTTTTTCACCTAAAAAAAAAAAATTGAATAAAAAGTGATCAAATGTCATGCATTCTCCAAAATGGCAGCAATAACAATTATATCTTGTCTGGAAAAAAAAAAAAAAAAAAGATGTCTTAGCCAATTCCATAAACAGACATCTAGCTCTTGGAATGCAGGAAGGGAAAAAATAGAGACGCAAAAAACAAAAATTGTCCCAGTTTAATGACTTTATTCTACTAACTGTTGTGATTTTAACCTCTTCCCTCACCATGGTGTACTATATATCTATTATTATATTATATATATATATATATATATATATACATACATATATATACTGTTGTATAAGGTATATATACATATAAGGTTCAAGTCGGTAGTACTTTCCAGAGAGTGCCACAGATCCGGCCTGAGCTGACTGATGTATATTTTTGTAGGTGTAGATTCAGCAGAACTAGTAATATAATTATTTTAACCTCTGCTCATTTTGGAGTCTAATGGGCGGTCCTATGTAGTGACTGACAGCTGGACCACCCACTGGACTCCTAAGTCTAAAATGAGCAGAGACTGAAATTAATATATAAGTAGTTCTACTGAAACTCCCCCCACAAAACTATATATCAATCTGCTCAGCATCTCCTGCACTATAATATGCTGCCTTATTGCACAGCATTTTCAGTGAGACAAGTTCCCTTTAACCCCTTCCCGCCACAGGAATTATTCGATTTTCATTTTTGACTCCCCCACCTTCCAAAGTCCATAATTTTTTAAACATTAAGGAGGGCTTAATGTTTGCGGGCCAAATTGTTCTTCATAATAGTACCATTTATTATCCTGTATATAATGTACTGGGAAGCTGGAAAAAACTTGGGTTGGGGTGGAATTGGAGAAAAAGTGCATTCGTGCGACATTCTTACAGGATTCATTTGTATGGTGTTCACTGTGCAGCCAAAATTACGTGTCATCTGTATTCTATGTTTCGGTATAATTCAGGGGATACCAAATTTATATAGTTTTATTTACGTTTTAACCCCTTAAACAAAAATCCAAAACTTTGCAAAATAAAACATTTTCTTAGAGTTGCCACATTCTGACACCTTTTTAGTGATACTATTTTGGGGAATGTCTATTGCTTTGATCACTTTTTATTCTAATTTTCATCAGAAGCAAAACAGTGAAAAAACGGCAGTTCATCACTTTTGATTTTTTTTCCCACTATGGTGTTCACCGTACAGGAAAAAGTTTTTTATACGTTTTTAGACCGGGCATTTTTGGACACAGGATTACCTAATGTGTATGTGTTTCACAATACTTTTTAACTTTTATATGTGTTCTAGGGAAATGGGGTGATTCAAATTTTGAATTCTTTTTATTTTTTTTTACTAAATTTATTAGACCCCCTAGGGGTCTTGAACCCCAGGGGGTCTGATCACTAATGCAATACAGTACAATGCTAATGCATTGCAAAATACCGCCACTTCTATTACAGGCTGCATAGAGCCACCCCAAAATGGTGGCACATGGAAAAATGGCATCTCGATTAGCTTAGACCAAGGCGCCGGGGACCTTAATGCTGCGATCAGTGCCTGCATTAGTGCCAGTTCTTTGCTGTAGATTACACCAGAGGCCCAGTGGCTTTGGCTGCAGCTCAGCTCCTGAGCGGCTGCCATATTTAAACACCTGACATCCGCCGTAATAGTACAGCTGATGATGGGAAGGGGTTAAAGGGAGTGTGTCACCAGAACCAAGCATAACAACCTAGTCCCACAGATAGATAGGTTAGGGTCACCTGAATCGAACACTGCTTTCCCTTTGTGAATCACTACCTCCGTTGCCGAGATATCGATGTTTTTGTCAATATGTAAATGACTCTTTGGAACAACAAGGGCGCCGCCATTACTCCAAAGACCTCATTTGCACATTGACAAAAACAGTGATATCTTGGCAATGGAGCCAGCGATTCACAAGGGGAAAACACCATTTGATTCAGGTGACCCTAACCTATCTGTGGGCTGGGTTGATATACTGGATTCTGAGTACAGACTCGCTTAAAGTGTTTACTAGGCTGTGCTGTCAGTTCTGACAGTCTATAACACAGAATACATAGAAAAAAATAGTACCAAAAAGTATAAACCCCCTTCAAACTCATAGAATCACCAAACTAATTTGACTGTATCCTCCGCAGTGTACATGAGGTCGCATTACCATTTCAAAGTCTGAGGCACCAATGCACACCACACGGTTTCCTATTTCTTCCTTGGCCTCCAAAAACTTTCTCTATCCAGCAGCATTAAATATTAACGCCGGTGCTATCAGTTCACTTCACTACAAACATTACAATATTAGCTTTGGGATCAATTAGCTAAAATATTGCCACTTTGTAGCGCTGAGTGATCTTTAATTGTAAAGCGTCCATTCCGTTCGGGGGACTGGTGTTATTCCACGTATTGATTTACACTCGTAATATTATTCATATTTTATAAACTACCTAAATCCCAGAGATGAGAGAACCCAAAGTTCCTGAGAAATCTTTCCAGTAGTCTAGCAATGTCAGCAGCGGCAGCTGTATTAATATAAGACACATTAAAGGTTCTGATATACGACCGCGCCACCCGCCATAGACAACAGCGCATTTTATAATGAACTATAGCTTTCCATGCAATTAAAGAACACATCGAAAACGGACTAAATTGGAAGTCATGAATATTCATTAGATACAACAGATCGAGGCAACAGTTGGACAATCTGTTTATCTTAATTACGCATGAGTAATGGAGACACTTTGACCAGCAGATTGTCGGCTACTGCCCTGGGACAGTCTGTGTACATGATAAATTGCGGATGTTTATTTTACAGAAATTAGAGGGAAAAAATATGTTTTGTCTTTTCGGAATATTAAAATTAACAATTAAGTATTTTTAATGAATGGAAAAAAAAACATAAAAATATCATTTAGATTTTTTTTTAACACTGTGTAAGACTAATGATTATGGAAAATCGTAGCCATGTGATTGGTGATAGTAATGTATTGATACCGAATTGGTCGCTAGATGGCATCGCACTTCCCAAAACTCGTGCCATCTAATGATCACATATTGGAAAACAAGAAGACTCTGAGATGAAATAAAGGGTCACTTCAGATGAACCTTCTCTAAGCAAATAGGCAATTGTTTTAGCCAAGTGTTGCTACTTCATTCCATCATATGCTACAAGTTCAGGTCATTAGACCCATTGGTTGGCAGGGTTGGGGTCAGAGTTGTGGAGTAAGGGCCAGTTTTGAGTGGAGGAGGAGGCGTAAAAAATGTTACCAACCTTGACTTTAAAATAAAATTATTAATTATTTCTTACTATATTATACAGTTATTAATATTGTATAATAAACTAGAAGTATAGTTTGTTACATAAAAATTTAATCACTGGCTTTTTTGTGAATTACAGTAGAAGATCTTTACTACTTCTGCTTGATCATTTAGGAAGGAGATGGAGGAGGAATCACAGTCAGGATGTGGAAAAATAAAGCAGTCATAGTCGGTGGTTTGGCCTACTGACTCCACAGTCCTGGGTTATTTCCCCCAGAAATAGTACTGTCTAGAGATGGATCTATGGTTTAGCTGATATGAGCTGATTTGCATACATTTTCCCCATGGAGTTTTGCCTGTGAATAAGTCTCCATACATCACAGAGTCTCTTCAATGGGAACCGGTATTCCCCAGACATATTACAAAGATATGACTAAAGATGTTGTTGATGGAGGTCTATAAACCTTGGTGATCCCAATCTTGAAAAGTCATGGGTGTTCTATAGCATTACCATTTTTTAAGTAAATACTAGCAATCTATCACAATTCAAGAACTTCTAAGATGTCATAATATCATAGTGTATTCAATGGGACTTTGGTGGTCTACAGAGAGGAGACCGAGTCCTTCTCTACTGGGAGCCTACAGAGGTCCATGATTATTGACCTTCACTGATAACATCTTCACATACATCACTGTGGCATAACATCAGACAATTTCTATAGATTTCTATGGTATCATTTATAGAAGCCATTGACTATTTCAAAATTCTCTAAGCTTGATTTGGTCTTCCACCAAGGCTTAGAAAAATACAATCCTCTTCACCACCATGTGAGGATCATGGAATCAAAATATCAGTGCAAATCTATGGTTGTCACAGAGGTTATAACCAGGAGAACTAGAAACCGTTTTCTACATATTACAAATTTTGAGTCTCTATAGGCAAGGTCCCGTCCTACTTGTTCGGTCACATCCACTGTAGAGCCTCTTGCTCCGACATCCATCGTCTAACCTTTTCAATATGCTTATTACTTTCCATTTCCGATGTTTGGTAGAAGGATACATAAAGACATTTTAGATTCTTATAATAATACCGCCAGAGTGTTTATTCACCTCTGCTGTTTTCCTGATTGCATGAACACTGCTATAAACATTGTTCCATATATTAATGACCGGGAAAGCATTTTCGCTATAAACGCGGCCAACATCTTTATCAATCTGTTTGCTTCAAATCAAAGATGGCCTTGGTAAATTAAGGCATGAAATAGGTTCTTTTAATAGAATTTCCATTGCTGAAAGCTAAGCCAGCAGGTAGGGAAATGAAGTCCCCGGCTGGGAAAGAGTGTGTTAAGATCCTGAGCACCAGGCAGCTGGCGCAGAACAGTAATTGTGAGGGTAGGGAATCTCGTACTTACAAAGCAAAATAAGCTTAAAGCTCTACAATAAAAGACAAAATAGGAAAATACATAAGCATAATATGAATAAAAATGAAACTTTGTACATTGTGTAGCATGTTAAAAATACCTTATGCAGGAAAATATGTAAAATAGTTTTAGTTACTATTACAAGTTCTTTGCCAACTTGAAAAAAAATCTTCCATTGGCTGGCACCATCTTTGGATCAGTGCCCAGCTGGGGAATCTATCAGGAGCTCTCATTTGCAAAGAGTGGATCTGCTGTCATTATACAGCTGCTCCACTCCCTACTATTGTCCCAGTTTCTCAGCGCTTGCAGTCTCCTTTCCAGATAAGTACAATATGCTAAATTTAGTAAAAAAATTTATATGTCAAAAATGGGTGTGTGTATACTCTATCCTGATTCCCTAGAGTCTAGTTCTGGCCGTAGCAGAGTAGAGGAAACAGTTGTCATGTTCTCAACCAGTGTTACATTTAGCCCGGGGAACACACACCATGTTTATAGGGGAATACTTACACTTTCCTTAGGGGTATTGTGAAGTAGGCTTCGGTAAACAAATGCTCACCCTATGGCATGGTACACTATTTGTGTAGCAAAGCCACTTTGATATAAAATGAATGGTCAGAAGAACTACGCAAATAGCATTACCACAAAACAAAAATTTTGCTATGAAATTTATTTGCCAAAGGTTACATTGGTAATTTCCATATGTGTCCACCCTTACCTTACCTCGAATTTGGTTAAAATTTCCATAAATCTCTTAAAATCTAAGACATCTCTTAGATGTCTTACATTTGGCCTCCAATAAGTCCCCATGACTGGTCACCTTGGCTTATCAAACATCAATAAGGGAGCGCCTATTCTCCCACTAGGTGGGTGACCCAATGGACCACCCCCAATCTACCAGTTATTTATGGTACATTCTGTCAACATAAAATTGTGTAGTGGCCAAAACCCTCTCGCCATACTTCAACCAAGACTCGATATTTTAGAGAGTCTCCAGAAATGAGCACATCCTTTTAACCTTCAGCCTGGAAATATTAAGTAAAATTATTAGTGTGATGTAATTGTTAACTGGAAGCCTAGACGCTGTAACGGCACATTTACAAGGGATTAATAATAAGGTGATTGTCTTGTTTAGGCACATTTTATTTTCACTTGACTGCTTGACTTTTCACTCACAAGTGGTAAGTGATGCATTAAAAGTTGGCATGGCTAGAGTATTGAATATGAAGGAGCGGGGATGTTGGCTGAAAAGTGACTGAGCAAAATCATTTTTTAAGGTGCAGTAGTGGAATAATCTATATACAGAGGATGTAAAGACTTCAATTATGGTATAAAACTGATAATCGCCAGAGAGAGCCCTAAGACTGTGTTCATACGTTGCAGTAACAGTGTAACTTTGCTGTGATTTTGAAAAATTCTAAGAACAAATGTAACATTTCTGTAATGCATCCGTAAAGGGTTTCTGATTCTATGCATACTATGTAATCCAGATATGTAGGAAGGGTGGGGATCCCAGATCTGGTCACTGTGGCCATTCTTGGTCCATTCTTATGCTGCTATAGATGTGAATTAGATATACAGTAGTAAGACTGGGGTTGCCATCAGGAATTACAGGCTCAAATTTCCCAGGACCTTCTGTATAGCAGGCAGATACCAAAACGGTTGAGCCACTGACTCAACTGTTTTTAATGGAAAGATTTTATCTTACTAAATCCCTCAGTATATTTCTTCTACACCTGTATAATGTTCTGGCATATAATACTACCTGTTTATCTCCCTATATAAATATTTTAAGCATACATTATACTAGTACGGTATATAGAGATATATCTCTATATATCGGCACATTAAGCATGTAAAGAAAAATACTATTGAGGCTTTTAGTCAGAGAAAATCTTCTCACTGTAGACAGTTGAGTCTGTGGCTGGCTGCCATATAGAAGGGTTTGAGGCCTGGGACAGACCTGGTGTTAAAATAAATTGAATAAGACACAGTGCAGTATTAATGAAATATTTGGCTTCGGGTAACTGAAGGGAACCAGAAATTAAAGTGATGGATGGGTATGGGCTGGCCACTGGGAACTCTTTGCCATTGAGCTGTGACTGGATGGCAGTCCTGACTTGAGTGCGACCCTATTGTGTGTAACCTGATGATTTGGGGTCTTTTCCCTCTTCTGGTTTCTGTAACTGCACCTTCTCTGGGGTGGATGGACTCTTCCTGGTGTGATGTCAGAGCTGTGTTGTGTGCGTTGGGCCAATCAGATATCTCCACCATGATGAATGCCCCTCTTTCCCCTTTCCTTGCCTACATTCCTATTTCCCACTAGGA
Source organism: Leptodactylus fallax (assembly GCA_947044405.1). Classification (NCBI taxonomy): domain Eukaryota; kingdom Metazoa; phylum Chordata; class Amphibia; order Anura; family Leptodactylidae; genus Leptodactylus; species Leptodactylus fallax. Next base: position 172,246 of record CAMRHE010000917.1, read on the forward strand.
GCCCATTCTTTAGACAGTGGACCCTGAAATTCTGAGAATGTGGGAGCATTGTGAAGACAAGTCAATAAAAACATAAAAGCTATTTTGCGGCTTCCAATTAACGGACGATTGTACGCTCCTGTTATTTCTTCTGCTAATCCTTTTCCCTCTAATTTCTTACATCTGAGAGATTGAGCTGTGGGTTTCTTTGGATTCTCAGCATCTGATTGAATGTATAATTTGACAATAATTTAATACAATGTGTCAGCCTTGCAAATACTTATTTTCTTTTGAGGCATTTTGTGCCTTGCCAGACAGCCATCCCGGCCTCCTCCGGTAACATCTTGTGCTCAGTTTGTCATACAGATGTCCCCTCGGAACATAATTTTCTTCTTTATGATTTGTATCCATAAAAGCCCCTCAGTCTTGTGCTCGACGCTTGACAGCACTGAAGCTCGGCAGTTGTCTCCATACTAGGGGTCATTCAAAAAGACAAAAGCAAAAAAGCAATTTTTGCATAGAAATTTTCTTGTCGGTTTTGCTCTGTCCTTTCTTTCTAAAATAGGTTACCAACCATGAATGCAAATTATACTCATGAGGCGCCTTGTCTATACGTACATAATTAACACATCTTTATAGTAGGTATCAATAGTATCTCCAAAACCTTATATTCAGATGGACAGCTCCTGGGGGACATCGTGTACTGGCATAGACACGCTAGACATGTAGCTTTAGGAAACACCAGAGGCTACAGGCTTTCTTATATATTCACCGTCACTGCAGTTGAGAAGAACAACCTGACTTTTTGACCTTATCACTTATTTTCCAATGTTATAATGAGCAATCAGGGCTGTGGGGTCGGAGATGGGGCCAGTTTTGGGTGTAGTCGTAGTCAGGGACTTCAAAACAAAATATTTTTTATTATATTATACAATTATCAATATTGTATAATTAATTAGATGGATGGTTTGTTACATAATTACATTTATAGAAATTAATCACTAGATTTTTCATGAATTAGAGGATCTTTACTGCGTCTGCCTGACCATGACTGTCAGAGCAGGAGTCGGGTGTGAAAAAATAGAAGAGTCGGAGTTGGAGGTTTGGCTTCCCAATTCCACAGCTCTGATGTCCATACCCTCAAACGGCTCCAATTTCCAGGATAGATTCACAAAACTGACCTCAGATGGGGGAGAGCTTGTGCAAACGTGTACATAGGGGCAAAACAGGTGTGGGGCTTAAAATATCCTGCTAATGGGGATTCAGATGTTCGGACGTATGCATATACATGTCCAACTACCCGTAGTGAAGAAGAATGAAGACAAGTTAGGTGGCTGGTAAAAAACACGTAATGCCCCTAAAGAGAATGCGTCAACAATTTACCATTTTTTAAATTTATTTTAACCAGGTCACTTTCTTCTAAACTGTTCTATTTTCTGATTGCAGATTTATCAATGATGTAAATGAGGTGACTGCTGTAAAGAAAATCTCTACAGAACTGGCTTTAGTAGGCATAGAGGCCAGAATAAAAAATTGCAGGATATAGAAAAAAAAAAAAAAGAAAATAATTATATATATATAGCAGTAGGGATTTAAAAAAAAAACACTGAAAATTCTTAAAAAATATGTGTAAAATGAATACATGGTGTAAAAAAATAGATCATTTTCCGGTGGGTTTAGAAACCCCAACTTTTTAAATTAATTTTTAAAAAAATTAGGGGAGGGGTTTTTCTATGAGGCAGAGAGGACGGTATCTACAAGACAGTCTCTTCTTTTGAAGAACCCTTTGGAGGAGGAGTCCTGGAAGTGATGATCCGGCCCCCACAGACCCTGATCTGAACATCATCCAGTCTGTCTGGGATGACATGAAGAGACAGACGGACTGGAGCAAGCAACATCCACAGAAGATCTGTGCTTAGTTGTCCAAGATGGCGGCGGGAACAACCTCCCTGCCCAGTTCTGCCAAAAACTGTCTGCAAGTACCGAGAAGAACTGATGGAAGACAAAGAGCAAAGGTCACCCCAAATATTGATGCTCTTTTCTTTCTGCAGCATTTTTTTCACGCCTGCCTAAAACTTTTGCACATCACTGTATATCTCTAACTGTTAGTCACGATTCACAGCCGGACGGCAAGAGAATAAGCAGGGAGGGATACACCCCATATCAAGAAATGCGAACCGTGTCATATGATTTTCCATTCATCAACGCGTAATTTTCCAAAACAATCAAACAAATATGTAATCTGATAGTTGTCATTTAGGTTCTAAAACAAACAACAAAAAAGCAACTTTGGATTTCTTTATATGGCGGGGATTTGTTAGTGACACATTTACGAGCGCAGTTACTTATAGTATTGATGCACAGCAATACCAAATAATTACTGTGTAAAAACAAGCCACAACATGAAAATATAATACAAAACTGTCAGGGAAATTGGTCTCCTGCCGAAAACCGCTACAAATTACCGGAACACGTAGACTTTGTAAAAAGTAAATGTTTAAACAAACCCAATACTATTATTTTCAACTCAAATAAAAAATGACTAGTCACAACCATTCCGGAGAATCGCAGCGCCCTAAATGAGCAGTTGAGCTACAACGCCATAGAATAAAACATAGGAAGGGAACCAGAAGATTATACAACGCAGCTGAACTAGAGATCCGCCTCATGTAATTACTACTTACTCTCCAGCAATCGTTCTCATATATGATGTGTGTATGGTGTATACACTAGGGAGGGGGACTCATAGGAAAACGGCACCGCTTTAGTCTACCCCAAGCGCCATTGGTGCTACAGGTGTGCTAAAGAGGTTTTGCGGACCTTGGTATGACATTATGGAATTCAGGGTGTGACCTAAAATGGACAAGATTCATGTTGCCATATGTGATATAAATCGTGTAGTCTAATATTTCTTCTCAAAAAATTGTTGATGTCAGTGAATACAATCACTTTAAGTAAGGCCTCATGCACATGATCAAGTGTGCAGGCCAAGTGGGTTCCGAATTACGAAAGGTACTTGGATGACATCTGGGTGTCCTTCGAGTGTCTTCCGTGCTCCATTAATTGCAATGGGGGATTCCAATTGGATCTGTTTTCACAGAGCGGGGACCTGCTCTATAATTGTCAGAATGGAACGGAGCATCCAAACCCCCTCGGAAGAGCCTCGAGCTGCACACTTGGTGGTGTGCATGAGCCCTAATACCACAAGCCATACTGCCAAGGGAGAAAACTTCCTTAAAGACTTTTCATCACTTCCACCAATTCCAACTCTTTGCATTCTTCTATAGGCTCCACTCCACTGATCCTGCTGCGGTTGGAATTTTTTTCTCTAGCTCCCACCCTTTCTAAGCAATCATGTCTGTTAGTTTCAGTATATTTATGTTCCCTACTGTCAGAAGGGCGGACCTAGATTAGAGAACAAAGATAGGAACTGCCCACCTGACTGTAGGGAGCATAATAGTGCTGAAGCTAACAGAAGTGATTGCTCAGGAAGGGTGGGAGCTAGTGAAGAAATTTCAATTGTGCTTGAGTTAGCAGAGGTGGTAAAAGGGTCCTCATTAATAAAGTGTCCATTACAGTTGGCCATAATGGTTGTATGCCTCTGTAGAAAATTATACAATTTTCATAAATAAAAGCTTTCAGGAAGAAACAAGCAATTGCTTAAAGTATATGTAAAATTATAATTTTTATATATAGACAGTGCAGGTGACTATAAGAAACTTTGTAATATATGTTGCTTTCTTTTCCACTTATTAGGCTTGGTAACTTTTTACATAGAAGTCTACGGAGAAGGGGAGGGGAAGAGGAGGTCTCTGAAAAAGACACAGTCACAATTGAAGCTGCTATACTGTGCTATACTGTGAGCGAGGGAGCTCTTCTGACACTGCTGTATCTTCAAGAAAAGTCTCTACCACTGCACAGAAGGAGGCAATAAATCAATTACCAGCCCCCTCCATAGACTTCTGTGTGAGAGTGAAGTATTGAGATTGCTTCTTAACAGATAAAGGAAGATAAGGAGGAGGAGAGCAGCCTAATAAGTGGAGAAGGAAACAGATTACTTTCACAAGATATATTACAAAGTTTCTTATATTCACTTGTACTATTCATTTATGAAAACTGGTTTTATAATTGGAGCGTCACTTTAAGCATGGTCGTGGTCTTGAGATATTTGGGGGGTGTCCTAATATAGATAATATGTACTGTTAAGCAGTCTTTTAAAGTCTCTTCTACAATATCGCATCCCTAACGCAATTACGGATGTGGCATAACAGACAAGATTCTTATCGCCATATGTGATATACATATATTATGCAGTATAATATTTCTTCCTAATGAATTGTGCATTCTGATGTCATGTTACATTGAATATACTATATACTCACTAAGGAAAATGTCTTCAAGGGCCATGTACAGTATGGATGTACACAACGTCCCTGAGGCGTCTTACTATAGTGTCATAGACACTACATATGTCGGCATATGGTCTCTCTGTACAGTATTAGATTACAGCAGTATTCTCCCTGGCAAGTATTGCCTTTAAGGAAAAGCACTAACTTGACGCAGCATCCCTGGCACAGTTACCTCTGTATGCCACTGTATGAGAGTCACAATTTTAGGAAGCTGATGGATATAGTTTCCAGGTAAAAACAAGCAGCTGCTTAAGCAGGGGTGGGTCATTGGAAATAAGGGCGTGGCTTACATTTAGACCATTACTTCTGTATGCCACTGAATAAAATATCACAATTTTCTTGAAACAGATGAATATAGTTTCTAGTTAAAATCAAAGCTTCAAAGCAGGTACTTAAAGGGTTTATTCTGTGACTTATTATTTTATGACCTATCCATAGAATAGTCCATCGATGTAAGATCAGCGAGGTCCGACACCAGATCAGCTGTTTCATAAGGCTGCAGCATTCAGGTGAGCTCTGTGGCCTCTTTAATACTGACCAAGCACAGATCCATACATTTGTACAACAGCTGAGTTTAGTATCACAGCTCAGTCTGTTCACTTGAATGGGACTGAGCTGCAATGAAGTCATGTGACTGATGAATGATCACATGACTTGTAAAGTGGTAGTAGCTCTCAGGTAGCTCTACTGATGCTTAAACCAGCTCACAGGTATCCTAAGTACAGTTTGTCAACTAAAAATCCCTAGAAAACCCCTATAAGCGTGGGAGGGTCGTGGAAAAATCAGGGTGTGGCCTAAAGTTAGGCCATTACATTTGTAGGTCACTGAATAAAATGTCACAATTTTCATAAAGTGGATATAGTTTCCAGGAAAATGCAAACTGCTGCTTAAGCATGGGCGGGTTATTGGAAAGTATAGGGTGTGGCCTAATAAGTATAGCATGTGTTATATACACTTTAATACAGTTACTTCTGCAAAGTCTCAAGTGGCACGAGGCACTTAAGGGTGACCTAACAAGAACAAGATTGATATTAGCAAACCCTTGGGGCAGAGCCTTGTTTGAAGAGCCTGTACGAGGGCACATCCAGTAGATACTACACAGAGCTACTCTATACTGTAATATATTATAAAGGACTGCCCCTTAGATGCAATACTAGAAGAGAAGAGTCATTCCTGCCATACTGAATCTGCAGGACTTAGCGGATGGAAGTGTTTAAGCGTGGGCGGGGCACTGAGATATTAGGGGTGTGGCCTAGTAAATATAACTTATGCTCTAAAAGCAGTCACTTCTACAATACTTTAGTGTCGCCAGCGCATTAATAGCGAGTGAATTACTGAACATATGAACAATTTTTAGAGAGGATAAACGACTTGCTTTTAATTTTTGTAAGGGTTCCCTTATTGCCGCGATGATCCCGCTATACTCCCATATTACTATAAAAATTCCTAACAGGGCTTCGATTTTTTTTCTTTTCATTTAAGACATCCTGGCTGCTTCTTTAATTGTAATTGTTTATTACATTTCTGAAGAGCCGGCCTCTTAATCAGGAGGAATAAGAGTTCTCCCAGGAACTCATTTCAGTCATTACAGTTTATAGAAACACTTTCTTTTGCAATGAAATACCTGATTCATGGAGTGGAAAACAGATTTGCAATTTGCATTTTCCATTTAATATATCTTCAATGAACAACACTTCGGTGCACTATTTTTTAAGTGACATTTCATCCAAAAAAAAAAAAAAAATTAATATTGTGCTTCAACGATTTGGTCTTGTTATGTGACGAGTGGTCGCGCTGTTTATGTCCATCTGACTGGTTAAGGTAAAGGTAAATAAATGATGCACTGATCTTAAACCTACAGCTCCTCGGTCTTTGCTGAGAGTTGTAGTTTTGAGAGAACCAAAGCGGCACAAGTTGTAGATCTAGAGGTGCAGATAGATAGGTTAGTGTCACCAGTACCAGCATATCATCCCAGCCCTGCAGATAGATAGGTTACTGTCACCAGAACCAGCATATCACCCCAGCCCCGCAGATAGATAGGTTAGTGTCACCAGACCCAGTATATCACCCCAGCCCTGCAGATAGATAGGTTAGTGTCACCAGACCCAGCATATCACCCCAGCCCTGCAGATAGATAGGTTAGTGTCACCAGACCCAGCATATCACCCCAGCCCTGCAGGTAGATAGGTTAGTGTCACCAGACCCAGCATATCACCCCAGCTCTGCAGATAGATAGGTTAGTGTCACCAGCATATCACCCCAGCCCTGCAGATAGATAGGTTAGTGTCACCAGAACCAGCATATCACCCCAGCCCTGCAGATAGATAGGTTAGTGTCACCAGACCCAGCATATCACCCCAGCCCTGCAGATAGATAGGTTAGTGTCACCAGACCCAGCATATCACCCCAGCCCTGCAGGTAGATAGGTTAGTGTCACCAGACCCAGCATATCACCCCAGCCCTGCAGATAGATAGGTTAGTGTCACCAGACCCAGCATATCACCCCAGCCCTGCAGATAGATAGGTTAGTGTCACCAGAACCAGCATATCACCCCAGCCCTGCAGATAGATAGGTTAGTGTCACCAGACCCAGCATATCACCCCAGCCCGCAGGTAGATAGGTTAGTGTCACCAGACCCAGCATATCACCCCAGCCCTGCAGATAGATAGGTTAGAGTCACCAGAACCAGTATATCACCCCAGCCCTGCAGATAGATAGGTTAGAGTCACCAGACCCAGCATATCACCCCAGCCCTGCAGATAGATAGGTTAGTGTCACCAGACCCAGCATATCACCCCAGCCCTGCAGATAGATAGGTTAGTGTCACCAGAACCAGCATATCACCCCAGCCCTGCAGATAGGTTAGTGTCACCAGAACCAGCATATCACCCCAGCCCTGCAGATAGATAGGTTAGTGTCACCAGCCCACAACCCCAGCCCTGCAGATAGATAGGTTAGTGTCACCAGACCCCAGCATATCAACCCAGTCCCACAAATATATAGTTTAGGATCACCAGACCGCAGCATATCAACCAACCCTGCAGATAGATAGGTTAGGGTCACCTGGATTTGAAGAGTGCATTGGTTTCATTGCCAAGATATCACTGTTTCTGTCAATACGCAAGTGAGCTCTTTGGATCAATGAGGGCGGAGCCATTGCTCCAAAGATGTAGATGGAAATGCCCTTATTGCTCCACATAGCTAATTTGCATATTGACAAAATGGCAATATCTCAGAAATGGAGGTGCGAATCCAGGTGACCCTATCCTATCTATCTGTAGGGCTGAATTGATATGGTGGGGTCTGGTGACTTTAAATAGAAGCTGCCCCAATAATCATCTATTATCACTGGGGAGCCTCCAGTCTCCTTCACATTTCCCTAAACCAATCCTAGGAGTATATAGCATTAAATGATAGAATATGTAGGAGTATGTAGCATTAGATACTATAGTATGTAGCATTAAATGATGGAGTATGTAGCATTACTGTAGATACCAGAGTATGTAGCATTAGATACCAGAGTATGTAGCATTAAATGATGGAGTATGTAGCATTAGATACTAGAGTATGATTAACTACTAGCCACTCTTCCATGTTTTCTATTGTCCTGATGCAAGTTATATGAATAAGCATCTTAGTCTTGATTCAGAACTTTTCTACCCTTTTGCGCATTCAGCTCCTCTGCAGACCTTTATGACTCCATGGTAACAGACTACAAACAAATTCTTTGTAGTTAGTTCCAGGAATTTAATAAGGCTGAACTATGCTTAGTTGCATGAAGTCATGGGGCATGTGTGAGCACCACTTCCGCTTCACAAGCCTGTGACATCATGTTCACGAGTCACATGACCTCTTTGCGGCTCTGTCCCATACAATTGAGCTGCAATACCAAGCACAGCCACTTTACAATCAACAGAGCTGTGCTTGGTATTGATATGGCCACAGTGATCGTTGGGACATTGCAGCCTCTTTGAATAACTGATCATGAGGGTGTCAAGTGTTGGACCCCCACCGACTGGGTATGGATGACTAATCTTAAAAATACTTCAACTGTATCTTAGATCTTAGTGTTGGAAAATCCCTTTAAATTTGTTGTGTATGTCTTAGTATTATACATGGAAAATTAGTAATAATAAGAGGACAGATGGAAGAAAGTGTGACTGCAGGATCAGACTACATGGGGCTAATTTGTAGTCTGTTTCCATGTAGACAACAAAATGATGATGACAATTTTGACCTACAATATTACAAAGTTGTTACATTTTTATTTTAGATACATGAAAACAATGCAAACTAAACACCAAATTAAAATCCCATCACCTTTCCACTGGTGTGAGACTGACTGATGGGACCCCCACCAATTTTAAAAATGTTTGGCCTGTGCCCCCCACCCACACAAATCTAGCGTATGTACTGCCCCTCTATTCACATCTATAAGACTGTCCAGCACTGTATTTGGCTTCTCTCTGATGCTAGTTTCACACTATAATTCGGGTTTCCATTCTTAAGGTCCGCTTGGGGACCCAAAAAACAGAAACCCAGTCCGCTTAAAAAGCAGTCTATGGAAACCTGCGGATCCCATAGACTATAATTGGGTCTGATGGGTTTCCGCCCGAAAAATGCATTTTTCAATCGGATTTGGAGATGGAATCCCCGAACGAAGTGCAAACACTGGTGTGAATCCAGCCTTACCGTCATGTAGAGCTGAATGAAGTAGTACTGAGCATGCTCAACAGTCACTCCATTCATACAGGGGAACACAGGACCCCGATTGTGTGATCGATGTGGTTCCCACCAATCAGACATTGGTTGGTTTAAATATTGGTTAAACCTCTTAAAACAAGTTCTTAAGGGGGTTGTCCAGGACTTGAAGGTAATTGATACTGATGAACAGTCATCAGTATCAGATCGATCAAGGCCAGGACACCTGGATCCCGCCCTGATTAGGTGTTTCAGCCTCTGGAAGACAAATACATGATACATGGTCAGAAGCAACCCCACTATTCAAGTGTATGAGAGTGGGGCTGCCGCTACCATCCGTATCAATGACCTTCAGCTTCTGGACAACCCCTTTAAGAATGCCTATGCATGGCAACCAAACAAGCAGAGCTGCAGTGTAAAGTACAGTGGAAATAACATCAGCTGATGGGAAGGAAGATAGATTTTTTACATGACTTCAGATTCCCATTAGACAATTTCTCGATCTCTATATCTATTTCTCTGTGTAAAAGCTCAATCCAAGAAAACTACATTAAATGTCAATTACCGGCACTGATTGCTCCTGCAGAAAACCGAAAAAAAATCTCAGCGCTTATGTGTCAGATGAGATTCGTGTTACCAAAAGTGTTGCATATGTCTAAAAATGGTAGCTGTTAGAACAGCTTGTAAACTCTGATGTGTCTGGGTAGATTCCGAGAGCGCTGGAAACGTCTCATCCTGGTTGCAACATGTTAATTACTGTGCATACATTGAATTAGGAAGTCTTCTGGATCCAAAGCATTCAGTCTTTAATCTCCGGGGGCTCCTTGCTTGCAGAATTATTTACCTCCCTGCGAGGCCTTTGCTTCTTTTGTTACTCAGAATAGAAGATCCAGTGTTCCATATACAAGAATCTCTCGGTAAACCTGAGTCTTGGAGGTGAATGGGAGGAGGTGGAATACAATGTTCTTACCCCCTATATATAATTGCTTCTATTTTCCTATTACACCATCTTTATGTCTGTACACTTGAAAGCGGATTGACACATGTACATACATTTTACATATCCTATTCTTTGCCTTTTAACTGTTATTATGGATCATGTAAGTGGTTTTTATGTGCCCTGTGCAATGCGCTTTTATCTAAGAGTGCAATTCATTATGGAGGCCAATTAATACCTGTCGCGGGATTTTTCTATGCACTTAGTATGGGCAGTGTATTGCAGGGCATGAAGAAAAAAATGGAGTGAATTGGACTTATTGGTGAATGAGCTACTATGAAGCAATGCAGTAAAAGTAATGTCTTTGTAAAAGATCTTGTACTAGAATTGTTCTGTTTCTTAATACATGACCCGCAATGCATAAATCCCAAACTTATTTATTATTATTATTTATATATTTATTATTATTATTATTAGTATTATTAATATATTATTTATATATACTGTGTATGTACATACTGTGTATATATATATATATATATATATATATATATAGTATATGATTATATTTTGTACTAATTATATACACTATATTACTATATTTATTATTATTTATACATTATTTATTAATAATATATTATTTATATATACTGTGTATATATACTTATATATTATAGAATGTATATGATTATATTTTGTACTAGTTATATACACTATATTACTATATTATTATTTATACATTATTTATTAATAATATATTATTTATATATACTGTGTATGTATATACTGTGTATATATATATATAATGTATATGATTATATTTTGTACTAGTTATATACACTATATTACTATATTATTATTTATACATTATTTATTAATAATATATTATTTATATATACTGTGTATATAATTTTTATATATATATATATATATATATATATACTATATTTATATTGTGTGTCTATAATGCATATGATTATATTTTGTACTAGTTATATACATTATATTATTATATTTATTATTTTATCATGTCTTTATTTGATTCTTTATATTATCTGAGGGACCTTCCCCTCAGTAATAAGAGTTGTCTACTCACAGCATCTTTCCTTATTCTGTTTTCACCATTTTCAGTGTGACCTGTTTTTTTCTAGCATGGGTTGCTGTGAAAACAGGAGGCTCCCCCCCTCTTTTTCTTCTGTTCTACATCTCCTGTCAAAAAGCCTCCCTACTTCTTCTCTGCTTCTCCACAATCTGTTCCCTATAGCCTCCCTGCCTCACTTACTGCCCATAATTCCCCCCTCTCTTACAGTCAGGTCACCATGCAGCTTCCAGGACCTTTTGGTGACATCCTCACAGTGGAAAGTGTATTTTTGTATTAGCTATGTAGTGCTACAAGAACTAGACATGGGTACAGGCGGTAAGCATGGGTACAGGTACTAGACATGGGTGACTGCATCAGCAATAGCAAATCTACTTTGATGAAACCTTACATAGCTTAAAAAAATACTTCAGTGTTGCTTTAAGCACCGTTTTATTTTATTAAGGACCTCTAAACCACTTAGAGAAGCCTCTTTCTATGCAAATATGCATAATGTGATTCCATTCATGGGACAGTCCCATAGAAGAAGCTGTTGGGAGGTATGCCTGTGATACTATGCAGTGTTTGGTTGAGGGTCCACCCTTTGCTCTCTTCGTTATTCTGTCCATGCGTGAAGCTGTGACTGGTGTTGTAGCTCCGCCCCTGCGGATCCTTAGGACAGGACAGCAATCATTTACCCTAGAAAACCCCTTAAAACCATCCATCACTGCAGTTGCTTCCTAGCATATTTCTTAGACAGGCAGGTCAATACTTAAACAATGAACAGCTCTGACCACTATACCACTATATATGAATAATACTGTACACATTCTATAGTGACATGGTCACCAGTGCTAAAATCCTTGGATTGCATTAAATGGGTTGTCCAGGATTAGACAAACATGGCTGCTTTCTTTTACAAACAGAGCCACACACTATTCATGGGTTGTGCCTGGCATTGTAGCTCAGCCTCAGTCATTTCCATGGAGTTGCCATATTAGACAGAACCCATGGACAGGAATGATAGAACCCGGTCCTGATACATCAGCATTTATGGGACCAAGGCCATTACATAATAAGCTCACCATATATCTAGTATAGCTGGGGGCAGGGGCTGAAGGGGTGGTAGGCATGAGTGCTGTGTGGTACCACGGAGTAGTCAGATGTGCAGGAGTGGTCATAGCTGAATCTTCCCCTGGGTAAGAGACTCGGGGGTCCCTTGTTAAGGTCGAGTTTCCTAAATCGATAGGACCTTAGCATGAGCACAGACCTCAATAGGGAATCCTACAGATGGAATAACAATACTAACTACAGTACTTGGCACCATTACACCAGCAAAACAAACACCCCACCACCACCACCACCGCCATCTGGAGTTCTGATTGAAAAATAATGTGACATCGATGCTAATGAGGTTCTGTGATGGATGACTGAGCATTTGTGAATCCCTCTGCTCATATGATAAGAATATGCTATACTGATCTCATCCTGGATTCCCACACAGATGGGGGCCGCACACCGTGCCATATCTAGCAACGTCCTGTGGTCACGGGTTAGGATACGAATTCTGGCTGGGGTCTGGAAGAATGGCAGCATACTGCTAGAGATTCAATGACTACTGATATGTCCAAGATTTAAAGGGGTTGCCCAAGGCCCCAAGTATTTTGGATACCAATGACTTATCCACAGGATAGATCATCAATGTCTGATGGGATGGGATCTGACACCGGGACCCTTTACCAATCTCCTGATCCAGCTGCCGGATGCTCAGCTATTCTCCTATTCAAGTGAATGGGAGCAGAGCTGTAGTGTACTGCCCTGTAGTGGCGGTGCCAGGATACTGCAGCTCTGCTCCCATTCACTTGTATAGTAGCTGAGCTGATGCCAGCTATATACACTGTATACAGCTTCTGAAAGCTGGATCAGCTGAGTAGTGCAGGCGCCAGGCATTGGACCCCACAATCCGTTAAAGATGGCCAGATTAGATTTAGCTGGCTGTTATTACCCCTGAGCCCTGCCCTCCACATACTGATGCATATTGGGCTTGGCCAAGGGTGCATGTGTTCTGAATAATCCACTGCCAGACACCTTTGCCATTATATGTTTAAAGATGCCCCATCCTGCCACAATTTGGAGATTTCGGCATTTACTAAAATCAATCCATGCCCATTGTTTTAAACAATCATAGTGTAATGCTCCATTTCACCCCTAGAGGCACTAGTGAGCAAATAAGAATTTACAATGCTATTCTTCATATTTACTGCAATGCTAGATACAGCCTGGCACTGGTTCCAGAAAAAAGACCTTCTGACCTATTGTTCTAATCTCATAAAACCCCAGAACTTTACAGAACCGTCCTCCATTAGTTTTCCCTTAAGTGGCAGCGTCATAGTCTGAAGTCTCTGCTCCATTCTGAGCAGTTTAATACTCCAGCCATGTTTCCTTTCAGCCACACGCCACTTCTCCAAATCCCTGAGCAAGAAAAACAAAAGTTAGATTCATATGTATTTATATGTAAAATTACACCAATTCTCCGAAGGCTCCACATTCCTCCGCTATAAGCTAATGCCCCGGATCATGACCTTTCAAAACACTCTGCGCTTCCTGTAAATATTCCCCGGATACCCCAGTTCTGAGATGGCTTAAGTGCTTAATACTTATACGATGATATGTAATGAAGGTTTAGTTACTCTGTTGCCTGGAGACTGTCTCCTTGTTTATCTATTAACTCATAGATTGCTTCTATTCTATACATATTATATAAAGTACTGAACATGACATCATCATGACATCACTTATTAAGTGTTCCTACATATACTAAGAAACCACCTCTGTACAACTGGCGAGTTACACCATATAGTAGAGAAAGACACCTAGTTAAGTACAAAAGGGATTATAACTCATTCAGCATCATCTTTGTATATAAGGGGCAGTATTATAGTAGTTATATTCTTGTACATAGGAGGTAGTATTATAGTAGTTATATTCTTGTACATAGGAGCAGTATTATAGTAGTTATATTCTTGTACATAGGAGGTAGTATTATAGTAGTTATATTCTTGTACATAGGAGCAATATTATAGTAGTTATATTCTTGTACATAGGGGCAGTATTATAGTAGTTATATTCTTGTACATAGGAGGCAGTATTATAGTAGTTATATTCTTGCATTGGAGCGTAAGTAGTTATATTCTTGTACATAGGGGCAGTATTATAGTAGTTATATTCTTGTACAAGGAGCAGTATTATAGTAGTTATATTCTTGTACATAGGAGGCAGTATTATAGTAGTTATATTCTTGTACATAGGAGGCAGTATTATAGTAGTTATATTCTTGTACATAGGAGGTGGAATAAAAGGTTTGAGGGGTTAGTTATATTCTTGTACATAGGAGGAGCAATATTATAGTAGTTATATTCTTGTACATAGGAGCAGTATTATAGTAGTTATATTCTTGTACATAGGGGCAGTATTATAGTAGTTATATTCTTGTACATAGGAGGTAGTATTATAGTAGTTATATTCTTGTACATAGGAGCAATATTATAGTAGTTATATTCCTGTACATAGGGGCAGTATTATAGTAGTTATATTCTTGTACATAGGAGGTAGTATTATAGTAGTTATATTCTTGTACATAGGGGCAGTATTATAGTAGTTATATTCCTGTACATAGGGGCAGTATTATAGTAGTTATATTCTTGTACATAGGAGGCAGTATTATAGTAGTTATATTCTTGTACATAGGAGCAGTATTATAGTAGTTATATTCTTGTACATAGGAGGCAGTATTATAGTAGTTATATTCTTGTACATAGGGGCAGTATTATAGTAGTTATATTCTTGTACATAGGAGGTAGTATTATAGTAGTTATATTCTTGTACATAGGAGTAGTATTATAGTAGTTATATTCTTGTACATAGGAGTAGTATTATAGTAGTTATATTCTTGTACATAGGAGGTAGTATTATAGTAGGTATATTCTTGTACATAGGAGGGTAGTATTATAGTAGTTATATTCTTGTACATAGGAGTAGTATTATAGTAGTTATATTCTTGTACATAGGAGGTAGTATTATAGTAGTTATATTCTTGTACATAGGAGCAGTATTATAGTAGGTATATTCTTGTACGTAGGAGGTAGTATTATAGTAGTTATATTCTTGTACATAGGGGGCAGTATTATAGTAGTTATATTCTTGTACATAGGAGGTAGTATTATAGTAGTTATATTCTTGTACATAGGAGCAGTATTATAGTAGTTATATTCTTGTACATAGGAGCAGTATTATAGTAGTTATATTCTTGTACATAGGAGGTAGTATTATAGTAGTTATATTCTTGTACATAGGAGCAATATTATAGTAGTTATATTCCTGTACATAGGGGCAGTATTATAGTAGTTATATTCTTGTACATAGGAGGTAGTATTATAGTAGTTATATTCTTGTACATAGGAGCAATATTATAGTAGTTATATTCTTGTACATAGGAGTAGTATTATAGTACTTATATTCATGTACATAGGAGCAGTATTATAGTAGTTATATTCTTGTACATAGGAGGTAGTATTATAGTAGTTATATTCTTGTACATAGGAGCAATATTATAGTAGTTATATACTTGTACATAGGAGCAGTATTATAGTAGTTATATTCTTGTACATAGGAGGTAGTATTATAGTAGTTATATTCTTGTACATAGGGGCAGTATTATAGTAGTTATATTCTTGTACATAGGAGCAGTATTATAGTAGTTATATTCTTGTACATAGGAGAGCAGTATTATAGTATTAACGACAAGTAGTATTATAGTAGTTATATTCTTGTACATAGGAGGTAGTATTATAGTAGTTATATTCTTGTACATAGGGGCAGTATTATAGTAGTTATATTCTTGTACATAGGAGCAGTATTATAGTAGTTATATTCTTGTACATAGGAGCAGTATTATAGAGAACGACAAGTAAGTATTATAGTAGTTATATTCTTGTACATAGGAGGCAGTATTATAGTAGTTATATTCTTGTACATAGGAGCAGTATTATAGTAGTTATATTCCTGTACATAGGAGCAGTATTATAGTAGAATTCTTGTACATAGGAGGTAGTATTATAGTAGTTATATTCTTGTACATAGGAGCAGTATTATAGTAAGTATATTCTTGTACATAGGAGCAGTATTATAGTAGTTATATTCTTGTACATAGGAGGTAGTATTATAGTAGTTATATTCTTGTACATAGGAGCAGTATTATAGTAGGTATATTCTTGTACATAGGAGCAGTATTATAGTAGGTATATTCTTGTACATAGGAGGTAGTATTATAGTAGTTATATTCTTGTACATAGGAGTAGTATTATAGTAGGTATATTCTTGTACATAGGAGCAGTATTATAGTAGGTATATTCTTGTACATAGGAGGTAGTATTATAGTAGTTATATTCTTGTACATAGGAGGTAGTATTATAGTAGGTATATTCTTGTACATAGGAGCAGTATTATAGTAGTTATATTCTTGTACATAGGAGTAGTATTAAAGTAGGTATATTCTTGTACATAGGAGGTAGTATTATAGTAGTTATATTCTTGTACATAGGAGGTAGTATTATAGTAGTTATATTCTTGTACATAGGAGTAGTATTATAGTAGGTATATTCTTGTACATAGGAGGTAGTATTATAGTAGTTATATTCTTGTACATAGGAGTAGTATTAAAGTAGGTATATTCTTGTACATAGGAGGCAGTATTATAGTAGTTATATTCTTGTACATAGGAGCAGTATTATAGTAGGTATATTCTTGTACATAGGAGGTAGTATTATAGTAGTTATATTCTTGTACATAGGAGTAGTATTATAGTAGGTATATTCTTGTACATAGGAGCAGTATTATAGTAGTTATATTCTTGTACATAGGAGCAGTATTATAGTAGTTATATTCTTGTACATAGGAGCAGTATTATAGTAGTTATATTCTTGTACATAGGAGCAGTATTATAGTAGTTATATTCTTGTATATAGGAGTAGTATTATAGTAGTTATATTCTTGTACATAGGAGATTAGTATTATAGTAGTTATATTCTTGTACATAGGGGGCAGTATTATAGTAGTTATATTCTTGTACATAGGAGTAGTATTATAGTAGCTATATTCTTGTACATAGGGGGCAGTATTATAGTAGTTATATTCTTGTACATAGGAGCAGTATTATAGTAGTTATATTCTTGTACATAGGAGCAGTATTATAGTAGTTATATTCTTGTACATAGGAGCAGTATTATAGTAGTTATATTCTTGTACATAGGAGCAGTATTATAGTAGTTATATTCTTGTACATAGGAGCAGTATTATAGTAGTTATATTCTTGTACATAGGGAGCAGTATTATAGTAGTTATATTCTTGTACATAGGAGTAGTATTATAGTAGTTATATTCCTGACAAGTAGTTATATTCTTGTACATAGGAGCAGTATTATAGTAGTTATATTCTTGTACATAGGAGATTAGTATTATAGTAGTTATATTCTTGTACATAGGGGGCAGTATTATAGTAGTTATATTCTTGTACATAGGAGTTAGTATTATAGTAGCTATATTCTTGTACATAGGGGGCAGTATTATAGTAGTTATATTCTTGTACATAGGAGCAGTATTATAGTAGTTATATTCTTGTACATAGGAGCAGTATTATAGTAGTTATATTCTTGTACATAGGAGCAGTATTATAGTAGTTATATTCTTGTACATAGGAGTAGTATTATAGTAGTTATATTCTTGTACATAGGAGTAGTATTATAGTAGTTATATTCTTGTACATAGGAGCAGTATTATAGTAGTTATATTCTTGTACATAGGAGCAGTATTATAGTAGTTATATTCTTGTACATAGGAGCAGTATTATAGTAGTTATATTCTTGTACATAGGAGCAGTATTATAGTAGTTATATTCTTGTACATAGGAGCAGTATTATAGTAGTTATATTCTTGTACATAGGGGCAGTATTATAGTAGTTATATTCTTGTACATAGGGGCAGTATTATAGTAGATATATTCTTGTACATTATGTAAGCATTATATTAAGTGCTAGTGTAAAGATATTCACCCAGTAAAGGTTAACAATGAGCTCCCTGTAGTGCAAAGTGAATGGGAATTCTTTCTTCCATAATGGGAATGATATAGTATCTCACAAACCAGTGTCATCTGATACTACTCTACCTTGATTTACAGTGTAAGCTCAGACCTGGAGATGTACAGTACCATGAACATGAATTTGACCGTATAATGTATTTTTGGCAAGTATTTTCCCATTAGTCATGATTTGGTATTGGCCTTTAGATTCTGATACAATAAGACAATAAATGATTTCCCTATTATTATACAGTGGATTTCTTTATTTCCAGATCAATATATTAGCTATTCTGTACTCTCTATACTGTATATCATATATTATTTCCGCTGCTTTAGGCGGTGACTTCGGGGCCATCGCTGATACACAATAACATGTCTCCTTCCACACACATGACTGCCAATGCAGATGTGGTGAGCATGAACATCCAGTGGTCAGCATTTTTATCTCATAACTCCGGTAACAAGATGACAGCTTATTAAATCCTCTGGAGACATTACTTCAAGAGTCAAGCAGTAAATCTGCTGTGAAATGACAGGCATCCCTGTGGTATTTTTTTTAATGTTGCTGATACCGACTAATATCTACACATACAAATATGGGCCATTTGCCTGAAGCTTCTTCGCAATGGGGCAGAATGGCTCAAATGGAACGTGAATGAAATAATAAAAAAAAGAAAAGAACGCTGAATAATACAGTAATATTGCCCAAGCTCTGGAGATGTCTATGGATCATTATGGGGAAGGAACATACTGATGCCTTAGATGTTTGACGTTTCTTCATTGGAGGATACCATGAAGGATCATTGGTCCACCATCTCAAATCATGTACTGGGAACCTCAATGACCAGACTGAAGGGGTGGTTTATTTTTAATACAGTCAGAGAAGGGCCAACCCATTGGAGAAGACCATTTTGTCTTGGCCAAGTTGAAGGGAGAAAATGAAGACCATAACTAGTAATAAGATGAGGAAGACAATCACTGAAAAACATGAACCAGATGTTGAGAAACCTTAAGACCCAAACAAAAGATGGGATAATATGGATAAGTAGTAATGAGACGAGGACGATAATCACTGAAAACCATAAAACAGATGTTGTGAAACCTCAAGAATCAAACAGAAGATGTGATAACATGGACAACCAGTAGCAAAATGTGGAAAATTATCACTGAAAACCATAAACCAGATGTTGAGATACCTGAAGATCCAAGCAGAAGATATGATAACATGGACAACCAGTAATAAGATGAGGAATATAATCACTGAAAACCATAAACCAGATGCTGGGAAACCTGAGACCCAACCAGAAGATTTGATAACATGGACAACAAGTAACAAGATGAGGAAAACAATTACTGAAAACCATGAACCAGATCCTGGGAAACCTGAAGACCCAAACAGAAGATGTGATTATATTTAAATTTACTAAAGTAAATGCATCAGAATTTTGGATAAATTTGCACCATATATTGGCATTTTCCCTATGGGAAAAGGGTGTGGCTTATCGAAAAGGGGCATTGAGAACCCAACCAGAAGAAATGGAATAATATGGTAATTTCTAAGTTAAATGTACAAGGATTAGGGCTCAGTTTGCACCAAAAATTGGCCTACATGTTATACATTATACTTACAGTGTATTTACACACTTTTTTTTTCTTTAAGGGCATGACTTGATGAAAAAATGGTGTAACCTGCTGAAACGGAGCACGTCCAAAAATTCTGGTGCACAGTAAGCCAACTAATATATAGTATAATCTTAGACTTAAGAGTCTAAAACTTATACTAAATGTATCATCTAGCATCATCCGCTTGGATAAACCTGTTATCTTTTTAGCCATTGGCTGAAACTATTTGGTGGTCTGAGCTTCCGACGACGACGACAAAGTGTAATTGTGCACACAAATACAAAAATACACACATGTACAGACTTGTATACCTGTCAGCTTATTTGACTTTTCAGGATAGGCTGCTATGTGTGTGTACATGAGGAGTATATGAGTATTCTGCAGTTTTCAGCAGTTGCCCCCTCTGAAGTCTCTATCTATAGTTTGCAGTTCTCCCTGAGCTGGTGGGTGGAGGCTAGCTGCCATACACTGCACACAGTGAGTACAGGAGAATCTGCTCTATAACTGTTTCAGAAAACAGCCACAGGACCATGCAGGACATATATAGAGAAGCACATATGTATAGTTTGTATAAGTATAAGTATAAGTATAGTTTGCAGTTCTCCCTGAGCTGGTGGGTGGAGGCTAGCTGCCATACACTGCACACAGTGAGTACAGGAGAATCTGCTCTATAACTGTCTCAGAAAACAGCCACAGGACCATGCAGGACATATGTAGAGAAGCACATATGTATAGTTTGTATAAGTATAAGTATAGTTTGCAGTTCTCCCTGAGCTGGTGGGTGGAGGCTAGCTGCCATACACTGCACACAGTGAGTACAGGAGAATCTGCGCTATAACTGTCTCAGAAAACAGCCACAGGACCATGCAGGACATATGTAGAGAAGCAGTGACATGTACTGGTATGAACAGAACTATTTGGGTGTGATGAAGTCCTGCCCAAAGGTCCCTCTGCCACATAAAATGTGCTACTGCTCTAAATGGAACAAAGTAGTAGGGCCCTATTGCAGACTTTGCATTGGGGCTCCGGGGCTTCAAGTTATACCATATGTTGCATCCAAGTATGCAATGCTGACCATCCGAACCCAGCATAAATCTGTGTACAGGGCCTCTATGGAGGCACACGGAGTCTGTAAGTCTCTGTACTGACACTCTATAGCAGCTGTAAAATACTTAGCATGCCTCCATATTAAAGGCACATGACTGTACAGTACAGCGCCATAGACTTTTATGTGCTCTATAGCTAGATGACTGAACAAAGCTGTGTGAATGAGGCCTTATACCAGACAGTGAGATTACAATGTTACAATTACAGTGTATTTTAGCAGTTTATTCCCTTATTAAGCATATCCCCCTTATTGCCTTACATTAACCCTTTAAGCTTTGTACATTTGTTTTGCAGACAGAGGAAAAATGACTTGCAACCGGTACATCCATATCTTGAAGGCAGCCATAGTTCTCGTTCCTCTCCATATCAATCTACTCCACCACAGCACTTCAGCCCCATATATATTATAGAAATCTCAGCAAACCGCATTGTGAAATTGTAGATCTACGGCTCAAGCAGCTGCAGTAAATCTCACTACAACTAGATGTTTGTGTTACGCCTCCATTTACTATTCCATCCACATCTGTGGAACAAAAATAATCTAAAAAGTGCCGTATTTCATAGTCACGGGCCATGGGAGCGTGGCGAGTCCAACAAGCATGACTCAGGAACACGACAGTCTGCAGCAATTTGGATAATACCGCAAGTATAATGGTACATCACTTGTATGATCAAGAGGTTTTTATATATTAATGACCTGTCCTTAGGATGGGTCATCAATATGTGATCCGAGGGTTCCAACACCCAGGACCCCCACAGATCAGCTGGATGAAGAGACTGCATCATTCGGATGAACACTGCGGCCTCTTCACTGAATACCAAGCACAGTGCCGTACATATTATAGGGGCTGTGCTTGATATTGCAGCTCAGCCTCATTCACTTGAATGGGACTGAGCTGCTGCTGCACCATGTGGCCACTGAACGTGAAATCATTAGCACACAGAAGAGGTCGCAGCACTCATGAGTGGCCATGGCCTCTTCAAGCAGCTGATATTTTTTAGGATAAGTCATCAATATGTGATCGCTGGGGGTCTGAAACCTGAGACCACTGCTGATCTGTTGGTTGAAGAGGCTGAGGCATTTGGGTAAGCACTGCAGCCTCTTCACTGAATACCTAGCACAACGCTGTACAATGTGTAGAGGTTGTGTGTGATCTTGCAGCTAAGCCCTATTCACTTGAATGGGACTGAGCTGTTGCTGTACCATGTGACCGATGAACATGACGTCATCGGCACAAGGAAGAGGCTGCTGCGCTCGTGAACATCATGACCTCTTCGAATAGCTGATCGGCAGTGGTCCTGGATATAAATGCGCCCCTTATCACAAATTTCCTAAGGAAAGGAAAACCCCTTTAAGGCTGAGGCCCCACGTTGCGGAAACGCTGCTTTTTTGTTGCAGATTTTACTGCGTTTTTTTTAACCAAATCAAGAATGGCTACAAAAGGAATGGGAAATATCTAGGAAATTCTTATACTTGTCCCTTCTGCTCAATACACTCCTGGATTTGGCTCAAAAAACAGCAGCAAAATCTGCAGGAAAAAAAAAGCTGCTTTTCCGCAACGTGGGGCCTCAGCCTAAGGGGAAAATCCATTATATTCATAGGTACAAGTCTGTGATCGGGCACCATTTACCTTCTTTGTCAGTGCCATATGTATAGAATGAATTCAATGCTGGACGTCGCCCATTGCACCATTGTATGGATATCTGGTGTTGTCACCCGTTATAATATATGACTGAGCTATACACTGTCTTTGGAGTTCTTCTTTAATATCTAGAAAATGCATCTGTCAGTCCTATAGAGAGTACATAGAGGAAAGGAGACGCCATAGGAATAAGGAAAACCTTGTGCAAATCCAACCTGCTTGATAATCCCAATGTCTGTGGAGCGAGGGAACCCTGCACAAGGTTATACTGCCCATGGGGAGGAGTAACCTGAGCTGAGGCCACTCCTCTACAAGGGCCCCATAGCAGCGGCCTCCACAATGTGTGGTCTCTTCAGCCCTGTGCTTGTATCCTACATGGAGTGTGAGATATCACTGGTCTAAGGCGACTGCAAAAGTCTTGGTATAGACAACAAGGTAGGGAGAAAAAATTTAGAGTAATAACACCTTCCCCCTGCTGGATAGTGAATCTCTGTCTATAAAGTATCGCACATGCAAATATTCACAATCAGATGTCAACGTGAAGTCATTTTCAGGCCTCACAGCTCAATCTGATGTATTCACAACACAAGTTCATTGTGCAAGTCATAGGAGAAGAATCCAGGCTCGCAGCATCAAACTGAGGAGCCGAGACTTGTCAGGGCAGGGAGGCTGCATTGTAATGAGACAGGGTGGTGGAGCAAGATGCCAAAGAGCCCCAATGTGGAAAACAACTAAATAAGAGGCATGCAGTGGATATAGGGATATAATGTGTGCATATGAGATATAGAGATAGATGGATGGATGGATAGAGAGATAGCTATGAGATAGATATGAGATAGATAGATAGATAGATAGATAGATAGATAGATAGATATGAGATAGATAGATAGATAGATAGATAGATAGATAGATATGAGATAAATAGATAGATAGATAGATATGAGATAGATAGATAGATAGATAGATAGATATGGATAAATAGTTAGATAGATAGATATGAGATAGATAGATAGATAGATAGATAGTTATATAGATAGATATGAGATAGATGGATAGATAGCTATGAGATAGATAGATAGATAGATAGATAGATAGATACAGATATTGATGTTCATATTGATAGATATTAGATGTATATATAGAGATAGATAGATAGATAGATAGATAGGTAGATAGATAGATAGATAGATAGATTATAGACATTGGCTTTATGTATAGAGATATACTGATAGATATTTAGATAGAGAGATAGATAGATATTGATATTCATATTAATATATTATTGAATTTATATATAGAGATAGATATTGATGTCTATATTGATTGATATTGGATATATACAGATAGATATTGATATTTATATCAATAGAGATTGTGTTTAGCTGGATGGATGGATGGATGGATAGATAGATAGATAGATAGATAGATAGATAGATTGAGATAGATAGATAGGAGATAGATAGATAGATAGATAGATAGTTGAGATAGATAGGAGATAGATAGATAGATAGATATGAGATAGATAGATGTGAGATAGATAGATAGATAGATAGATAGATAGATAGATAGGAGATAGATAGATAGATAGATAGATAGATAGATAGATAGATAGATAGATAGATAGGAGATAGATAGATAGATAGATAGATAGATAGATGAGATAGATAGATATGAGATAGATAGATAGATAGATAGATATGAGATAGATAGATACATAGATAGATAGATAGATAGATAGATATGAGATAGATAGATAGGAGATAGATAGATAGATAGATAGATAGGAGATAGATAGATAGATAGATAGATAGATATGAGATAGATATGAGATAGATAGATAGATAGATAGATAGATAGATAGATAGATAGATAGATATGAGATAGATAGATAGGAGATAGATAGATAGATAGATATGAGATGATATGAGATAGTAGATAGATAGATAGATAGATAGATAGATAGATAGATAGATATGAGATAGATAGATAGGAGATAGATAGATAGATAGATAGATAGATAGATAGATAGATAGATAGACTGCAGGTCAGAGCACTGGGTATTGGGATGTAACATATGGCTGCACTGACTTCTTAAGCACTGGATGTTACATAAATCCCTCACACTTTTCCAGCCTCCCTTATCTCTCGCCTCTACGTTGGTTCCTCTGTGTTCATCTCTCTGCACTTTCCTCGCTCACAGGATTGATTTTTAGCACCAAAAATCCTCGTCCTCCCATCAACCCTTTACGTGACACACTATAAACGCCAGGAAGTTCTCATCCTGCTCCCCAAACATCCCCCCCCACTGGAACTGACCTAAAAAGATGAACATTTCACTTTAAAATCATCTAAAACCCCATAACAATAAGTGAAGGCTACACAACCAGCCTAGTGTACAATGTAATCGGGTTTAGCACGGCAAACCCCACACCTGTGTCCCCATGGCGAGCAGGACTTTAACTACATTCAGATTGCTTGTGGCAAGAAAAAGAGCGGATCAAAGTGACTGGAGAGATAAAGCAATGCATAGATGTCTATGGTGATGAGAGGTGAAATCGCAATATGCAGGGAAGTAGGGAAGGGGGGGATACAAAGTATCAATTGCTAATTGTAAACCTTAATGAAGGAAAGTTTGCAAGGCAGAGAAGCAAAAGCCAATGCAGAAGACATGGAGGACTGGAAGAGACTCCCAGCACCATATGTGAACATCATTTATTAAGACAAGACATCAGCAAGGTTTAGCTCATAATCTCCATCTACTAATGACTCACAAAGTAGGGGAAGGGGCTGCGTTTGCAATGGAAATCATAACATTTAAGGACCCCTTAAGCAAATATTGAACATGCATTGTGTGCACAGACCAGCACTTACTTGCTGGGGGTAGAGCTGATACATTCAGATACATGTTTACAAATACAGATACAGATACATTGTAACAAAACAGAATCACAACAAAACATCCTGTATGGATTCTGAGAGAAGAAAACATGGACACAGCCTGTCTGATCTATAAGACCTATAATACGATCTATAGGTTGTGATCCACTATGAGCCACATATACACAGTGCAGATAACCCACACACACCAGTGCCTCCCCCTGCACCTGCTAATGACTATTATAATCTCATCAACCATAATAAATCCTCTAAGCTAATGATCATAGCATTACAGATTGTGGTCTCCTTAAAGACTAAGAGGCAGATACCTGCTCAGTATAAGGAGCCTTTAAGACTATTACAGCAAGCAGCAGCATCTTGTGTTGTGTTGTGCCTGCACTTCAAGTCCATGTATGACTACAGTATATAGATTCCAATGGAGGAAAGCAAAGCAAGTCAAAGGGGGTTGTAAGTTACTTAGGGGTGTACATGGCAGCGGTGGAGGTCTCTGTGTATGAAGTAAACAGGACAGACTGGTGACATTTTGCAGAAAAGGGAGAGTCTCGAGCTGGGGGGTGGCTGAGCAAGCAACTGTACAAGTAGCAGCATCTTGTGTTGTGTTGTGCTTGCACACTAGGGGTTAGAACACTAAAAGGGACATGGGAGGGTATTCACTAGGTGAGTGAAGTAAACAGAACAGACTGGTGACATTTTGCAGAAAAAGAAGAGTCTGGGGGCTCAGCATAGTCTGCAATTGTACAAGCAGCAGCATCTTGTGTTGTGTTTGCACACTAGGGGCTGGAGCACTAAAAGTGCATGTATAGCTACAGTATATAGAATCCAATGGAGGGCAGTAATGCAAGTCAAAGGGGGTTATAAGTTATTCAAAGGTGAACTATGGCTTGTGCATGGCTGGGGGGTCTCATATCTTGTGCATGCTTGGGGGGTCTCATATCTTGTGCATGCTTGGGGGGGTCTCATATCTTGTGCACGCTTGGGGGGGTCTCATATCTTGTGCATGCTTGGGGGTCTATTTTCTATGTGGAGAAAGTAAACAGAATAGGCTGGTGACATTTTGTTGAAGAAAGGGAGAGTCTGGGGCTGGGGGCTGAGCATGGTGTGAAATTGTACAAGCAGCAGCCTCTTGTGTTGTGTCTTGCTTGCACACGAGGGGCTGGAGAACTAAAAGTGCATGTATGACTACAAAACACAGATTGCAAGTTAAAGGGGGTTACAAGAAGCAGCAGCGTCTTGTGTTGTGCCATCACCCCAGGGACTGGAGCACTAAAAGTGCATTCATAAGTATACAGATTCCAATGGAGGACAGTAATGCAAGTCAATGGGGGTGACTTAGAGGTGCACTATGACTTGTGCATGGGGGGGGGTATTCACTATGTGGATGGCGTAATAGGAACAGATTGGTGACAGTTTTAAGAAAAGGGAGAGTCTGGGGCTGGGGGCTGAGCATGGTGTGTAATTGTACAAGTAGCTTTAAAGCTAGAGTATCCATATGGGGAAGGGGTGTGCAAATGACAATGCAATGTATTAATAGGGACAGGGTAAGAGTCATTAACCATTGTAGGCAATAACTGCACACAGACTATGATCCTACAACATATGCATGAATAGGGACCGGGTAAGAAGTCATTAACCCTTGCAAGCAACAATGGCACACAGCCCCACTGCAAGTCCACAGTGCTGAAGAATGCCCCCCTTGAGATGAGTGTTAGTTACACAACTTCAGCCTCTCTATCTCTTCCATACAGATCCCCCTACCTCCATGCACAGACATCTCCAAAAACAAACCTGAGGTATCCACTGTAGCTCAACACAACCAAGAATTAGAGGGAGAAAAAAAAAGTAGTGTCACAGTGACTGTAGGAAGAAGCAGATCCTGAGCAGAAGAAGACAACAACCCCCAATCTCCAAAAAGGTAGTCACAGTGCAAAAGAACAGTGCAAAATAGGATGCAAATCCCAAAGAAGTAACAAGAACATAAGACAAGACAGCAGAGAGTGGCACGTCAGGCATGGGCACAGGGGCTCCTACCTAAGCATGGCTGTCTCCCCTTGCTTGACGACCAGGTTGTCCACTGCTGGCCAGGAGTAGTCCATGCTCTGTCCAGCGGGCAAGCAGGAGGGCAGCAGACAGCACACACTGAGGATGACAGCGGCCAGCCACTGGTTTGAGCAGCAAGCAGCAGCACCCTGCACCAACATCATCATGTCCATCACTGCTGGGGCTGCCCCTGTCAGCCTGGGATCCCTGGCAGAGCTCAGGAGGAGGAGGAGGAGGAGGAAGAGTGCAGGGAAGCGCTGCTGCTGGAGAATGAGCAAGGCAAGGCAGCTGCAGCAGCAGCACACGTCCCCCAGGCTCTCAGCCGGTTGCCATGCGGCCGTTTCCCTAGCAACCACAGCCGGGGAGTAGTGCTGGTGCTGCTGCTGCTACTGCTGCTGCTGATGATGCTGGAGCATGGAGACAGTGCAACACCCAGCAGCACCCTCACAGACCCCCCCTCCCCTCCTGTCACACTGGCCCAGCCCCAGCAGGACACTAGGGGTTAATGCTCCCAGGCAGGGGTTAAAGCCACACTGACAACTTTGGCATTATTCACACCCAGGGAAATGGTTAACAGAGAGAATCTTAATAAGAGAGTCCTTAATAAAAAAATATATATATATATTATAGTCAAATATTGATCACCAAGTAAATATAAAAAATAAATTATTTGCAAAATCAAACTTTTTAAAAATATTTTTCCTAGTAAATAGCAATTTGGATGATGAAGCAAAGAAACGGGGAGCAGCATAGTAGAAGCCCACTAACACATAGCCAGTGCACCCCCAGGACAGCTGCACAGCAAGGGTTAACAGAGGGATACGGTCAGGAAAGGGTTCATTTCTCTTTTCGTCACATTAGTCACTTCCAGCTACAAATGTGACGATTCTGTCATTTTAGTCACCAAATATCGGAAGTCGTTCTGGGTCAGAAAGCAGAACCCTCAAAAATCCCTCCTTGTCCAGTGTTTTGTCTAAGTAGATCAGCAAGGGTTAAGTGAAAGACGCCTTTAGGCAGGGGCGTAGCCTGGGGAGGTGCTGCCGAGGCATGTGCTCGGGGTGCTGGGAGCCAGAGGGGGGCGTCACCTGGGATTGGTCTAAGCAAGGGTTAAATCAGAGATTCCTTTAGACAGGGGTGGAGATCGCAAGGTGGCCCCAACATGCCGCACTGACTTGCCCAGGGTATTTAGATACAAGGCTAGGGCCACAAACTGAATCTGTGCCCCAGGTGAAGGAAAGCCTTTAGGAAAGGGTTAATAAGTCAGCTCCTGCCTTGTTCATGTTCGCCCCTAGATATATACATATATACAGGTTTACAGGCTTAATAAGTGTAAACTAAAACTTGCTACCCAAATCGATCGGAGTATTGATCGGACATGGCAAATACAGATGTGTCCACTCCATGTCCAATAGGCTCGGTCCAAGCAGCTTAGCAGGGGTTAAAGTAGGGAGTTATTTACCAAACGGTTAATTAATCAAAATCTATTTCCGATAATGAGATGGTTAAATGGCGATGTATTATCCCCCCCCCCCCCCTCCCCAATTGTAATGGGCTGAGCCTAGATAACCATACAACCCTATGAGGATCTAAGTTGGCCACCTCTCCTGGCTGGCTGGGGGGGCCAGAAGAAGAGGCCGTATTAGGGACAACAAAAAGTGACCATGAAATTGACTGTAAGGAAAAAAATCCACCAAAAAGTCATGAAATATTCAAATGAACCTGGAAATTGACATGTAAATTTAACCCTTTAACATGCAATGGTCGTCTTGTATCATAATCTACAGTATTGTATATAGATGGTAGGTCAGATCTGGGTCTACGGTCAGCTGGACACACAGGGCGATGCAGTTTCTAATCCTATTCCTTCTTTCACTCAGTATCCCCGTAATCCTTTCCCCCCTCTCTCTCGTTCTTCTCTGTTTATCTCACCTCCCCCGTCCCTCTCTCTGTCAATCTCTGACACTTTCGTACACACTCTCTCTTCCATCTCTGTCACTTTGTTTCAATAAATGCTCCTGTCAGTCAAATGGTGCCTGCAAGTCACACTGTGTCCCCAGCTGACATACATAATGTTCCTTTTTACCCCCCACCCCCAATCCTCATGAAGTAAGTGCAGTACAGTATAATGTATCTACAATCACTGATAAACAATGTAACAATGTAACAGTGCACAGCGTGACTACAGGACTGCATCATCCGAAAGAAGCCGCAAGTATCAATTCCGTCATCCATGTAAGATGAATCATTTTACAAGATACATTCAGAATAAATCTATAGAAAAAGTTGAGTCACTTTACATTACGTTACTTATCCTGTACTGATCCTGAGTTACATCCTGTATCATACTCCAGAGCTGCGCTCACTATTCTGCTGGTACAGTCACTGTGTACATACATTATATTACTTATCCTGTACTGATCCTGAGTTACATCCTGTATTATACTCCAGAGCTGCACTCACTATTCTGCTGGTGCAGTCACTGTGTACATACATTACATTACTTATCCTGTACTGATCCTGAGTTATATCCTTCATTATACTCCAGAGCTGCACTCACTATTCTGCTGGTATAGTCACTGTGTACATACATTACATTACTTATCCTGTACTGATCCTGAGTTACATCCTGTATTATACTCCAGAGCTGCACTCACTATTCTGCTGGTGCAGTCACTGTGTACATACATTACATTACTTATCCTGTACTGATCCTGAGTTACATCCTGTATTATACTCCAGAGCTGCACTCACTATTCTGCTGGTGCAGTCACTGTGTACATACATTACATTACTTATCCTGTACTGATCCTGAGTTATATCCTGTATTATACTCCAGAGCTGCACTCACTATTCTGCTGGTGCAGTCACTGTGTACATACATTACATTACTTATCCTGTACTGATCCTGAGTTATATCCTGTATTATACTCCAGAGCTGCGCTCACTATTCTGCTGGTGCAGTCACTGTGTACATACATTACATTACTTATCCTGTACTGATCCTGAGTTATATCCTGTATTATACTCCAGAGCTGCACTCACTATTCTGCTGGTGCAGTCACTGTGTACATACATTACATTACTTATCCTGTATTATACTCCAGAGCTGCGCTCACTATTCTGCTGGTACAGTCACTGTGTACATACATTACATTACTTATCCTGTACCGATCCTGAGTTACATCCTGTATTATACTCCAGAGCTGCGCTCACTATTCTGCTGGTACAGTCACTGTGTACATACATTACATTACTTATCCTGTACTGATCCTGAGTTACATCCTGTATTATACTCCAGAGCTGCACTCACTATACTAAATGATGTAAGGGATTGGGTTGTGGCAGTGCTGAAATAATAGCCCCACTCTGCCCTTGCTGCTTGTACAGGAGCTCTCCCTCTTTTACCATTTTGGGTCACTGCGCCCTTAATGAAGCTCTGCTATTTCTGGACTTCAGGCCAAACCTTTGGACTTGCCACAATCTCATATGAATTCTACAGATAAATCCTCGGCATAAAAGTCTCAGCAAACCCCTTTAATCAAATCAAGAGTTTTTATTTTGAGGGCAGAGGGAAAGGATAAGGGCTAAAAACTGCAGGAGGGGGTCTCTGGCACTTATTTCTATCAGTCCGTAATCAGCTCAGTACCTTCTCAGTATTGAAAGGGGGGGCAGTGCATGTGTGAGCTCCAATCTATACAGAGGACCTCATTCTCATAGTTGGTGGGGGTCCGAGACGAGACAATTATAATCTATCCTGTTAATCCTTTACGAAACTCTGTAAGGGGAGACATTCCCCCCATTCCCCCCCTTCCCCCATGCAATTATTCAGTTTCCTAGCATCGCTTCCAAATTCCCTCTGGCCTCCCCATCTTGCACCCCACAACTAGGGCACATGCCAGACATGCCCGCACCTAGTCCTGCATCCTCACTGGCCTCCCTTTTTGTATCCTGCACCTGAGTTACATGCACGGCCTATTCCTATCAAGTCTTACATCCCATCTGACACTCTGCACCTGGGGTACATGGAAGGCCTGATCCTACCTAGTCCTGCATCCTCTCTGGCCTCCATTCTTGCACCCCACACCTAGGGCACATCCAGACCTGATCCTACCTAGTCCTGCATCCTCTCTGGCCTCCATTCTTGCACTGCACACCTAGGGCACATGCTAGACCTGATCCTACCTAGTCCTGCATCCTCTCTGGCCTCCATTCTTGCACTGCACACCTAGGGCACATGCTAGACCTGATCCTACCTAGTCCTGCATCCTCTCTGGCCTCCATTCTTGCACTGCACACATAGGGCACATCCAGTCCTGATCCTACCTAGTCCTGCATCCTCTCTGGCCTCCATTCTTGCACCCACACCCCTGACATTGCTATATTACAGTACTGTAGATGCTGTGTCTTATTGCAGATCTTCCTCAGCTCTGCTTCTAGGCATCCTCCTTGCAGAGCGGTCTCTGTCACCCCCATCTCAGTGCTTTCTCTCATTACTCGGCAGACACCACAGCTGTCACTTTCCCATTCACCTGTCACATCCTTCTTCATTTACTAGTTCATTCCCTCTCTCTTTTCCTTTACACCAAGTGTTGCCTTTCTAATTCCGTCACCTTTTGCCTGTCACAATCCATCATCCAGATCCCTGCTTCTAAGTTCGCCATTATCGCTCCTCTTCACATGCTGTTTCCTTTAACAATCTGCCTCTTCTGCATCGGGTCTCATTCACTCATTCACCCATTCACCTATTTACTACTGATTTTCCTTCATTTCCTATTGCAAATTTTGCAAAATCAGCTGATGCATCCAAGGCTTAGGGCACAAGTGACATTATTAAAATGCAGAAATCTGTTTTGTCACTATAGGTAGTGGAAAATATTCTGCTGGGGGCAAATAATATATTCAAATGGTTTTTTTTTTCCAAGGGCAGATTTAGGTTATATGTGGAATTCATTCTAATGACTGGCATGTAATACCACATTTCTCCAGAAGTGGCCGCTGTAGGTAAAATGCATGGCCATAGCTATATTTGGCGATCAATTGATCACTGGCATTTTCAGAGGTGGCTTTTATGGTGATCAGCTGATCACACCACCAGCTTCAGTTCCACTAGGGGGTGTCATGTTGATTATGTCTGTGTTTTATCACTATTTTCCTGATCTCTTGCTGTCAGTGAATAGAATCATTTTTGTTTACATCCAATACCCTCTGTGCTAATCTGTAGCCCGAAATCTCTTGACTACCTTCATACATTGTATCCAACCCTGAGAAAATTGTGCTGTTGTTGTGTTTAGTTGTTAGACTGACACATTGTAACAAATTGCAGTTGTGAGAAGGATTCTTAATATATATCTGGCCTGAATGCAGCTGCTACCTCACAACCCCTATGGCTACACCCCAATAAAGTTGACTTTCAGGAAAACCCTTCCACGTGTGAAGCAGCAAGTGAAGTCACCCAGCTTTCCCTGGAACAGATACAATGAAGAATGACTCACGGATTCATAGTATATATATGCATATATGACACAACTGTGTGCCCTTACAGCACCTTAGACAGGGGGCGCTATAGCAGAACACATCAGTTCTTTTTGCCAGAGAGGTTTTATAATACTAAACATATTGGAATCTAGTTATTTGCAGTGCCATCTGTTGGTCACAATAGGTATTGTTCTACACAGAAGAGTGAAATAAACCACCTGACTAGCACATTCACCAACCCATTGAATATTATCGACAGACTTATGAACCTCATGCATGAGAAATCTATATGGAAATGATGTATTGATTATATATAATACAATCTACACTATAGTGATGGCATCAGTAGTATCTGTGTATGATAATCGTCTCCTTCTGCTCTCCTATCAATATAATGATTCGACCCTGGGCTAAAAATGGGAGCAGACTATAAGGAATTCCCCAGTAGTCACCCTTTAACCCCTTATACAGGGGTCTGGAGTTCACTGCTGGGTATCCCCAGGTTGTTTGGTCCCTGAAGTAGTCTCCATTAGCAAACAGGACACTACCAGGCAACACCAGAAAGTAGTAGTAAGAAGAACAGAAGTCGTAGTCAGGTGAGCAGAGGACAGGATTGGGAAAGAACTTTCTATACAATGAACCGGCTGGGGTAGGGGCAGGCAGAGTTTGGGCTACACTGTAGACAGGCAACAAAACAGGGCAGGCAGAAGACAAGAAATCGTAGTCAGATGAGGAAAGGATGGCAGAGAACGCTCTATACAAGGAACCAGCTGGGGTAGGGGCAGGCAGAGTTTGGGCTACACAGTAGACAGGAAACAGGACAGGGCAGGCAGAAGACAAGAAATCGTAGTCAGATGAGGAAAGAATGGAAGAGAACGCTCTATACAAGGAACCAGCTGGGGTAGGGGCAGGCAGAGTTTGGGCTACACTGTAGACAGGCTACAAAACAGGGCAGGCAGAAGACAAGAAATCGTAGTCAGATGAGGAAAGGATGGCAGAGAACGCTCTATACAAGGAACCAGCTGGGGTAGGGGCAGGCAGAGTTTGGGCTACACTGTAGACAGGCTACAAAACAGGGCAGGCAGAAGACAAGAAATCGTAGTCAGATGAGGAAAGGATGGCAGAGAACGCTCTATACAAGGAACCAGCTGGGGTAGGGGCAGGCAGAGTTTGGGCTACACTGTAGACAGGCTACAAAACAGGGCAGGCAGAAGACAAGAAATCGTAGTCAGATGAGGAAAGGATGGCAGAGAACGCTCTATACAAGGAACCAGCTGGGGTAGGGGCAGGCAGAGTTTGGGCTACACAGTAGACAGGAAACAGGACAGGGCAGGCAGAGTTTGGGCTACACGGTAGATAGGAAACAGAACAGGGCAGACAGAAGACAAGAAGTTGTAGTCAGGTGAGGACAGGATGGCAAAGAACTTTCTCAGGGCAGGGCAGGTGGAAGATGAGAAGTCATATTCTGGTGAGCAGAGAACAGGACTGATAGAGAATGTTCTCTACAATGAAGAGGCTGGGGTAGAGGCAAGCGGAGTTTGGGCTACATGGTAGACTGGCAACTGGACAGACTAGGTAGCAGACAAGTAGTCAGGTAACGGAATAGACACAAGAGACGGGACCTCATGGACCTTATTACTCAGGCACTAAGCAATAGGAGAAGAGCCCTTAAAGGGATTTCGGTTTTCTGGGAAAACACCGCTGCTTTCTTCTTAAAAACAGCACCACATCTGTCTACAGGATATGTGTGGTATTGCAAGTTTGCCCTATTGCTTACAATGAAATTAAGGTGCTGTACCAAACACAATCTATAGAGAGGTGCGGTGCTGTTTTTGATAGAAAGCAGCCATGTTTTTCTAATCCTGGAGAACCTGTTTAAAGGGTCGTCAGAAAATGACCTAATTTTAATCATACTATTATGAATTTTTGAAGATTTATTTTAATTTTCCATGTCAATATATTTAGAAAAATGCTATATCTTACAGTTTTCACTTTGCCTAACGCCACTAAGCCTAATAATAAGCTGACACTTGCCAATTCTGTAGAGGTTTTCTTTGAAGCAGTCACCTCATTTACATCACATACAGCATTGCAATAGAAGATAAGACCTCCATAGATAACACCACTGACCCATCATTACATTCACAACTGACAATAGATGATGTCACAGCTTATCTCCTCCCCTTCCATGCACAAACCATGTCTAGAAAACTCCCTTATAGACCTTGGCTCCAGATTATTGCTGCCTATGGCCATGACCGTGCTGTAAAGCAGAAAATAGAATAAAAAATTTACAATCAGAAAATAAAAAAAATGATAGATTTCAATAAAATAAATGTTATGACGTTCCTTAGATTGGGGCTGCAGATAATCGGTAGTAAATGCAAAACTTAGGAGGACACTGAGAGGTGAAAAGAGTGCAGTCATGTCCAGTGTCTATGTAGGAGAATGTTCAGATGAGGCTGATTTTTTTTTATCCATGTATTCCGTCATGACATTGTAGCAAACCCTCTGCACCGGACATGTTATGGACTTTGCCATGTATTTTCTGCACATTCACCCTCTATAAGTCTGCAGCATCCCAGCAAATCTGCCACATTGCACTGTAATGTATTGCAAACTGAAAATCTGCAGCGTGTGAACACCGCCTTATATCAGCCTGTTGTACTGCCTGTTTCTGTTACTTTGTTTCTGTCTCACTTGTATTGATCCGATCACCCTGCGGGGTCTGTGTTATGACATTGGTGCCACCGCCCTGACTGTCACCCTCCGCCTCCCTCCTGCCTGTGTCCCTCCATTCCTCCGGCTGCTGACACGCTCAGGCTCGTCGCCGCTGCTGTCATGCTTTGCTTTCTATACCTGTCAAACAATCTATTATCCTGTTACTCTTTTCCATACTCTTCCTATTATCATCTCTTTGCTTGTCAGGCTCCCTCTGCCACGTCTTCCCCTCACAAATTCACCTGGAGATTAGCGATAGGGAATTAATGGATGTCGCTTACTAGGAGACTCCAAAAACTGGAAGATTCTCCAGAAATAGATCAGGCGGTGCACGGAGCCGCACCGGTTGTTCCAGAAACAAGTATTTTGGATGCATTTTCTCTATAAATTAAAAAATGTATCTCTTCTATAGGAATCTTTATAGCCGTCATACAATATTACACTGTGTTATAATGTGTTTAAGGTGTTTTATCTGTTTTTAGGAGATTTATATTTTGTGACAAATGTTTGCATACATTTTTTTTCCTTTCATGCAGTTTTATAGCGAAATCTATAGAGAAAAACATCAGGAAGATCGCCATACCGGGTAAATGACACTGACCCCCAAAAGTGCTACAAAAATCTCAAATGTGTACTGTGTACTAGACTTTACGATATTTTACAATTGACTTTACACTAACCTGGCTGCAGTGTGGCAAAAAATTGGGAAAAAATTCTGAAAAAAAAATTCTACAAGGAAACTGCATTGTTGTTCCAAATTTTGCATTTTTTTGTTTTGAGCCAAAGACTTTAAAAAGAATGGAAAATATAAGGGAAGCGCTTATACTTCTGCAACCAAAAACACAGCTTTTCCACAATGTCTGGCCTTAGGCTACAACCATGCCAAAAATGTTTGGTGCAGTTTTTGGAACCAAAGCCAGAAGCCGACCCAAAAGGAAGCGGAAGGACCTCTACATTTCTAAATACATTTTTTTTTTTCAAATAATTTTCAAATTTGTAATAAATTTTTCAGTACTTACACCAGTTTTCTAGTGTAAATGATGCCTGGAGACTATACTAGCTAAGAGCAGGTGTAGATTCAGTGCAGGCACATGGCCCACCGGAGGATGCTCCAGATTTTTTAGGAAGCCCTCGTGTCTTGATAAATGCCCCATCAAAGCAAAAAATCCAAAGCAGATTCTAGATATGCTGCAGATTTACAGATCCACAGTCTGTCCTATCTGTTGCAAAAATGCTGTGGATTTCAGTCATTGCAATGAGTGAAGTCTGCACCAAAATCTGCATTGAAATCCCCTCATAATACATAACGATTTTCCTAAAACCTGAAGGCCTGTTCAACCTACGGCAAAATCGGCATGTAACATGTGGATCTTACAGCGCACAATGGCCCATATTTACCAAGGTGTTTGCGTCTAGAAAGTGGCCACATTTTTGGCGCACTGTGGTGCATCCCAAACTCTGCTCCCCACTCTTTTAGACAGTGGGTAGAGCAGAGCGCAAATCTGGGTGAACAGGGACCGGGACCACCAGATTTACTACAACTCATGCTGGAAAACTGGCATGAGTTATCCTCCAAATCTACCCTGCCTGGCGTAGATCTACGATCAGACACATCTACATGTTCTACGATTACGGAGCCTCTTAGTGACGCTAGTGAGTCGTGCGGCTGGCGGGGAATCAATTAAGGCTAACGTAAGGATCGGCAGTCTTAATAAATCGAATAAATAGATCCTCCCATATATTACACCCTATATACTTATTTAGAAGGCGGACATGTAGCAGGATCAGTAGAGGTGACTTTTCGCTCTTACGTTCCCCACCTGTTTGCTTCTCGTGCCAACTTCCTCTCATTCACTTGTTTTCAGTAGCAAAATAATTGTTAGATTTGTAACGTATTAAATTCACGACATTCCAAGAACGTGTCCGGGCTGTTACAGGAGGATCAGGCATGTGATAGATAGAATGACATGTGAGGAAATAGTATAACTTAGTAATTAACATAAACCCTTAGTGATAAACTGTATCTATACTAAAGCAACATAGAAACCAAGAAACATAGACGATTGACGGCAGAAGAAGACCACGTGGTCCGCCCAGCCTGCGTTTTATTTTAGGACAGGCGTGCTTATCTCAGCCATACTCACATTCACTTACTGGAGATTTCCCAACCACATCTGCTGGAAGTTTTCTCCAAGTCTCTACTACTCAGTGAAATATGTCCTGACGTTGCTTCTGATCTTCTGCCCAACTCATTTCGGATTGTGCTCCTTGTTCTTGTGTTTATGTTTTTATTAAAAATGTTTCCCTTCTGAACGTTATTTATATCTTTCACATATGTAAACCTTTCAGTCATGTCCGTACTTTCTCTTCTTTCCTCTGGGCTGTACAGATTGAGTTCTTTAATTCTCTACTTATATATTTTATGCATCAGACCACTAAGCATCTTACTGGCTATACCTCTAGCTATACAGCTGAGTATCCTACTAGTTATACCTCTAGCTATACAGCAAATCATCCTACTGCCCCCCCCCGTTATACCTCTAGCTATACAGCCAATCATCCTACTGGTTATACCTCTAGCTATACAGCAAATCATCCTACTGGTTATACCTCTAGCTATACAGCCAAGCATCCTACTGGCTATACCTCTAGCTATACAGCCAAGCATCCTACTGGTTATACCTCTAGCTATACAGCCAAGCATCCTACTGGTTATACCATTAGCAATACATATAAGAATCATATTGGTTATACCTTTAGCTACACAGCTGAACATCCTACTAGTTATACTTCTAGCTTTTCATCTGTGTGTCCTACTGGTTATACCTCTAGCTATACAGCAAATCATCCTACTGGTTATACCTCTAGCTATACAGCAAATCATCCTACTGGTTATACCTCTAGCTATACAGCTGAGCATCCTACTGGTTATATCTCTAGCTATACAGCCAAGCGCCCTACTGGTTATACCTCTAGTTATACTGCCAACCTTCCTACTTGTTATACCTCTAGCTATACAGCCCAGCATCCTACTAGTTATACCTCTAGCTATACAGCCAAGTGTCCTACTGGTTATACCTCTAGCTATACAGCCAAGCGCCCTACTGGTTATACCTCTAGTTATACTGCCAACCTTCCTACTTGTTATACCTCTAGCTATACAGCCCAGCATCCTACTTGTTATACCTCTAGCTATACAGCCCAGCATCCTACTAGTTATACCTCTAGCTATACAGCCAAGTGTCCTACTGGTTATACCTGTAGCTATACAGCCAAGTGTCCTACTGGTTATAACTCTAGCTATACAGCCAAGTGTCCTACTGGTTATACCTCTAGCTATACAGCTGAGCATCCTACTGGTTATACCTCTAGCTATACAGCTGAGCATCCTACTGGTTATACCTCTAGCTATACAGCCCAGTATCCTACTAGTTATACCTCTAGCTATACAGCCAAGCATCCTACTGGTTATACCTCTAGCTATACAGCCAAGCATCCTACTGGTTATACCTCTAGCTATACAGCCAAGCATCCTACTGGTTATACCTCTAGCTATACAGCAAATCATCCTACTGGTTATACCTCTAGCTATACAGCCAAGCATCCTACTGGTTATACCTCTAGCTATACAGCTGAGCATCCTACTGGTTATACCTCTAGCTATACAGCCAAGCATCCTACTGGTTATACCATTAGCAATACATATAAGAATCATATTGGTTATACCTTTAGCTACACAGCTGAACATCCTACTAGTTATACTTCCAGCTTTTCAGCTGTGTGTCCTACTGGTTATACCTCTAGCTATACAGCAAATCATCCTACTGGTTATACCTCTAGCTATACAGCAAATCATCCTACTGGTTATACCTCTAGCTATATAGCTGAGCATC
The DNA here is from genome assembly GCA_947044405.1 of Leptodactylus fallax. NCBI lineage: Eukaryota > Metazoa > Chordata > Amphibia > Anura > Leptodactylidae > Leptodactylus > Leptodactylus fallax. Next base: position 211,880 of record CAMRHE010000917.1, read on the forward strand.
CTACTGGTTATACCTCTAGCTATACAGCTGAGTATCCTACTAGTTATACCTCTAGCTATACAGCAAATCATCCTACTGGTTATACCTCTAGCTATACAGCAAATCATCCTACTGGTTATACCTCTAGCTATACAGCCAAGCATCCTACTGGCTATACCTCTAGCTATACAGCCAAGCATCCTACTGGTTATACCTCTAGCTATACAGCCAAGCATCCTACTGGTTATACCATTAGCAATACATATAAGAATCATATTGGTTATACCTTTAGCTACACAGCTGAACATCCTACTAGTTATACTTCTAGCTTTTCATCCGTGTGTCCTACTGGTTATACCTCTAGCTATACAGCAAATCATCCTACTGGTTATACCTCTAGCTATACAGCAAATCATCCTACTGGTTATACCTCTAGCTATACAGCCGAGCATCCTACTGGTTATATCTCTAGCTATACAGCCAAGCACCCTACTGGTTATACCTCTAGTTATACTGCCAACCTTCCTACTTGTTATACCTCTAGCTATACAGCCCAGCATCCTACTAGTTATACCTCTAGCTATACAGCCAAGTGTCCTACTGGTTATACCTCTAGCTATACAGCCAAGCATCCTACTGGTTATACCTCTAGTTATACTGCCAACCATCCTACTTGTTATACCTCTAGCTATACAGCCAAGCATCCTACTTGTTATACCTCTAGCTATACAGCCCAGCATCCTACTAGTTATACCTCTAGCTATACAGCCAAGTGTCCTACTGGTTATACCTGTAGCTATACAGCCAAGTGTCCTACTGGTTATACCTCTAGCTATACAGCCAAGTGTCCTACTGGTTATACCTCTAGCTATACAGCTGAGCATCCTACTGGTTATACCTCTAGCTATACAGCTGAGCATCCTACTGGTTATACCTCTAGCTATACAGCTGAGTATCCTACTAGTTATACCTCTAGCTATACAGCCAAGCATCCTACTGGTTATACCTCTAGCTATACAGCCAAGTGTCCTACTAGTTATACCTCTAGCTATACAGCCAAGCATCCTACTGGTTATATCTCTAGCTATACAGCCAATCATCCTACTGGTTATACCTCTAGCTATACAGCAAATCATCCTACTGGTTATACCTCTAGCTATACAGCCAAGCATCCTACTGGCTATACCTCTAGCTATACAGCCAAGCATCCTACTGGTTATACCTCTAGCTATACAGCCAAGCATCCTACTGGTTATACCATTAGCAATACATATAAGAATCATATTGGTTATACCTTTAGCTACACAGCTGAACATCCTACTAGTTATACTTCCAGCTTTTCATCTGTGTGTCCTACTGGTTATACCTCTAGCTATACAGCAAATCATCCTACTGGTTATACCTCTAGCTATACAGCAAATCATCCTACTGGTTATACCTCTAGCTATACAGCTGAGCATCCTACTGGTTATACCTCTAGCTATACAGCTGAGTATCCTACTGGTTATATCTCTAGCTATACAGCCAAGCGCCCTACTGGTTATACCTCTAGTTATACTGCCAACCTTCCTACTTGTTATACCTCTAGCTATACAGCCCAGCATCCTACTAGTTAAACCTCTAGCTATACAGCCAAGTGTCCTACTGGTTATACCTCTAGCTATACAGCCAAGCACCCTACTGGTTATACCTCTAGTTATACTGCCAACCTTCCTACTTGTTATACCTCTAGCTATACAGCCCAGCATCCTATTAGTTATACCTCTAGCTATACAGCCCAGCATCCTACTGGTTATACCTCTAGCTATACAGCCAAGTGTCCTACTGGTTATACCTCTAGCTATACAGCCAAGTGTCCTACTGGTTATACCTCTAGCTATACAGCCAAGTGTCCTACTGGTTATACCTCTAGCTATACAGCCAAGTGTCCTACTGGTTATACCTCTAGCTATACAGCCCAGTATCCTACTGGTTATACCTCTAGCTATACAGCCAAGTGTCCTACTGGTTATACCTCTAGCTATACAGCCAGTGTCCTAGTGGTCCTACTAGCTATACAGCCAGTGTCCTACTGGCAACCCTAGCACCCTATACAGTCCAGCATCCTACTGGTTCTACCTCTAGCTTTACAGCCAATAATCCTACTAGTTATACCTCTAGCTATGCAGCTGAGCATCCTACTGGTTATACCTGTAGCTATACAGCCCAGTATCCTACTAGTTATACCTCTAGCTATGCAGCCAAGCATGCTGGTAGTTATACCTGTAGCTATACAGCCAAGCATCCTACTAGTTATACCTCTAGCTATACAGCCCAGCATCCTACTAGTTATACCTCTAGCTATACAGCCCAGCATCCTACTAGTTATACCTCTAGCTATACAGCCAAGCATCCTACTAGTTATACCTCTAGCTATACAGCCAAGCATGCTTGTAGTTATACCTCTAGCTATACAGCCAAGCATCCTACTGGTTATACCTCTAGCTATACAGCCAAGCATCCTACTGGTTATACCTCTAGCTATACAGCCAAGCATCCTACTAGTTATACCTCTACCTATACAGCCAAGTATCCTACAGGTTATATCTCTAGCTATACAGCCAAGCATCCTACTAGTTATACCTCTAGCTATACAGCCAAGCATGCTTGTAGTTATACCTCTAGCTATATAACCAAGCATCCTACTAGTTATACCTCTAGCTATACAGCCAAGCATCCTACTAGTTATACCTCTAGCTATACAGCCAAGCATCCTACAGGTTATACCTCTAGCTATACAGCCAAGCATCCTACTAGTTATACCTCTAGCTATACAGCCAAGCATGCTTCTAGTTATACCTCTAGCTATACAGCCAAGCATCCTACTGGTTATACCTCTAGCTATACAGCCAAGTGTCCTACTAGTTATACCTCTAGCTATACAGTCAAGCATCCTACTGGTTATACCTCTAGCTATACAGCCAATCATCCTACTAGTTATACCTCTAGCTATACAGCCAAGTATCCTACTAGTTATACCTCTAGCTATACAGCCAAGTGTCCTACTAGTTATACCTCTAGCTATACAGCCAAGCATCCTACTGGTTATACCTCTAGCTATACAGCCAATCATCCTACTAGTTATACCTCTAGCTATACAGCCAAGTGTCCTACTGGTTATACCTCTAGCTATACAGCCAAGTGTCCTACTAGTTATACCTCTAGCTATACAGCCAAGTGTCCTCCTAGTTATATATCTAGCTATACAGCCAATCATCCTACTAGTTGTACCTCTAGCTATACAGCCAATCATCCTACTGGTTATACCTCTAGCTATACAGCCAATCATCCTACTGGTTATACCTCTAGCTATACAGCCAATCATCCTATTGGATTTCCCTGCCTAGCTGCACTGTGCACTCATTTTGAGGTTGTCAGATATCAGGACACCTTCTGTTCTGAAGTCTTGGTTAACACAGAACCACCAATACAATATGCTGATAGAGGGATCCTTCTCCCAAAGTGCATTCATTTACATTTGGAAACATTGTACTTCAGTTTCTATTGTTTGAACCATTCATACAGTAAAACTAGATATATTTCCATGATACAAACCCCTCCTGGAATACCAACCTTATTACACACAACAGGCAGACCTATCAACCCTTCATCTGTGTCACCTACAAAAATATGAAGAAAAATCGGAGGACCCAGGACAGACCCTTGAGGTCCACCCCTTGTGACTTGTCTGTCCTCAGGATGCTCACCATTAATAACAACCTACTGATACAGTACCTATTCACCAGCAGACTGAGAATCCACTGAACTCGCCAGTCCAAACCTCAATAACTGATCCGTCGTCTCTTTATGTGGTGCTCTATCAAAGGCTTTGCTGAAATCGGCAATATCCACGGCAATATCCACGGCGTCACCTTTGTCCAACACTTTTGTGACATAGTCAAAGAAATCATTAAGATTGGATTGACACCATCTGCCCTCAGTACAGCCCTGCTGTTTTGGATCCAACAAGTTGCTGCTTTTTAGGTGGTCAATTATCTTTTCAGAAGAGTTTCCATTATTTTTGCTACTACCGAGGTCAACCTAACCGGTCTCTAGGACAATATAAGCAGAAAGAAGAAAGCCCCGGCCCTGACACCGAGGACTTTGCACTTGTTAATTATGTAGAACTCAAAATAAACAATGTCAAAACTATCAAAAAGTAAAAACTGAGATCTGATACATGAACGTCACATCAGCGAGAGTAGCGGCCTCGAGAGACATTCACTATGTAAACAAATTAGACATCTGACACAAAGCATGAGATGTCTCCAAGAGCTCGGATTGTTACAATGTTACGATGATAAACATGGCCCAGAAGAGTTTATGTTTTCATTTGTAACATTTATTACTTGTTTAGAGCTTTAATATTTGCACAATATTTGGTGTCTTGTAGAAATGTTCTTGAATGTTGCATTAAATGTTCAGCTTAAAGGGGTTGTCCATGAGAAACTTTTTTCTTTATATTAGGTCAGGGAAGGTGAAAAAAACAAACAAAAGTAAAACATACTCACCTGTCCCCGGTGCTCCGGTGTCTTCCAGCGCCAATCAGCGGCCCAAGGAAAGGACACGTGTCACATGTAGCGATGTTCCGTGTCCTTTGCTAAGGCCGTCGATTGGCCTCAGCAGTCACGTGTGGCGGGGACTTCTACCAGAAGAAAACACTAGAGCAGCAGGACCGGACTGCACTGGGAGGCACTGGAGCATCGGGGACAGGGGAGTATGTTTTTTTTTTCACCTTCCCTGGCCTAATATATAAAAATGGTTATCCTGGGCAACCCCTTTAATGTTACCAAAGGAGAATTTTGCTAATTTCCTAATATCCTTGCTGTCAGTGAATGGACACATTGGCCCACATTTGCTAATAGATCAACAGTGTAAACTTAGGCAGTTTACACTGAACAGGTTCCAGATATATCACAGTGGTTGATGCTGGATGAGAAATCTGGTATTAGTTCTTTGGGCGAAAATTTCAAGACAAAATTTGATCACAATTTGGAGCATTTCATGGCATTTAGACCACACCCCTTTCCATGTGAAGCCACGCCTACTTTCAGAAGTAGTTTCAAAACATGATCTTGAAATAGATCCACCAAGATTTGCATTTTGACATCAGGTCCAAGCTGTTATTATCAGGAAGCAAAAGAGGGAGGAAGCAGCGTGGAGCCTGTGTGAACAGTGGCAAAGACCGACACACTTGTCCAACGACACTGGATGTCGACTGTGGGCTTCAATAGATAAATGAGGGCACTCCAATAAATGGCAAAATAGGCACAGGATTGAGTGCCACACTTGCACCCTTTATCCACTTATTGCCCCTTTTGTGTCCCGTTCAGTGCCTCTTGATTTCCATTTGCAATTATTTTGCTATTCATTTCAATGGAAGGAAAACACTTTCTTTTTCCCGCCGCATGAAAATATCAGCTAGTAGGAAAAAAACATTCTTCCCAATCTTCACACGAATTCTGCCCAAATCCCCAATTGAAATGAATGTGAGCAGAAATCATTCTGCAGGGGGCAGGGCGATTTCCATGGCAGATTTTGCATGGCATAATCCACTGCGTGAACTTTCTCTTAGGGCTCCAGCAAAATGCCATAATGAGTGCAAATTTTCCGGACCATTTTACAGTTGCAAATCCCGTTAACACCTCTGGTTTTATGACCCAAACTTAAAACATCATAGAGATCTATCATCTCCTAAATTCTGGTCATTACGGGATTTGTGCAGTAATATGGTCCAGAAAATCTGGACGCGTTAGAGCCGTGTGCGGAGGGCCTAAAAAGCCAAGTCCTTCACTCTACAAGACTTGTTAAGGACAGTTTCTTATGATGGGTGAGGAGCATCAAAAGTGGATTCTGCACAATGTGCCGCCTGAGCTAAGGCCAGCCCTGCTGCCTGTGCCGCAGTCATGGCAGTTATCTACAGCTGCCACTAGGGGGAGATCTCTGCATACACTGCACATGGGGGAATATGGGCCAGAAATTCCGATCTGTGTAACCCTGTCCGGAGACCTGGGCTCGAAGCATCATAGCGATCTATAATCTATAATGCTATAATCTATAGTCTCCCCCTCACACGGCTCTGCTGTCCCGTACTGCATATAGTATAGGACAGTATAGCAGGAGGCGGCAGGGACTCCTGGCATTCTAGATCACTGACTGGTCTGGATTTCAATTAACAATTTCAAAAAGTTGCATTTTGTTTCGATTTTTTTAAAAGTTTCAAATATTCATTTTTTCTTCCCCCCTCCTTCCTTGTGCATCCAGAGATTTCCATGCAGGATACAGCGCTTTTCATGTCTAATCTGAATGGAAGTCTTTACTAGAGAGATAGCAGCACTAATCCCTTCTGCACGCCATCTGTCGGAGATAGGAAATTAACCCTTTGCACCCTGCCTGGACTGTACCGCTTTTTTTTTTTTTTTTTTTTTTCATTTTTGCTACAAAGTTTTGTCAAAAACTTAACTTTTTTTTTTTTTTTAATGCAGCAGCTGAAATGTTCCAGTCCTGACATACGGTTTCAGCGGTATTTGCATCGCGCTTGACTCAGAAGTCGACAGCGTAATATCTGACAATTGCCTTCTACCCTGTGCTCCTGTCATCCCATATTCCCGGCTGCCGTAGGGGTCACTAGTTTGATAAGCCTGGTTTTATCCCTTTGTATCGCTGCATTTAAAGTTGCCTCTAGATCCTCCGCCAATTCTGACTCTCCATCGCTATTGAAAGGACCCCCTAGGAGAGTAACCGGCTCCATTATCTGCTCCTCGGCATCCAGGCTGGAGTGACATTATCGACTGCTTGTAAACAGCACCTGGTGTATTCTCTGCTCCTGGTAAACAAGAAACATCATTATCTTGGAAGAAAATATACAGAAAACTCCGAAATGAAATTTCTGGCTATGAATAGAGAGTTTTAAAATGAAATATCCGAGCGGTGAATAGAAATCATCAGACTTCCCCGTTCTCGGAGTATGGCTTTAATGCAAATATCTGACTCCTTTACTCCAATGAAGTCTTGTAGACGCGTTCCTGGGTAATATATGTAGTCTCAGATGATTTCTATGGAATCTCATGCTGTGCCTTTAATATACCGTAGTATAGGATACTGGAAATCCAGTGCAAATGTATGGGGGGCGGCTGTGATGTGGACAGGGCAGGCGTCAGGGCAGTACAGGCGCTTCGCCTGCCAGGGGTCCAGTTCACTGCTTGGCCCAAACTTGCCTTGACGGCTACCCAGAATAGACTCGTAAAACATGCTCCATATAGGATGGATAGACCCTACGTAAAGGAGCACTAAACCTAGAATGTAATAGTAATTCTAATGTAATGTAATGGTTCCCCACTGTTGAAACATTCTATGACAGTTTTGCAGAATTTCTGCAGAGAATAAGGGGTTAATCTACTGTGAATCTGCCCCATCCTCGACTTGAGGATTGAGCTTCATCAAGAATCCTGTAAGAATCCTGCTGCAGACAGGGCAGAGGGGGAGAGGCTCCTGCTGCAGCCAGTTACCTTACAGCTAGACGCAGGACATTGAGGAGGAGGGAGGGGGGCATTGCTAGGCTCCTGGGTCACATATGTCTCAGTTTGAAGGGAGGCAGTGATGGGATTTAATAAAAATGTGCATTTTCTGTGTTCCTTTAAAAGCACCTTATCACAGGTAACTCCTTCCATACAAGAGCAGACGTGACGATCCTCTGATCACCACAGGTCTGACTCTCAAAATGTCTGCAAATAGCTGAATTTGTTAGATAAAGGCGCCCACATAGTCACAGAGAGACTGTCTGTCCTAGCTCATGAATGAGGCATCTCCTCTATGATGTCATATCCCCTAAAAGGACATATATATAGGGGTCAGACAGGGGTTAATTTACTTAATGCAAAATTCAAAAGCCCTAATTACTTTCCCACTTCATAAATGCCCCAATTAATATGTGGTTTGAGCTGTATAGGTCACATGATGCGTGGAACTTTGTGTGTAGGAAGGGGGGAAATCATAAGAATATGGTGTCCATTATAGGATCTAAGATGTGGAAGATGTAGAAGGGACCTTATGAATAGCACATACAGATGTGGCCTTCTTGGCTGGACATGTCCATATATGTGTGTCATTAGATGACTAGCTTATCAAGATAACATGATTTGGTAATACAGATCCTGTATCTGTCTATGTGTTGTGAATTGCATTGTATCAAAGCTTTGCCTAGCACATTTCGATATTGTATTGAACAAGTTTAGAATCCTTAACCAAACATGAGCTAAGGTAATGGTGGAGACTTCTGATCTCTGCTTGCCGTCAGTGAATGGGAACTCTCTTATTTACACCAACCAAACCGGTTCACATTAACCAATACTGTCAGAATATGTAACCGTAGACCAGGCAGCTAAAAGATACACAAATTCATCACAATGTGCCGCGTGTTAGATGTGGCGCATGTTGCTGGAGGATAGACACTTTCCTCTTTTTAAGCTAACTCTTAGTTGACTTACTTTAGGCCAGTAGTTCTCAACCTTTTCAAGTGAAGTACCCCCTAGAGAGAATACGTCCCAACTGAGTACCCCCAAAGTAGCGATCACTTATAAAGGTTAATTCGTTAACAATTTTGTAATGACCCCCTCAGTGCCCCCACACAGTAGAATGTCCATGTCAGTGCCATACTCAGTATAATGGTCCCATCAATGCCCCCACATGTAGTATAATGGCCCGCACAGTATCCTCACATGTCCTCCACATGTAAAATAATGACCCTCACATTGACCCCCACATATAATAAAATGACCCCCACAGTGCCCCCACTTATAATAAATAACCCCCACAGTACTCCCCATATATAATAAAATGACCCCCACATAAAATGGTCCCTGTTGCTCAGTGATGTTTAAGAGGTGGGCTGAATTCATTACTTACCACAGGTGGATTAAGGGTACCATGGGCCTCAGGCTGTTAAGAAAGTGCACCCCCCATTCAGGCCAAAGTTCCCTGTGACAGAATAATGTCCCATAGCAGCCCTCCACATAGTATAATGTCCCATACTTACCCCTCCACACAGTATAATATTCCATAGTGGCCCAAATACAGTATAATATCCCATAGCTGCCCTCCATACAGAATAATATCAGATAGCGACCCCTCCATAAAAAAAAAATCAGATAGCGGCCCCTCCACACAGTATAATATCCCATAGCGGCCCCTCCATACAGAATAATATCAGATAGCGGCCCCTCCACACAGTATAATATCCCATAGCGGCCCCTCCACACAATATAATACTCCATAGTGGCCCCCATACAGTATAATGCCCCATAGCGGCCCTTCCATACAGCATACCCATGAGGATAGCTGGACATACCGCAGGGGTACACATACCACGCATTTTGCTTTAGACTTTTATTTTGCTCCATATCAGAAATAATTCTGGTGCATTTTAGGACTCGATAAAACCCAACCCCTTCATCTGGACACTTTTTAGTAAGCACTTTGTGGTGCGAACAGTGCTAGATATAAAGGTGTTCTCCCGTTTCAGGGTTTCACCTTCTCTCCTGTCTCCTCTCCCCTCCACTTCCTGCTTTCAGTGAAAAGTTGTTTGCGGGCTTAGCCTGTGTCATGAACAGTTCACATCATCAGCATACACCGAGCTGGTGCTTGTTCTACGATGGACACGTTATCTCTGGATTTATCTCTGATCAAGCACTGTCCTATCCTTTATCAGGGCTCAGTAGCTGAGGGCACAGAGCGGATAGAAGAGAAGAGAATAGGTGGCTGAGAACAGGGGTTGACGTCACCAGCCCGACCACTGCAGTTAGATAGCAGAGGTGGTCTGAAGTCTAGGCAACGAGCTCTACACACTAAGGACACATATTCAGCAAGATTTGACAAATGGAGCAATATAAAGCAATGTATTGTGTAAAACACTTCAGCTAGCTTAGCTACAAGATTAAATATGATCCTTGAGATGGGAATACCCCTTTAACCATTTCAGGATGGGGCCATTTTACCCTGGTTCAGGATTGGGCACATTTTCAGGTTTTTTCATACATGAGGTTTTGAGGGCTATAACATTTTATTCTTTTTGTTATTCGGATAATTTTTGTGTCTTTTTTCGGTGGCACTTTTGTGCAGCTGCTTAATCTTACGAGAATGTATATAGATCCATCCTTGCAGGGTCAAGTGTGGACTGCCAAGATGTATATAGTCAACGGGTGGTCCGGGAGTAGCTAAGTAACTTATGCTAGAATTGTGTCGCAGGGAGTTTAGTAAGTTTTGGCCATTGTTTTGATTATGTCCAGCTGACACAGGAGCAGGGCTTGTTACACTGTATCACAGATCTCTCTTGTGTTTCCAATGGTAGGCACATTATGGTGGCTTTGGCTACCAGAGTAATAATAGTCCAGCCGAAGACATCCAAATTAGGGGTTGTTGGAGGGGCCCCCAGAATCACTGGTGGGCTCAATGATCCTCAGTCCGACACTGGCTGCAGCTAAAAGAATTTTCATTTTGGCAAGTGGATACACAGTGTAACGGCAGTTATTAAAAAAGGAAGTGCAATGTGTGAATTCAGGCTAAAGGCTCCTGATTGTTTGTCACGTAAAATAATTTCCGTATCATTAGCCGTCCCCATTCAAAGTGAATAGTAGCCACACCATGCAGAAGTGGTTTGGCGACCATCACATCTGTATATATAATGCGGACCTTGCATACAACACAATGAGCAGGGTATGAAGACGGCGTCGCCTGTTCTCAGCTTCCTCTGCACTTTCCTCTTGGCTTCCACTTACTATAACCAGGAGCTTTCGCAAATTATTCTCCATTTTGTCTCCAACGTCCCTTTAACACCGACAAGCGATCAATGGAAATCCTAATAGTCGGCAATTAGCTGAAGCCGTTCTCACAGTCCGTATCTCATTCCTAGAAATCGCTCGGATCTCTCCTCGCCCATCACCCAGAGGTCTCAGGAAATGACCGTCGGTGAGACATGTAGTTTATTCTGCACAATGCGGGAGATGATTGGTGAGCGCTCCATCCGGGGTTACTAAGGCCTCCTGGTGTTTTCTCATGAGCTGGGGAACATATATGGGTCAGGAAGGAAGATTAAGAGACCTTCATTTTCCAAATGGTCTTCCTTTCACGATGTCGAGAAACTCTCAGGCTTTGTGTGTTCAAAGTATACGGTTGGTAATTCTCAATCTACACACCAGAGATTTCCAATCAGCTGAGAGCGGAGCCATGTAACTCAACTCTGCAGCTGAGATAGAAGTCACAAGCACTTAGGAGGGGATGAGATGGTGCAGGGTATCGGGGGTAGCAAAGGGACCGCCAAATAAAATTTATAACAAAATCAATATTGCATAGGCCTTACTTGCAGATCCTTTGACTTAAAGGAGTTTGCCAGTAATTAAATATTGATGGCCTATCCTTAGAATAGGTCATCAATATCTGAACAATGGGGTCCAAGACTCTTCATTGAATACCAAGCACAGCGCCGTACATTGTATAGTGGCTGTGGTTGGTATTGCGGCTCATCCCTATTCAAGCTAATGTTAGGAGCTGTGAACAGGTCATGTGACCAATGAACGTGACATCACTATGCCCAAGTTAATGCAGCTGCTGGTCTATGGGAGTCCCCCAGCAATGCAGATATAGGGGAACTATCCTATGGAGAGGTTTTCAATATTTAAAATGGTTTTCCAGGCTGAACAAAAAAACTCTCTGGGGCCCCAGGGTGGAGTAGAGTAAAAAATTCACCTACCCCAATTCTATGCCCCAGAAGGAATGAGGACGCACCAACTGAAGCAAGGACTGGGGGGTAGTGAATATCATTTATTTTTTGCAGAATGGTCTACTTATTAGTATGGCCACGTGTAATACTATATTTCTCCTATAGTTCCTAGTACAGAGGGAAATGTATGGCTAGCAGAGACTTCTGCAAGTCACTCCAAAAGCAAACGTACATAGGAAGAGACATGGATTTTCAAGTTTACTGAGGGATCAGGTTACAGCTGCAACCAGTAGAAGTCTATGGAGAATAGAGGGATCGGGAGACTAGCTGCTATGATGTCTCCTATATACAGTCATGGCCAAAAGTTTTGAGAATGACACAAATATTCTATTTTCACATGATCTGCTGCCCTCTGGTTTTTATGTGTGTTTGTCAGATGTTTTTATCACATACAGAAATAGAATTGCATTCATATTATGAGTAACAGAAGCTTATATTGACAGTTAGAATGAGTTAATGCAGCAAGTCAATATTTGCAGTGTTGACCCTTCTTCTTCAGGACCTCTGCAATTCTCCCTGGCATGCTCTCAATCAACTTCTGGACCAAATCCTGACTGATAGCAGTCCATTCTTGCAGAATCAATGCTTTCATTTTGTCTGAATTTGTTGGTTTTTGTTTGTCCACCCGTCTCTTGATGATTGACCACAAGTTCTCAATGGGATTAAGATCTGGGGAGTTTCCAGGCCATGGACCCAAAATCTCTATGTTTTGTTCCCTGAGCCATTTAGTTATCACCTTTGCTTTATGGCAAGGTGCTCCATCATGCTGGAAAAGGCATTGTTGAGCGCCAAACTGCTCTTGGACGGTTGGGAGAAGTTGCTCTTGGAGGACATTCTGGTACCATTCTTTATTCATGGCTGTGTTTTTAGGCAAGACTGTGAGAGAGCCGATTCCCTTGGCTGAGAAGCAACCCCACACATGAATGGTTTCAGGATGCTTTACAGTTGGCATGAGACAAGACTGGTGGTAGCGCTCACCTCTTCTTCTCCGAATAAGCTGTTTTCCAGATGTTCCAAACAATCGAAAAGGGGATTCATCAGAGAAAATGACTTTATCCCAGTCCTCAGCAGTCCACTCCCTGTACCTTTTGCAGAATATCAGTCTGTCCCTGATGTTTTTTCTGGAGAGAAGTGGCTTCTTTGCTGCCCTCCTTGAGACCAGGCCTTGCTCCAAGAGTCTCCGCCTCACAGTGCGTGCAGATGCACTCACACCTGCCTGCTGCCATTCCTCAGCAAGCTCTGCACTGCTGGTAGCCCGATGCCGCAGCTGAAACACTTTTAAGAGACGGTCCTGCCGCTTGCTGGTCTTTCTTGGGCGCCCTGGAGCCTTTTTGGCACCAATGGAACCTCTCTCCTTGAAGTTCTTGATGATGCGATAGATTGTTGACTGAGGTGCAATCTTTCTAGCTGCAATACTCTTCCCAGTTAGGCCATTTTTGTGCAGTGCAATGATGACTGCACGTGTTTCTTTAGAGATAACCATGGTTAACAGAAGAGAAACAATGATGGCAAGCACCAGCCTCCTTTTAAAGTGTCCAGTGGTGTCATTCTTACTTAATCATGACAGATTGATCTCCAGCCCTGTCCTCATCAACACCCACACCTGTGTTAATGGAGCAATCACTGAAACGATGTTAGGTGGTCCTTTTAAGGCAGGACTGCAATGATGTTGAAATGTGTTTTGGGGGATAAAGTTCATTTTCTAGGCAAATATTGACTTTGCAAGTAATTGCTGTTAAGCTGATCACTCTTTATAACATTCTGGAGTATATGCAAATTGCCATTAGAAAAACTGAAGCAGTAGACTTTGTAAAAATTAATATTTGTATCATTCTCAAAACTTTTGGCCATGACTGTACAGCACCCAGGCAGAAACTATAGAAATACAGATAATAAATTAAATATTTAATTTATGTTGTCATAGAAAATGCCTCTTTCACCACTTATCTTTTCCTCTTTCCTCCTCCTGCACTGATCGCTTACTCTGAATTCACTGGAGAGAGGAGACGGATTTAAGCTCCACTGAGAGATCGGGTCACAGCTGCTAAGGTGAGATTATAGGAGGAAGGAGAGACGCTGCAGAGGTAGAGAGAGGCAGATACTCAGAGATACTGCTACTTATAGCAAGTCTTTTACTGACTCATCCCAGTCCTGGATGTACAGCTACACTACTCAGTACTGCTGTATAAGATCCTCCATGCTGCTTTTGGCATAGAGGGCAGAGGAAGGCAGAGCAAGCTCCTAAGCTCCCTCTAGTGGTGGCTTCAGGCATCCAGAATGTTGTAATTTAATTGTATTTTTAGGATTCGGAGATATGTATGAGAGAAACAGCCCTGACTGCAATAAAGATATAATAAGAAATAAATCAGCACATAATAAAAACAGGGTTAATATTGCCATGTGATCCAAGATACTACATTTTGTTCTGTGTGCAAAGGGGTTGCATGAAATTTTGAAAAACAGGGCTTTTTTTCTTAGAAATACCTCCACTCTTATCTATAGGTTGTATCTGGTATTGCAGCTCAACTGTCTTCACTTGAATGAGACTGAGTTGCAATACCTGACACAACCTATAGACAAGGGTGGTGCTGTTTCTTGTAAAAAAAAATAAAAAAAAAAACCATACCCCTATTTTCTAATCTCTCGCTGTTCATCAATCCCTGATATAAAGCTGCAAAACACAAAATGTGAACACGTATATAATCCTTATAGGAATTGTGAATATTTCATTTTCTCCGGGACTATATCCCCAGAGCGAGGGAATTGGCAGAGTTTTGCGATTCCTCAAATATGTAATTGAGAATTATACATGCAAGGGGATGTCTTTGCAGGGAAGCTGAGCCTCGGACGATCCCCTTTGAAGCCTCACATCCAGTTCACCAACAAAGGTCAAAGCCATTGTAACTCAAGATTTATTGAACCAGAGTGGAATAAAACTCTATTATATCTTCAGACGTTGCTGAATCGGCCTCTTTCATTCCTCGCTGGGAATCCGCAGAACTGTAACATGTATTATTTCCAGGGTTTTGCAATATGGATTGCTTTTTTTTTTTTTTTTTGAAGGGGAGAGAAAAGAAAAAAGAAAAAAAGAAAATGCAATATTTTGTGTGTCAGTCATATGAGGTTATTTGGAGTCAGACTCCACTTTGGTCTACGAAGTGTTAAAAGTCTAGACTCCCCTGTAAGTTTTTTTGCCCTATGATGGTTTAAGATATAACATGTGTAAAAATTCTTCTTGGTCCTGGAAAACCCCTTGAAAACTTTTTGGTATACATTTTGTTTTCTCTTCCTCACCATATCAGGACCTCTGCTTGCCCCCAGGGAATGGAGACATTCTTGTGTATATTGCAGGGTAGGCAATTGCTATGGGGCCCCTAAAGGCAGCGGCCCGCAGGTCCTGCTCACAACACTTTGACCCAGCATATCACCCCAGCCCTGCAGATAGATAGGTTAGTGTCACCAGACCCAGCATATCACCCCAGCCCTGCAGATAGATAGGTTAGTGTCACCAGAACCAGCATATCCCCCCAGCCCTGCAGATACATAGGTTAGTGTCACCAGAACCAGCATATCACCCCAGCCCTGCAGATAGATAGGTTAGTGTCACCAGAACCAGCATATCACCCCAGCCCTGCAGATAGATAGGTTAGTGTCACCAGACCCAGCATACACCCCGCCCGCGTGTGGTTAGTGTCACCAGCATCACCCCAGCCCTGCAGATAGATAGGTTAGTGTCACCAGACCCAGCATATCACCTCAGCCCTGCAGATAGATAGGTTAGTGTCACCAGAACCAGCATATCACCCCAGCCCTGCAGATAGATAGGTTAGTGTCACCAGACCCAGCATATCACCCTCAGCCCTGCAGATAGATAGGTTAGTGTCACCAGACCCAGCATATCACCTCAGCCCCGCAGATAGATAGGTTAGTGTCACCAGATCAGGCATATCACCCCAGCCCTGCAGATAGATAGGTTAGTGTCACCAGAACCAGCATATCACCCCAGCCCTGCAGATAGATAGGTTAGTGTCACCCAGAACCAGCATATCACCCCAGCCCTGCAGATAGATAGGTTAGTGTCACCAGAACCAGCATATCACCCCAGCCCTGCAGATACATAGGTTAGTGTCACCAGAACCAGCATATCACCCCCAGTCCTGCAGATAGATAGGTTAGTGTCACCAGAACCAGCATATCACCGCAGTCCTGCAGATAGATAGGTTAGTGTCACCAGACCCAGCATATCACCCCAGCCCTGCAGATAGGTTAATGTCACCATACCCAGCATATCACCCCAGCCCTGCAGATAGATAGGTTAGTGTCACCAGACCCAGCATATCACCCCAGCCCTGCAGATAGATAGGTTAGTGTCACCAGAACCAGCATATCACCCCAGCCCCGCAGATAGATAGGTTAGTATCACCAGAACCAGCATATCACTCCAACCCTGCAGATAGATAGGTTAGTGTCACCAGAACCAGCATATCACCCCAGCCCTGCAGATAGATAGGTTAGTGTCACCAGATCAGGCATATCACCCCAGCCCTGCAGATAGATAGGTTAGTGTCACCAGAACCAGCATATCACCCCAGCCCTGCAGATAGATAGGTTAGTGTCACCAGAACCAGCATATCACCCCAGCCCTGCAGATACATAGGTTAGTGTCACCAGAACCAGCATATCACCCCCAGTCCTGCAGATAGATAGGTTAGTGTCACCAGAACCAGCATATCACCCCAGCCCTGCAGATAGATAGGTTAGTGTCACCAGAACCCAAAACCACCCAGCATATCACCCCAGCCCGAAGCCCCCCCCCACCCCCCCACACCCCAGCCCCGCAGAGGGCCCACCCCAGATAGATAGGTTAGTGTCACCAGACTCAGCATATCACCCCAGCCCTGCAGATAGATAGGTTAGTGTCACCAGAACCCCAGCATATCACCCCAGCCCTGCAGATAGATAGGTTAGTGTCACCAGAACCAGCATATCACCCCAGCCCTGCAGATAGATAGGTTAGTGTCACCAGAACCAGCATATCACCCCAGCCCTGCAGATAGATAGGTTAGTGTCACCAGAACCCAGAATATCACCCCAGCCCTGCAGATAGATAGGTTACGGTCACCTGAATCATATAGTTTACCCTTTATGAATCACCAACTTTGTCAATATGCATGATCTCTTTGGAGCAACAAAGTCGTTCCCATTGCACCAAAGAGGAAAGCAACAATGTCCTCATTGCTCCAAAAAGCAACAAAAAAGTAACAACAGGTCAGTTGTTAGTCAAAGAAGGGAGGCTGTGGAGAAAAATGCAGCTGAAAGGGTTACTCTAGGTTCACATCGGCATTTCGGTTTCCACTTGGGGACCCAAAAAATGGAAACCCAATCCACTTAAAAAGCGGTTACTCACGGAAACCCACGGATCCCATTAACTATAATGGGGCCACTGGGTTTCCGCCCGAAAATGCGGTGAGAAAAGCCTTTCTTGCAGTCTGCGGTTTCCTCTGCAGACTTTCTGCTTCCATTATACCTATAGGGAAACCAGCCGGTGTTTCCATAGGTATAATTGACATGCTGCGATTTCCAAAACCAAAGTTTTTGGAAATTGCAGCATTTCCGCTACACATATTTTTCTGCAATGTGGAGAAGAGAGACCCACGTTACGAAACTGCAGCGTTTTGGCTGTGGTGGAAAAGCAACAGCAAAAAATGCTACGTTTTACTTTACCTGCAAAATGGATGGGATTCTGTCTATTCCCTTCCACACATTGCAGGAAAAATTCTGCAGCAGAAATTCTGCGATTTCAAAAACGCCCACATTTTTGTAAATCACAGCATGTCAATTTTACTTACAGAAACGCTGGCATTTTTCTGTATAGAGGAAAACTCTGCACACATTCTGTGAAAAACGCTACGGGAAAAAACATGATGTGTTTCCGCTGCGTTTTTTTCTACGGCGACTTTTTGCAATGATTCACTGCGGGGGGGCCTTAGCTTATAGGTAAGGTCTCAGTGTGACTTCTAAATTGTGTAGTCATTGACCACTCTTGGGTGGTGGCCACAAAGTAGTAACCCAGCCTATACTGATAAATTGTAGCAAAGTGCAGCTGTGAGAACGAAGGAGTAGCTAATGACATGTTTTCATTCACTCTCCAGACATGTCCATTTTAGTAAATACTTGTATACCCTCGGTGTGACAATATGCAGAAATGCAGCTTTTTGTTGCAGATTTTGCTGCAGTTTTTTGAGCCAAAGCCAAGAATGTGTACAAAAGGAATGGGAACTATATAGTAAGTTCTTATACTTCTTCCTTCTGCTCAATCCATTCCTGACTTTGGCTCAAAAACTGGAGCAAAATCTGCAGCAAAAAAAGCTGCGTTTCCGCAACGTGGGGCCTCAGCCTTAAAGCAGAAGTCCAGGCAATACTGGTGCACCTTGTTATTTCTAGTGCGGGGTGTGAGTCAGCAGAGCATGATACAGGCAATTAAAGAGTTAATATCATCCAAGTAGAATCATTCTGCTCGGTGTCTCTTGGAATTCAATGAAATTGCTCCTATAGGGTATATATACAGGTACTGTACAGTATATAGTGTATCTGTCTGTGTATATAAGGATGGTTGCATACAATATTTACTAATATATTTTTTCCCTCACGGACTGGAAAATTTCAATTTGTTATTTTCTCCTCTTTTGTGCATTCACCGGTGCTTGACGGCCGCTCCCATAATGTATTCAGCCGATTCGGTTGCATCTGTATTTTTCTCAACATGGAAATTATTGCTTCTCAGAGGTGCCGAGAACAGAAAGCAATAGCGGAGCCTTTACCCTGTTATTTCGGGGGGGTGACGGGAGCTTTGTTTAATTAACTGTAATAAGCGCCGTTGCCCCGGGCAGGATTCTTCTTGGCGTAGACGCTTGCAGTTGATTTTTTCTTTCGTAGACTGCGGTAAGGAATTCTGTCACTTGTGATGTGTCGTATAAACTGATGAACATTTCTGCAAATAATGGCAAAGATTTTGTGAGAGAGCGAGGAGCATCAGCAATACATTGGTTCATACAGTAAAGGGGTTTCCTGGACTCAGAATATTTATAGGATATCATCAGAATCAGCCATTAAAGGAGGTTTCTAGCCCCAAATGGATTTTTCATTTCTCGAAACAAACATTTTACTTTTATTCTACGGTATGGGCAGTAACCCACCAGAATATGGAGCATCAATCAGTGTCGGACAGAAGATCATTGGACCCATCAGACATTGTGGAGTCTTAGATACAAGTGTCTTGATGTCAGCATGCCCTATGTGACTGCTGAGACCCAATCATAGACCTCAGCAGTGACCCCGGGGTGTGTGATGTCAGCCAGGAGGCTGGAAGAGTATGTCAATGGACCATCAATTCCTGAGAGGTTGCCCAAGAGAGGAAAAGGAAGGTGATTACCAGTGTTTATTATGTTTCCGCGCCCCCCCCCGGCCCTTTTTTTTGGGGTTGGGAAAGGCCCAAAAAATTATTAAAAAAAACTCCCGCTCCTGCCAAAGAAAAGGGGCCAATATCTAGTCAGATGCTTGACTAGAGGTCTAGTGAAGGTAGATGCCATAAGGACCATTGTGCAGAAAAATCACCAACGATCTACTGACTCAGTAACATCAGCACAAAAACTGTGCCCCAGCGGGAGCTTTATGGCTTGGGTTTCCACGGCCATGCAGCTGTACAGAAGTCTTATAGCACCAACCACAATGCCAAGCGTTGGATGGCGCAGTGTAAAGCACAATGTCACCTCTGGACTCTGGATTCTTTCACCGCTGTTCTCTGGAGGGACCAATAACACTTCTCAATCTGGCAGTCTAATAGACCAGTCTGGGCTTGGCGAATGCCAGGAGAACGTTACCTGCCTGACTACATTATGCCAGCTGTAAAGTTTGGTGGAGGAGGGATAGTGCTATGGGGTTGTTTTGCCCCTTAGTTTCAGTATAGGAAATCTTTATTCTTCAGCAGACATTTTGGACAATTGTTGCTTCCATCTTTGTGGGAACTGTTCCATGACTGTGTCCCAGTGAACAAAGCCCAGTCCATAAGGGCATGGTTGCAGAATTTTGGTGTTGAAGAACTTGACCAGTCGCACACAGCCCTGACCTCAACCCCATCTAATGCCAAAGGGTCAGACCTCATATATCTTGTAGAAAGTCTCTCCAGGAGAATTGAAGAAGGTGGGAACAACTCCATATTAATGACTATGGATAATTCTTCAGCAGACCAAGATATTTTGGACAATTGTATGCTTCCAACTTTGTGGGAACAGTTTGGGGAAAACCTTTTCATGTTCCAGCATGACTATGCCCCAGTTCATAAAGACATAGTTGGGGGAGTTTGGTGTGGAAGAACTTGACTGGCCACACAGAGCCCAGAACTCAACCCCATCCAACACCCAAGGGATGAACTAGAATGGAGATCGTTCTAGCTTCTGACTTCACAAATGCTCTTTTGGATGAATTGGCAAAAATTCCAACTCTATATGGATGTGGATGTAGAAAGGGAAGTCAGAAAAACCTCTGGAGGTTGGATGTAGAGCTGTCCAGATTGACTATATTAAACAATAAACCCCATAGAAGTGACCCAACATACAGCCCCTGTCCATGTATTTACCATCTGGAGAGATAAAAGATTTCTACACTTTCTTCTTCTTATTATTATTGTGGGATTCTGGGCCCTTAGTCATTTCATGATCTCCTTATACTGGAGCTTCTCTCTCCCTCTCAGTATATACCTGCTGGGATTATATAATCCTGTATATGGTTATAATTCCAGCAGTTATTACATTACAATGTGCCTGATATATTCTTCTAGGATATGCAAATTATGTAGAAGCAGAAATGTTGATGACCAATCAAATTCAAGCATACATTGCCCAGGACCAATCAAATTCAAGCGTACAATTCTGAGGACCAATCAGATTCAAGTATGTTTGATGATGTCACAAAGGTCGATGACATAATCGGGTTCTGAGCAAAGCATACACTGCTGACCAATCAGATTCAAGTGTACAGTACTGACAACCAATCAGATTCAAGTATGTGTGATGATGTCACAATGGCCCGTCAGGCTCCGAGCCTATAAATAGCCCCGCCTGACACTACCTCAGTGTTTTGATCTGTGAATACAGAGAAGAGACTGACAGAGATAGCGGCTTCTGCTTAGCGAGTCTTTGATCTTTCCTCAGCGATTCTTTTACTTTGCGCCATGGAGATCCGCAGTTTGGCATTCTTGCCTCTCTTGTGTGTCGCATGGGCGCTATCAGGCCTCAGTGCCACCGTGGCCTTGTCTATCATATCAGGCCATAGAAAACTTCCTTACATCAGGTAAGAGGGGACGCGGCGAGATTCCTCATTATTATCATTGGATTAACTAGTATATAATAATTAACTCTTAATATTCTGCTTTATGTCACAGTCACACGGGAGAAGATTTCCCGGAGTCGGCGGTATACACAGTCGTCTTCATGGTAACTTCCATCCTAGGTAAGTGGACACAACTGAAGAGATCGGCAGCTCCAGCGCTCAGTGCTGGCGTTATATCCGCGATCAGAGCGGCGGCCATCACTGGAGATTATAATCCTCACTGGGTCCTGGAGGTTATTACTATGGAGATCTGCGGCTGATAACAATGTATTGTCTATTTCAGGGGTCGGCCTCGCTTCTATCCAGTACAGGTTCATGATCCTTCGCTCTGAACCATCGGAGAAGTGTCATATCATCGGCCAGAGAATCCTCTGTGTCATGGGATGGCTCATGTATATCGGAACCGCCATAAACGGAGTATGTTCGGTAAGTTATCAGGTTTTATATAAAGTGTCCACTAGTACAGAGGAGGGTCAGGACCTCTGGCCTAGTAATATATAGAGGGGTCATTGCAGTGTTTGGACAGGTTCTGTCTTTGCGCTATAGAATATACAGTGTCTGGTGCTCAGTGGTATACACTGTATACTGCTCATTACATTTCTATTGTACCCAATAGACCACATATTACAATGGCGCCCCCTTCAGTATTACTGCCCCATTGTCATTACTCTCCACCTGCACCCCCTGCTGTTCTGTATTCTTAGATCTCCATGACAACCCCATTGATGACATTTCTATCTCTCTTTACGTTCTAGTTGAAGTCCAATCCTATAGCCCACAGAATCGGCGCCGGTTTGGCGTTTATCCTTGGTGTTATTTACAACCTGTGTCAAGCGGCATGCCTATACAAGAGATCCTTCAGCAGTCGGTGCATGTGCCACATTAGGCTGACATTAGCCTTGGTCACCATTGTGGCACTGCTGATCTGTATCCTTTATAACGGACTAGTACATTAACCTGTTGTGTGCTGGGTATACTGGAGATTATCCACTCCTGGTGACTCCAGTGCCCTATAGATCAGACATTATAGTATAGAAAACACTAGAATAATAGGATTCTGTTACTTCTCCTTAACACGTCCTTCCAGTTTTTGCAGGGATGATCGGTGGCTATCTACAGCTGTGTCCTGATCCCTGTCCTGAGGTGAGTTCATGTTACTATCCTCCATTTTGTACAATCCACTTGTGTCCTGTGTAATATAGAAGCTCTTGGCGGACGTTTCATCCTCCACCTCACTCCATACCAGAGCCGCTGGTGAGTACAGCCGGGCACTAACATCCTCTATTGTGTCCTCTCTATCTTCTGCAGATCTTCTATCTGGTAGGCATGGTATCCGAGTATACGGCATTCACCGGACTTATACTGCACCAAGTGATGAACTATACAGATTTCCAGGTGAGTAGATGATGGGTGAGGGTCTCGTGTGCCCCACAAATATCACACATGAGAAGTAATATATTGTATGGACACTTTTTACTAAATCTTCTTTCTTCTTTTATCTTCTTCAGCACTTGACATTAAAGTTGTCTCGAGAAGGTGTTTCCATCTGCCTAAGGGAAAAGACCCAGGACCCCGAAAACCCTGAATAGGATCCAAGGGAAAAAGTAGGGAGCTCAAGCACCGCGAGGACAACCAAACCCATCTGGACAGTGCTGGATTATAACATGTTCCTTCCAGAATAGCCAGTCTGAGAACACCCTCCATGGTACCAGAGCTGCCTGCAGATAAGTGACATCCAACTCTACCGGGATGTTACTAGAATCATCATGGACCTCCGATGAGGAGTGAAGAGCACGGCATGTACTGAGGAGTGAGGACTGCAAATATCATCATGGAAGAGACGTTTCTGGACACACCACAGCAGGAAGTGTCACCCATTGTGATTGCCAGCGTACTATAGCCGTCTGACCTGGAGAATCAAGATCTAGCCCTGATGCCGCCATGATATCCCACTGTATGGTGTAGTATCAACATGCCCTACAGATGGTGATCATCTACATGGTGAAGCATGAAGATCTGGCCCTGATGCCGCCATGATATCCCACTCTATGGTGTAGTCTCAACATGCCTACAGATGGTGATCATCTACATGGCGAAGACTGAAGATCTGGCCCTGATGCCGCCATGATATCCCACTGTATGGTGTAGTCTCAACATGCCTACAGATGGTGATCATCTACATGGTGAAGCATGAAGATCTGGCCCTGATGCCGCCATGATATCCCACTGTATGGTGTAGTATCAACATGCCCTACAGATGGTGATCATCTACATGGCGAAGCCTGAAGATCTGGCCCTGATGCCACCATGTTACCCCTCTGCCTCTGTATGGTGTAGTCTCAACATGCCTACAGATGGTGATCATCTACATGGTGAAGCCTGTGGCCTATTAATACAGCCCGGGTACAGAAGACTGGCACTACCATACAGTGCACTGGCGGACTCTGCACAATGTTTTAACCCTGTGAATATGTGTCTCTAATAAATCTATAAAATCATATGATGATGTGTAATAATTACATATAGTGACCGCAGAGAGGAAGACGTGTCCTTGTGTCTAGGATTTTCCTGCCTTTTCCTGATGGATCCTGCCTTGGATCCATCAGATGAGATGATTCTGGTTCTCCTGTATAATACCAGTAGATGGCAGGGAGGTGTCTTATGTGGATGCCCGCGCATGTACGCTCCCCCTACTGGCGCATGCACGCACTGTGTATCAATAAGGTGTCATGATTGTAATAACAGCGCATGCGTTCTACATCGTAGAGACTTGCATTATGTCTTAGTTACTTAGCAGCATGATTTGGCTGGATTTCTGCTTATGTACTGTATATATTGTGCCTGCGTACAGGCTATATGATATTATTTGTACTATATAATCTTAGCTTATAATAACATACTAAAAACTATGGAGATATCATGACCTGTATACTCCAAGATCTTGTAAATCTTGTAAATCGATCTTGTAAATTTATATTAACATAACATAATGGAATAATTAGATTGTGAACAATGATATGGATTATAATATATAAAATAAATAAATAATAGTGTAATATATGGTAATAATATTAAATAGACTGGATAATAAAAGGATAATAAATTGCAATATACAGTATATATATATATATATATATATATATATATATATATATATATAATAAATAAAGAATTGATTCATAAAGTTTTGGTGGTGAAAATAGTGAACGGTAAGGCCACTACATGATGGTCCCATTTGTCATTGATAAAGCAAAAAAAAAAAAATATATTTATTTTTTTATTTAGTTTGATTTGTTTATCAATATATTTCTTTATATTTGTTGGACCAATAGCTAATGTTAATGTTATATGAGAAGAAGCAACCCTACTATGGTAGTAAGTGAGTGTATATATATATATATATATATATATATATATATATATATATATATACATACAGTATATATATATCGTAATAGAGGTATACAGACTGATGGAATGTGTATAAGACCATAATATATATAGGGCCAACATATATTGATAACATCATTGGGATCATATATAAAATGTATATCGTATTGTGTATAAAAATAAACACATAACATGACAATAAATACTCAATACAAACCATTATTAGAGCAATTAATCTAAAAAGGTGTTAATAAAACTATATTAAATCATTTCACACATCTAAATGCAGTTGTAATGAAACATTTCCAGGCGTTAGCAGTGAACGCTTCTGTTGTCTCATGGATCATATGGGCAAGAAGACAGCATGATACTTGGATAAAAGCGTCATGACATCGATGCTTCCCAAATCACCGCTGAAGCCCAATCACAGGCCTCAGCAGTGAACCCAAGGATGCGTGATGGAGAAGATGCCGGAAGAGGCGGCAAGAACCCGCAGGGGAAGACTGGATCACACTCTGAAGTCTGAAGAGAACTCATTGTAAAATAATGATTCGTGGTTGGCGAACTCCATAAATTTCAGGTTCGGCACCCTTGAAATTTTGGAAAATTTATAGCAATCTTGGTTCGCTCATGTCTATTGAAATATTAGTTTTCTGGTGTGAGTTATAATGGAAATCTATGGCAGATCCTAACTGGTGCTGATATCCATTGCGGCGTGCAGGTGTGCAACTGATGTGTAAAGAGGCCGGAACCTCGTCATAAATCAGCCATGTCCTGCATCTGTCGGGGCCTTTAGTAAGATTGGGATGTGACACTCCAGTATTAATAAATCTGCCCCTGTGTTTGTGACTATCAGGATCAGAGAAAAGTTTATATATTGGGGGACTGCATGGATCAGTCAGCTAGTTGGGTAAGATATAAGGGATGGGATGAGCTGACCCATCTGAATATCTGCACTAGCGCTTCCCGAACACCACAAGCCATTTATGGCATCACAGTCATGCTATGTGGCAGGGGGTCTCTACCTAAAGTCATGTAGAAAACCAAGACCCCTTATTGGTATAGACGCTGCCACTGGGCCCCAATGTTAGGGAGGGCCCCATCACTATAAACCCCATAGAGGTGACCCCACATACGGCCCCTGTCCATGTATTCACCATCTGGAGAGATAAAGGATTTCTACACTTTATTCTTCTTATCATTATTGTGGGATTCTGGGCCTTTAGTCATTTCATGGTCTCCTTATACTGGAGCTTCTCTCTCCTCTCAGTATATACCTGCTGGGATTATATAATCCTGTATATGGATATAATCCCAGCAGTTATTACATTACAGTGTGCCTGATATATTCTTATAGGATATGCAAATTATGTAGAAGCAGAAATTCAGAGGACCAATCAGATTCAAGCATCATTGCTGAGGACCAATCAGATTCAAGCATACAGTTCTGACGACCAATCAGATTCAAGTATGTGTGATGATGTTACAATGGCCGGTCAGTCTCCGAGCCTATAAATAATGTGAATACAGAGAAGAGACTGACAGAGATAGCGGCTTCTGCTTAGCGAGTCTTTGATCTTTCCTCAGCGATTCTTTTACTTTGCGCCATGGAGATCCGCAGTTTGGCATTCTTGCCTCTCTTGTGTGTCGCATGGGCGCTATCGGGCCTCAGTGCCACCGTGGCCTTGTCTATCATATCAGGCCATAGAAAAATTATTTTTAAATCATTATATGGACTAGAAATATATAGAACTGACTGTAGGTAGAAGCTGAAAACGTCAGAATACAAGAGAAGGAGAAAAAATAATAACAATAATAATAATAATATTAGAAATAATAATAATAATAATAATAATAATAATAGAAATAATACTACTAATAATAATAATAATAATATTTTCTACTTAATACGTTTTACCAATATCTTCCGCATCTTTTCGGTGACCATATCACTGGGTATACTGGGGAACTATAGAATATATAGCAGGATGCAGGTGGAATAAATTACAGGCAGTGGATATGGGAGAGGGGATGAGTTTTGTGGTCAGGTAATGATTGAGATCAGAAGAATTATCTGGAAGGATTGAAGCTTCCAGAGATAATGGTAAACATGGAGCCATTTACCATAGCAACCAATTGCTTCATTTTTGTAAGGACCTGTGACAATTTGGAGCAACACATTCGGCCCTTCACAGAAGTTTGCAGCCATAAATGTTGTGACCCTTAGAAGGGGTGAGACATATAAAATAGCCGATCCTTGGCGTTTGTGGGGCAGTGGGCACAATCCTGCACTTGATCCCCATGCTGCTGCTTGCCTCTGCAGTAGCTCCGCTGTAAGGATATTAAACTATAGCCTATAAACCGCCATCCTTGTGCGATCCAGATCAATATAAGAGAG
The DNA here is from genome assembly GCA_947044405.1 of Leptodactylus fallax. NCBI lineage: Eukaryota > Metazoa > Chordata > Amphibia > Anura > Leptodactylidae > Leptodactylus > Leptodactylus fallax. Next base: position 238,846 of record CAMRHE010000917.1, read on the forward strand.
CGGCTTCTGCCGTGTAGTTGAGAATTTATATTGGTATATTCATAGCACAGCGCGGCCAGGCAGCTGGGACGTCACATCAAATAAAACATTTTCCTATTAACATCTCATTCTGCATCACGTCAATAAGTGATTTCCTGTGTGCGAGCGCTGTCGGCGGAGGTCAGCAGCAGGATAACCATTTGTCAGCCGCACTGCACTGTTTTGTTTTCTTATCACTTCATCTTCCACGATAACACGAGGAGTTTACAAAGCATCGGAATTAAGAACTGTTGTCATAGTATTTAGCGCTGTCCCGCGGACGCATTGTGCTGCCTAACACCTAGCAGGTAATGTTGTGAAACACATTGGCGGCCCGCACTGAGCAGCCTGGAGCCGGCTCGCCCTGCCGCCTCCTGACTCTGCAAAATCCCCATCGCCTTAAATATAAATTCCAGCCATTTGTTGATAAGCAAAACATTCTCAGTCTGTCATATTATCAGTTCCGTAGACAAACGGCGGACATTTCCCAACTCAAATACCAAATGTCCTAATAAACGCCGCATCGTGTAGACATTTCTGTGCTGGTGTTCTGTCATTTATTGCTTGCAGAAAAACAACAGGATGGATATCAGCGAATATAATTCATATGATGACACTGCCGGGGAGTTACATGGATTTACCGCCACACTTTACTACATGTTGATAGGGTCTTACATTTTTAACAAGTGGAGACAGCCAGGATGGGGAACTGAATAGTGCCCAAGAGCCCAGGTGCTCTGAAGACCCACAAAATACTCTTCTGCTCCTGAAATTAAAGGGAGTTTGTCACAAGAACCCAACAGAGCAAGACAGATAGATAGGTCAGGGTCACCTGAATCAAACATTGTTTAACCCTTGCAAATTGGGGCTTCTGTTGCCAAGATTTCGCTGTTTTTGTCAATATAGAAATGACCTCTTTGGCACAACGAAGGCGTTGTCATTGCTCCAAAGAGATAAGCGACAATGCCCTCATTGCTCCAAAAATGTACATATTGACCAAAAATGGCGATATATTGGCAAGGGAGGCAGCGATCCACAAGAGGAAAACACAGTGTAATGGAGTGAGTGGACCACACCTCTTCTCATGGCTATTTTTTTACTGTGAGGACTAAGGATTGGGCATGTTGAAATTCAGCATGCCCAATTCTTGTCTCTCCTGACGTTGTCTATCACCCTTATATACATAAGATAGACAGTTGGTCTCTCCAAAATCAACAGGTTCAACCACCATTACTCTTAATGTATGATCTGGCCATCCTATGTTATAGAGGACAACCTTATATTTCCAATAGATCAGTGAACAAGGAGTTGATTTATAATGGGGGTCCTGCTGATCAGACCCATGCAAAATCAGCAAAAATGTATACACCATAGAGCACGGGTACTCAACTGGGAGACCTCAATGTAAATATTAACATTGCGTATATGTTATATATATATATATATATATATATATATATATGATGATCCATACTCCTCTAGTTCTATAATGAGGGGACAAACATGCACCAGATACTCGGAGGTAGTTAATGGTGAGCAAGTGTTGACAACCAGCAGAATTGAACCCAAATTTAATTCTTGATATGGATCTTTCTCCCCTCTATGGTACCATTAATTCCTTGGGGCTACTGGTTCTCATTGAAGAGATCCTGGTGAGGTTTGGGGTCCTACAGGCAAATGCTCTATGGGAAAACATGGCTATTTAGCTCTGCACCAGAAGGAAATCTGGAAGAAAGCTAGAACAGAGGAAGCGAGTGCTCGATTCTGAACAGTTCAGGAAAAAACAAATTGTATCAATTCTTGCCTAATTCTATTGGCCTTCCATTGATTTAAATGTATGTACTGTGATCTCCAGATGAAGATTTGCCATCCTTCGAGATTCTTTCCATTCTGTCTAGTAAATTGGATTCCAATTTGGAGATTCCTTTCTATTTCCTTAACATTCTCAAATAGGACAAGGTAGTCTGAAGTAGACAATTGTCTATAAGAAATGTTCCTTATTCCCAACAATATAAACTCAGTTCCTTCTAAAATATTGATTGTAATTTACAACATCCCAGGATGGTCCTTCAGCCCAAGTTTCTGGATCCTTGGAACAAGAAATCATGTTGTACTTCACCAAATACCTGACTAGGACACAAAGGGGTTACTGAGAGGGTTAAGTTGCACCTCCAAGTTTAGCTTTGACAAAGTATGATAAGGAGACCTCAAGATGAAGGTGATTCATCTTGGTGACCCCCGTAAAACCATATATAGTTTTGGAGACCCCCTTCTGCCAAGGTATAACCTTTGCATGTTGGTCTGTACAAGTGGTCTTGTGGAATTTTTTGCGTGCTGGTTTTCTTTTATCATTTTTGCACCTTTTAATTTATGATACTTTGTTTTTTATCCAGGGGGACACTATACAATGTAAGAAGGTTATAGCACAGAAGGTTTTATGGGTCTCCTGAGAGACCGGCCTCTACTGGTTGTAGTGTTTTCTACATCTAATAAGAGATTGTGTCAACTTTTTATACAACTATGAACCTCCCGGAAAAAAAATCCAATTTGATCCTTCTCATCAGCAGAGATAACCTCTAATTCTATTTTTCTAACGTTAGATATCTGCAGTGAAACATTACTCATATAACTTCTACTTTCAACCTGAGACCCATAAGAATATCATCTGCACTACTGTATATAATATTTAAGGTGCTCTCCGAGGTGCTGAAACCCAACGGCATTTATGTGTCTATAACAGTAATAGTTACAGGATGACAGACGGTACAGGTGCAATGCAGGTATATATTTGGCATGTAGGTCTGCATCTCTGCTGCAGCAAACTAAGACATCACTAACTGGTGACATATTCAGAGGGATAGAAAAAAGAAGTCACATAGAGAGACATATTATATAGTCACAGGGGCAGTATTACAAATTATAATACAGAAGTTAGTTGTACATAGGAGCAGTATTATAGTAGTTATATTCTTGTACATAGGAGCAGTATTATAGTAGTTATATTCTTGTACATAGGAGCAGTATTATAGTAGTTATATTCTTGTACATAGGAGTAGTATTATAGTAGTTATATTCTTGTACATAGGAGCAGTATTATAGTAGTTATATTCTTGTACATAGGGGGCAGTATTATAGTAGTTATATTCTTGTACATAGGGGGCAGTATTATAGTAGTTATATTCTTGTACATAGGAGCAGTATTATAGTAGTTATATTCTTATACATAGGGGCAGTATTATAGTAGTTATATTCTTGTACATAGGAGCAGTATTATAGTAGTTATATTCTTGTACATAGGAGCAGTATTATAGTAGTTATATTCTTGTACATAGGAGGTAGTATTATAGTAGTTATATTCTTGTACATAGGAGCAGTATTATAGTAGTTATATTCTTGTACATAGGAGGTAGTATTATAGTAGTTATATTCTTGTACATAGGAGTAGTATTATAGTAGTTATATTCTTGTACATAGGACCAGTATTATAGTAGTTATATTCTTGTACATAGGAGCAGTATTATAGTAGTTATATTCTTGTACATAGGGAGCAGTATTATAGTAGTTATATTCTTGTACATAGGAGCAGTATTATAGTAGTTATATTCTTGTACATAGGGGGTAGTATTATAGTAGTTATATTCTTGTACATAGGGGCAGTATTATAGTAGTTATATTCTTGTACATAGGGGTAGTATTATAGTAGTTATATTCTTGTACATAGGGGGTAGTATTATAGTAGTTATATTCTTGTACATAGGAGGCAGTATTATAGTAGTTATATTCTTGTACATAGGGGGCAGTATTATAGTAGTTATATTCTTGTACATAGGAGGTAGTATTATAGTAGTTATATTCTTGTACATAGGAGGTAGTGTTATAGTAGTTATATTCTTGTACATAGGAGCAGTATTATAGTAGTTATATTCTTGTACATAGGGGGCAGTATTATAGTAGTTATATTCTTGTACATAGGTGGCAGTATTATAGTAGTTATATTCTTGTACATAGGAGTAGTATTATAGTAGTTATATTCTTGTACATAGGATCAGTATTATAGTAGTTATATTCTTGTACATAGGGGCAGTATTATAGTAGTTATATTCTTGTACATAGTAGTTATATTCTTGTACATAGGAGCAGTATTATAGCAGTTATATTCTTGTACATAGGAGCAGTATTATAATAGTTATATTCTTGTACATAGGGGGCAGTATTATAGTAGTTATATTCTTGTACATAGGAGCAGTATTATAGTAGTTATATTCTTGTACATAGGAGCAGTATTATAGTAGTTATATTCTTGTACATAGGAGACAGTTTTATAGTAGTTATATTCTTGAACATAGAGGGCAGTATTATATGACTTACAGGTATATTATTATTTATTGGAGGGAATACTATATTCTCAAAACAGCATCCTAACCATCTGAATGGTCAAGATTTGAGACTACCTTAGATTTCCTCTAGATAGTGCAGTTAAGTTGAAGTCATTGATCATAACTGTGCCACATGGAGCTAATATAACAAAAAAAAACCTGACATGAAGCAGCAAATACTGCATCAAATAAGAATCATATAATCATAACCCAGAAGAATATATATATATATATAAATATATACTGTTATATATATATATATATATATATATATATATATATATAATTTAATCCAGCAGTTGAGTATCAGATTTAACAGTGATGGAAAATTGAGATTGTTGAAAAGTTTGTTAAAATTATTTTTGCATGGAGAATGCCAATATTGTGTAGCCAGACACTCAGTCAGCTTACTAATACTATGAGATGGCTGGGCACATGGGAAGCTGTGCCAGTTGTTGAGTCTTGTTCAGACTAGAATATAAGAATGAAAATACGATTCGTTTTCATCTATAATCCTTTTGATTCCATTATAGAAAAGTATGTACCCCCAGCCTTCCGCATGAAAAGAAGTGACTGTAGCTTTTAATTCTACGCTGTTCAATGTCGACTATGTCAGATATCTTCATCTCTATACCTCTCCTGGGAATCTGACAAGCTAGAACATCTTTGAAGTCAATCTTTCTCATTTACTATATAGAGCAATCACATTTTAGATCTACAGTCTCCCCGTTTTCGGGCAATAGGGATATTCCAGATTTTTGATTTGTAGATGACATTTACGCCAAATACATATGATAAGTCAGATTTTATTATTACAGTCTTTTTTTCTTTTACTGAAACTTTTGAAATAAAAGTAAATTTTTGACTATTTGTACAAGTCGACGCTCCATCTCCATAGTCAGCAATTTTCATCTGTAGCTATTCATTGCGCTGCGTTGATTCCCAGTGTGAGACTGACACTAGGTGACAGTAGTTTGTGAGCGCGCATTTATATTCTACAAAATTCTCCGACTGATGTGTGATTTTTTTTTTTGACATTTCGCTGTAGCAAAAATTACACACAATAAAATCCATCATACACTAAATCCTGAGCGTCTCGTAATAGTTAATTACAGATTTGATGATAAAACAGGCGTCTGAAGTCAATTTGCGCCATTTCTCAGGATGTTCTTAGATTTGCTTAAGTTAAATGATATTCAAGATTTGTATAAAAAGTAGAAAATAAAGGGAAGGAAGAAATAATTCACTGTCTTCTTCACCTTAGATGTGAGAGGGCTTTGAAATAGGTTTGTAAACCACCTGTGATGTATCCAGCATAGACTTCATATGTATAAAAAGGTTGTCTTACAAAGAAGTCACATAGAAGTCAAAGAGAGTAAACTTCAGTCACCATTGCTAAGTATTATACAAAGCATTATTTGGGATGGAGCTCACATTTCATAATTTTTATAAATTATGAGAAGCTGTATTACTATATGAATTGTCCCCTATGTACAAGAACATAACTACCATAATAATGCTCCTATGTACAAGAACATAACTACTATAATACTACTCCTATGTACAAGAATATAACTACTATAATACTGCTCCTATGTACAAGAATATAACTACTATAATACTGCCCCTATGTACAAGAATATATCTACTATAATGCTACCCCCTATGTACAAGAATATAACTACTATAATACTACCTCCTATGTACAAGAATATAACTACTATAATACTACCCCTATGTACAAGAATATAACTACTATAATACTGCCCCTATGTACAAGAATATAACTACTATAATACTGCCTGCTGTGTACAAGAATATAACTACTATAATACTGCCCCTATGTACAAGAATATAACTACTATAATACTGCTGCTATGTACAAGAATATAACTACTATAATACTACCTCCTATGTACAAGAATATAACTACTATAATACTGCTCCTATGTACAAGAATATAACTACTATAATACTGCCCCATGTACAAGAATATAACTACTATAATACTGCCCCCATGTACAAGAATATAACTACTATAATACTGCCTGCTGTGTACAAGAATACAACTACTATAATACTACTCCTATATACAAGAATATAACTACTATAATACTACTGCTATGTACAAGAATATAACTACTATAATACTGCTCCTATGTACAAGAATATAACTACTATAATACTACTCCTATGTCCAAGAATATAACTACTATAATACTGCTCCTATGTACAAGAATATAACTACTATAATACTGCTGCTATGTACAAGAATATAACTACTATAATACTGCCCCTATGTACAAGAATATAACTACTATAATACTGCTGCTATGTACAAGAATATAACTACTATAATACTACTCCTATGTCCAAAAATAGAACTACTATAATACTGCTCCTATGTACAAGAATATAACTACTATAATACTGCCCCCATGTACAAGAATATAACTACTATAATACTGCCTGCTGTGTACAAGAATATAACTACTATAATACTGCCCCTATGTACAAGAATATAACTACTATAATACTACTCCTATGTACAAGAATATAACTACTATAATACTGCTCCTATGTACAAGAATATAACTACTATAATACTACTCCTATGTACAAGAATATAACTACTATAATACTGCCCCCTATGTACAAGAATATAACTACTATAATACTGCTCCTATGTACTAGAATATAACTACTATAATACTACCTCCTATGTACAAGAATATAACTACTATAATACTACTCCTATGTACAAGAATATAACTACTATAATACTACCTTGTATGTACAAGAATATAACTACTATAATACTGCTCCTATGTACAAGAATATAACTACTATAATACTACCTCCTATGTACAAGAATATAACTACTATAATACTACCTCCTATGTACAAGAATATAACTACTATAATACTGCACCTATGTACAAGAATATAACTACTATAATACTGCTCCTATGTATAAGAATATAACTACTATAATACTACCTCCTATGTACAAGAATATAACTACTATAATACTGCTCCTATGTACAAGAATCTATTATATATATTATATATACTTTAATACTGTTATAAAACTAGTTGGTATTCTTTATACTATAATGCACAGCAGATACATTTACTCCCAGACATGTTGTGGAATTTCACATCTTGACTTATTCACTAATCTCAGTTACATTATATAAGACTCCTCTTTCCTGATCATTTTTTAGTTACATTTTTGAGTACAACTTTTTTAATAGAATCTCCAGTACAAGAAAAAAGAAATTATGGAAACAATTTCTGTGGTTAATTGTCTATAACACAATGTGGATGTATACGTCTCCTGCAGTTTTATGTGACCACGCTCTGGAGATTTTGTGTAAACTTTGTAAATTTTATTGGCTTTGACTTCACTGATTCTGTCTAATATTTTCATGAATTTCCTGGTGTGACCATAACCATCTTAACACCATAAAATGTTCTAATGGGGTACAGGAAGACATAAGCTGGATATAATAGATGGCAATCTTTTGGCAAACCGCACATCACTGCTACTTACGCAATTGCCTTTAAAATTATGTAATTGCTATTTAGGCAGTTTCCTAATATGCAGCAGGAAACTGATAGGATGAAAATACTGCAAGTGAAATAAGCTATCTGCGATCCAACACCGCTCCTGTTAGCAGAGCCTATGTCTCACTCAAGATATTCACGAGAGCTCTCTGCAAGGCAGGATGGTCTCGGCTGCTCAGGATCCGTCTTGTATCTTCAGAACAATGGGGCAGAATTATCAATGGGGCAGAATTTGTGGTGTAAAGAGATATTGTGGTGCCCATTTGCACGATGCCCTTTCTTGCACCTAATGTGCACCCCACAGCCCCCATTCTGCACCTCGCTCACCATATTGTGTGAATGTGGGTGGAATGGTGCTGGGGGTGGCGCGTGCCTAAGACGCCTCAGCCTGACATAGTCATTATAACTCACGCCTGTTTGTCGTTGTGAGTTATAATGGAAAGCTACACCCTAACTAGCACAGATTTCCATTCTTTTGCTGGGACATTAGGCTGAAATATGAAGAGGTCGGAGCCTTATCCTCTGCGCCATTTGGGGCTTTATTAGTACTGGTGTACAATATACCAGTCTTAGTAAATCTTCCTCAATGTAACAGATGCATGATGATATAACAGGTGCATTTGCAGGATAAGGACCAAGCCTCAAAACCTATGACAATAAGAGTAATACAATATTTTTTGTGTTCAATAACCAGGAATAGTCAAAATGAAAGCAGAGGAATATAAGTAGTCAAGGCCATGGTCGAGTCCAAGAGGTGCCAAATAAAACCAAATCGGCAAGAGAGGAGTAAACTATTAGATCAGCAGTTAAACAGGGTCAGGTACTGGCAGTGAGTTCAGAAACACATAGAGCCCAGGTAATAGATGCAGTCACAGGCAACAAGCAATGTCAGTGTCAGGTAAAATAGCAAACCTACAGTACTGATTGGTCTTGCAACCCAAACCTCAGACTGGCTAAGCAGACCCAGCTAGAATTTGATTGGTAGGCATAGTGTCAGCCGTGTGATAAATACACATGCTATATACAATCTCCCCCAGCAGAAGGAAGCAATGGCTGCTGGGTGAAGACGTAGGGGCATGGATATTTAGATTCCTGAAAACCTCTTAGACCAAACTTTTTCTCTCCTTGGATTACGTCTTTGGGCAGGGAATATGTATAACGTTTCTCCAAATATCTATTGATATTTCTTGAATATCTGAGGATCCCTTTAAATTGCACCAGGCATAGCAATCTCTATGTCACCCAATTCTACCTCATAGATGGTAGGTGGGGTGCAGCTAGTGACCACCATGGATAGGAAAGTTAAAGGGTAACTGGAAAATTTTATATAGATCACTAAAAGAACAAAAAATATACAGAGGGAACCAAAATAACCACGAGCTCCTCATGACCCAAACTCACTCGCCTCTTGTTACAGACAACTGGGCGGTACCAGTCACCTGGTCCCATACAGTATGCCATGAAGGTCTGATAGATGTAGGTCTAGGGTAGGGAGGATCAACCCTGAATTGTGTCAGTTTCCAAATTTTTCGCCAGGACTGTAGATGTCTGAAATGTGAATATTCCTTTAAGGGTTACACCTATACATTCAGGCACAGCGTACACCCACATATTTATATACTTTGACCTATAAACTGTAGTAATTAATAATTTCTTCTTCATATACACAATGCACTCTTGTTCTATAAATAAAGTCCCCGAAGACCTACCGTACGTGATCCTCCACTACAAACCGGTTGCGCTACATCAATGATCTGAGAACAGATATTGGAAATAAAGCTTGATTTATCTAAGTATACAAATGTATTCCAACAATATCTGCCCCCCCCATTATGTCCACCAATACTAATGTTTCCTTCCAACCCAATGGGAATACCTCTAGAGCGTCCATAGCGGGTCACTTATGCTCTGCAGTTACCGCCACCTATTATAGAATCAATGCAATAATTATATTATAGAAAATAAGAAATAACAGCGACTTTACATGATGGGATGTAATTGCATGTTCTAGTGAGCGGAATGGCATATGAGACATTCATCAGTAATGGGGGAAGATTGTGCGGCGCACATACAATACACACATAACAAGCTCTTATTAGTTTGGAAAAATGTCCTGTCATTCCAAGGAGGTCATCAGAGCTGCATATTTATAGCTATCTCTTCCACAGACGCATTTAACAGGGTGCAGGTTAATAACATATTTTTCTCTGCAAAGTAAAGAACATCTGATAAGAGTATTAATTACATGTACAGTACATGGCGGTATAATACTGATTGCTCTGGGCCAGGTAAGTGACATAAATGGGGTAAGGCTAGTCCAATGTGAATTATAATAAATAATAATATTAAGAAGAAGAAAGAAAGCTGAGAAAAATAGAATATCAGTATTTATATTTTATACAATATATTTATTATTATAAAAGTCATAAAATTATTTGAAAAATTATTAAAAAATATAAAATACATGTTACAAATATATTTAACAGGGTGCAGGTTAAAGAACATCTGATAAGAGTATTAATTACGTGTACACCAGACCAATAACTATTGCTCTGGTGGTAAAGGGGCAAATAGTGGGGAAACTAAGCCCATGTGAATTATAATTTTTTTAAAATGTTTTTATCCTGTTTTAAAAATAGAAAAAATAAAAATAGTAAAATTATAGAATAGTAATAATATTAATAATAATAGTTAAGAAAAATAAAGAAAGCTGAGAAAAAAAAATGAAAAATATAATTTTTTATATTTTATAAAATTGTATTATAAAAAGTGTAAAATACATGTTATAAATATATTTCTGTTTATATTTAGAGTTGAAACCAGAAGTTTACATACACTATATAAAAAGACACATATGGATGTTTTTCTACCTATCTGACATGAAATCAGAATAAACCTTTCCCGTTTTAGGATATTTTGGCTATAATGACCATCGTTACCTTTGGAGGAAAAAGGGAGAAGCTTGCAAGTCTGAGAACACCCTCCCAACTGTGACACCCGGGGGTGGCAGCGTCATGTTGTAGGGTTGTTTTGCTGCAGGACAGACTGGAATTCTGGAATTTGGCAAATACAAATAATTTTGGTAATCCTAATTGACCTAAAACGGGAAAGGTTTATTCTCATTTCATGTCAGATGAGAAAAACATCCATATGTGTCTTTTTATAGAGTGTATGGAAACTTCTGGTTTCAACTTTATATGATTTGTTTCTATATGATTATATACCATTATATATACTATATATATATATATATATATATATATATATATATACAGTACAGACCAAAAGTTTGGACACACCTTCTCATTCCAAGAGTTTTCTGTATTTTCATGACTATAAAAATTGTAGATTCACACTGAAGGCATCAAAACTATGAATGAACACATGTGGAATTATATACTTAACAAAAAAGTGTGAAACAACTGAAAATATGTCTTATATTCTAGGTTCTTCAAAGTAGCCACCTTTTGCTTTGATTACTGCTTTGCACACTCTTGGCATTCTCTTGATGAGCTTCAAGAGGTAGTCACCTGAAATGGTTTTCACTTCACAGGTGTGCCCTGTCAGGTTTAATAAGTGGGATTTCTTGCCTTATAAATGGGGTTGGGACCATCAGTTGTGTTGTTCAGAAGTCAGGTGGATACACAGCTGATAGTCCTACTGAATGGAGTGTTAGAATTTGTATTATGGCAAGAAAAAAGCAGCTAAGTAAAGAAAAACGAGTGGCCATCATTACTTTAAGAAATGAAGGTCAGTCAGTCCGAAAAATTGGGAAAACTTTGAAAGTGTCCCCAAGTGCAGTGGCCAAAACCATCAAGGGCTACAAAGAAACTGGCTCACAAATAATTAAAATAAAAATAAATCATAAAGGCATATACACATTTTATGACATTGTTAGTTCAATAACACAATTTTAAGCAAAAAAAAAAATATATATATATGTAGAGTGTTAAGTAGAATGGAGTATGGTGAGATCATACCTCATGAACAATTACATAATGTAAAAAAAAAAATTAGCTTTATTTTTAAATAAAAACAATAATAAAAAAATAAATTGAAAAAAAGACATTAATGTAACAGCGATGAAATGATAATTGTTGATTCTTCAGCGGTTTTAATTTTTTTCCGTTTACACTGCAATTATATCTGTATTTCTTAAATATCACAGTTTACAAAGTAATTTTTTTGTTACCTCTCAGACGCTGTCACCTCGTACTAATTATCTCAGCTTCTACAATGGCTACACGCCCGCTGGTGTCTACCGAAACGGGTCTGACCTATGGATTCTACACACACACAAGACAGAAAAATAACAGTTTATAGAGATGGAGAAAAATAAGTGGCTGAATAAAAAAGAAATTATCTTTTATACTTTCATATATTTCAGAGAAAATATGAAGAGTACGAAATGATACATGAAAAATGTAGGTATCCCACTCATCATAATGGGTGCAATGCTGGCAGGGCAAAGCCATGGGCTAGTCTATAGACTATTGCGGCCGTGTCACATGATATCAGTCAGCTACAAATAATATCATTGCCAATCACTCGCCAATGCCAGGGCCTCATTGGTGCCGTCAGCCGGAGGCCAGAAGAGGCCTGAAGAGGATGTCGGGAACCACCGGACACCCAGAAGAGGTGAGTATAACTGTTTCTTATGGATACACAACTCTCCTGGGCCTCCACTTTTTATACTCCAAGGTCTGAAGGGAAAACTTTTGGAAAATTCTGGTCAAATATATTTGATCTGAATTGGTTTGCTCCTCCCTACATGTCATCCAATTTGAGGTGTTCTTACCCAAAACGTATGTAGTGATACGTGATACCAATTAACATATTAGATGCTGAGACTATCAACCGTGATTAGTTAGTAATGGTGGGGGCGAGAGAAAAAAATCCCAACTGGATCGGCATCTATTGAAGGACACAAAAAGTTGGAGTTGGTGAAAGTGTCTCTTCAAGCGATGAACTCTGCCTCACCTGCTCTTCCTTCTCCCCTTATGTAAATGCCTCCTATATACATTTTCATTTTACATTACAGAATTAGTCTCAATATTAGAATGAAATAATTTAAGCTTAAACTCGGCGGCGTTTTTTTTCTTGGCAGAAGATAATATGTTATCGTTATTTGTAAATCTTCAACACAATTATTGAGAGACTGAAAGGGAAGGAAATCCTTGTAATCTCAGCCCAGTTCAGCTTCCAGGCGCATTGAAGCAAGCACTTCCATTCTGGGAACAATGAGCGGCGAGATAACTTGAAATTATGTTTTTTTCTAACAAATGATTCATATACAGTCAGAATTTTACTTCTGATCCTCTGTGTAAAACTGCAGAAAACTTTCAATGTAATTCCGGGAAAAAAAAAGCCTAATAGAAATGTTGTTAACTCTATTGCTGCCTGATATTCCAGACGTTGTTGTCTAGGACCATGATATTGAGCTCCGCTTCCTCTTCTTAGGCAGTGACATCACATCCATTGGTCACATGTATGGAGTCTGCACTATACCGGCATGAACAAGGTAAATATAATAAGGCTATATTCACATGATTGTGGATAGTAACGGCTATGAAATATGTATAAAACATGGACATGTCTATTGGATTCGGAAATTTGGACAAAGATAGGATATGTGCTAATTTTTATGGTCCATTGGAAAAACGGACATGTGAATAGACACATTGAAGTCAATGGGAGAAATGTATCAATCCCTCTAGGGCAGTTTTCTGGCGTAGAGACATGACACTGTGGTGCACATTTGGCATAAAGCCCTTTCTTGAGCCAAACGTGTGACACAGCCCACATTATGGACTTGCTTGCCACATTTTGCTAACGTAGGCAGGGAGCGGGGACGACCGTGTTGGGGATGCCTTAGGCCTACTTATTTTTTCAGTTTTCTGCCATGAGTTATAATGGAATTCTACACCAGTTGCTCTCCATTCAGGTGGAGGGCTTAGGATTGAATGCGAACAAGTTGTGCCCTGCACCAGTTGGAGCCCTTATTAAGAATAAGATGCCAATCTTGATAAAGCTGCCCCAACGTTGCTGTGTTATAAAAATGGCCCTCACATGCCCCTTTTTGACCTTCATGTGAGTATACCCTTATGGTTATTTTAAGGCGTTCACTGGAAAGGGCCACAAACATGCTCAGTCATTTTTACTATGGACAGAGGGGTCAGGTAGGGTACTGATCCAAAAAGTGGGCTAGGGCTTCCACATATTTTACCGACCAGTCTTCTTCCAGCCACTATAATGTCTTTCTCTATAACCCACACATCATTCTCACCAGACAACACCACTTCCCCTCCCTGCATTATAACCTGACTTTTTTTTTCCACAAATATTTCACAATTGCTAAAACATTCATAAGAACAGACAAGTAAAAAAAAAAAACTTGTTCCCCTCTTTTTTCACTCAATGACAGCTCTTGATTCATATCACTAAAGATTTTAATGAAGCTTGAAAATTGTCACAGAACTGTGTTATTCCTTGTCCCATGCGTAAATTATAAATGCTAAGCCCTATTAAATTTACCTGCAGGCTGACTTCGGAATCCATGAAACAGCTTTTACACAATTTTTTTTTTTCCGACGAGACTGCATTTAAAGCTTTTACCGACTCAACTTTTTGTAGGACAATGGAAACGGCTAGAAGTACAGATAATGTATTTTTAATTCCTCCTATTATTTGTGAAGCATCATTTTGCCTTGCAAATGCAAAACCCATGTACTGGTTGGAAAAAATATAATATAAAATGTTTTTGTAAAATGTCAAAGATACTTTCCGTATGATTGATACCAGTGCTAACAATAGTTATTGATCTGCTGCTCGATGGGGATTATGATACATCAATAACATCTTATGATGGTGACAAGAATAATAGTGTGTGTGCACCTGCTAACCAGACAGACCTCTATAACTGGTAAGGACTGTTTGCCGGGCATGTACCATAGATATGGTGGGTGGTCCAGGTCAAAGAATACGCCACAGTACGTTTACAGTGGTGTCAAGAAAGAGTGGGCAGACGAAGGTAGGGTCTCCCACTGTCAAAGCCCTCACGCACAAGACCCAGTAGGATACAATTTTTTTAACAGAATGCTCTCGAATGATACTCGGAAGAAAACTGAGTTCATCCGAGTGCCTTCCATTCTACATTGATTTCAATGGGGGATTTGTTGCTATCTGATTTCATTGAGAAGGATAGGACCTGCTCTATAAATATCAGAACAAAGTATCAGAATCTCTCTAGGAAAAGCCTTTGGGCTGCACAATCAGTCATGTGCATGAGGCCAAAGGCTCCTGGGGACCATGACTGGTGACTTTTCAGGATAAGCTGCTATGTGTGTGTTTACATGAAGAGTTTCTGGCCATTATATATAACTTGTATATTGCATTATTAGTCATTTTCCCCTGCGCAGGCAATATCTGTAGTTTGCAGTTTTCCCAGAGCTAGTGGATGGAGACTAGATACTATGGAATCTCCCTTACACTATACATGCAGAAGATGAAATTCTGCTCTCCTATCTACCTAGCTGCCATACACTGCTCACAGTAAATAGAGGAAAATCTGCTCCATAACTTTCTCTCGCTAATTTAGAAACAGCATCAGGACTGTGCAAGACATTAAAGAACACTGTACCGAGGTGAATAAAGTACTTGGGCTGTGATAAAAGTCCCTATTTAGCTGCAGCATCAGCACAAGACTGTATATCTGCTTCTATCTCCAGTATCATCTGCTGACTTTTCCCCCTTTTCCTTTCCATAGACTTCTATATACATATGTAATATGATACATGTGAGCTATTGTCTAGACAGATGAAGCAAAGCGTGAAAGTCAGTATAGGGGTGGGAGGAGAAAAGGAGTCTGGTAAGAGGAGAAATAAGCATTTTTGCTCTGATAAGATATGTTACAAACTTTCTTCTAATCGCCTGTACTATTGATTTATGCAAAGTCTGTTGCATAGACAGTGACCATTTAATGAGAAATCCAGGTGCAATGGATACTTGCTGCCACCTATCTGATGTGCACAGCCAGCTGTAGACAACATTACATTACTATTCATTGACCTTCTTAAGAGCGAATGTTTTATGCCCTATAAATTACAATAACATTGTAACAAAATTTTTATAAAGTCTATTTTTTTCCAGGCCTGCAAATATTGACAAAGTTCAGATCAGTCAAATTGGATTCGGTTTGTTTCATAAGTTATCAGAAAACTTTTTTTTTCCCCAAAAAGAGTCTTCATAAAGCTGTAATGAGATGTAAATCCATTATATATCTGGCAAGGAAGGTCAGATAGTTCCAAAACACAAACTCCGTCTAAGTTATTGCAATCCCTGAGCTACAGTTTAATATTGAATGTGTTCAGCTATATGATTTATTTCATTCCATACTAAGTCCGTGCACTTCTTCATTTCTCGTCTTTTCAAAATTTAATATCTTTTCATATACATTAATGCACAATGTCCTTTCCTTTAATTTATCAGACACATATGCAAGAAAAACTGGGCAAATCTTTCTCATATAATGTACCTTATTAAAAAAGACGACATCTGTTCTTACAGGGGTCTCGGTAGGATAAGCAATGACTTTTACCCTGGTGGACTCAGGATGTCTATTCCCGTACATGTAATACCTCTTTTCCCCTGTAGTGGCCACTGCAGGATGAATGAGCAACCAAAGAAGCTCAATCCTCAGTGATTGGTCAATGGTCATGGTGACTCTACCATTACAATAGATTCTTTGATGAAACAAGTGGTCCTACTTTCCTTGATATTGTCTGGACCCTTCTTCTGGGCTTTAATCCCAAACCTTGCTTCTTCTTTTTCCTCTTTACTTACCAGTCTCCTAATTTCTCCACTTCTTTGTTCCAGCATTGGATCATGGGTTCCATATTATTCATTTTCTAATGCTGGAAATGAAGTGCTGGAGACATGCATCAATGTGTACCACCATTACATGGTCATCAGTATGTGATCCATGGAGGTCTGACAACTGAACCACACACAGATTAGCTGTTCTGGCAGTCTACAGGTACCAGAAGCTGGTGTAGTGGATGGAGAGTGCATGCTATTCAAGTAATAGGAGCAGGTCCATCGACACTATAATGGTGGCTATGAGGAATTGCAGCCCCACTACTATTGTATTATAGCAGCTTGGGCATGCTCCCCGTCCACTAGCAGCTTCCAGTAGCCGGAGGCTGCCAGAACAGATGATATGTTTAGGTATTTGGTGTCAGACCCCCACAGATAAACTACTGATGACCTATCCTGTGGATTGGTCATCAATATGAAAGATCCAATTGGAACCCTTTAAACACTTTTGCTTTGTGAAGAGAGTCTGTATGCACAGGGTACCCTGGCATATAAGATACAGGCATATCAAGGTACAATAATGCTCCATAGACTTCTACGGAAAACTTATTACAGCTTCAAACAAGACTAGGCGACAGTGTACATGAGGTCTAACGCCAGTAATCTCACTTCTGGCACTGGACAGAAAGATTTGGTTACAGTAATTTCTGTAGATTCACCTCTGGACAATATTTACACGGAGCTTTGAGGTTTAAATGAAGACCAGGCTTCTCTCTGACCAGCATGATCTGCAGAATTTTCTTAGTTTACCAAAGGATTACCTCAAGTATTCAATTTTTTTTTTCTTTTTGTAATCTCCAAGACAACATCCAGCAGAATCCACTCCTTAACCGTGCACTGTATTTACCTCCTCTATGGAGGGAGAGAGTCTGACTTGAGTTGCATTAAAGATCTGCAACATGAAATGCGTAGTGACACTTTGTATCAGCTGTCAGTTTTCCGTGACACTTTTCCTGTGCCAAGGGATATCACCGCCGCCCAATAAACATGTATAAATAACTCAACATATATGGAGGAGCTTCACTATATGGCAAAAAAGTCCTAATGTGGAGAACTAAAATATTGTAATCCTGCTGTCTTCTCTCAGCCGAGCCGTTTATATAAGGCTCCTTCCTTCACAGCAAGGGGCCTGTGCAAGGGTTCCTGACTCGCTAGATCCTGATAAGCTCCTTCTCTTCTGCAACTTTATCCTGTTACCTGTGCTTGATCTCAACTTGTTACCTGACATTGAACCTGCCCTGCCTGTCCTGACTTATTGTCTGCTATACCGTACTGCACAAACTCTGCTGACCCTGACCTTTGTCTGTTTCCTAGCTTGCTAGATCATTGAAGATACTTCTATTCTGCAGCTTTATCCTGTTACCAGTGTTTGACCTCAACCTGTTACCTGACATTGAACCTGCCCTGACTTATTATCTGTTATGCTGTACTGCACAAACTCTGCTGACCCTGACCTCGGCGTGTTTCCTATCCATATCTTTGTCTGATCCTAAGTACCTCATGTCCTGCCAAGGTGTCTGTGTTTGTGTTATCTGTCTGCCTGTGTGTGTCCTATGCTAGGATACCCAACGTTACCTGTGTAGTCTGTCTATGTCAGTATTTGCATACCTGACTCTGACCTCGCCTCTCACCTGTCCCATTGAAGCCATTCATAAGCATCTCTTCACCCGCCTAGGTCATTTGTCACCCATACTGAAAGTGGATCTATAAGTGGTGACCTGGTGGTCCCTTGCAGTAAAGAGCAGATCCATGTATAGGGGTTAAAGGGTGAAAACCATGGGATCACTCAGATATTAGCCCCCAAAGTCAGTTAGGTGACACAGTCATGGGTGTAACTTCAAGGGGTGAATAGAATGTTGTGTCATCTGGGCCCAGAAGCCTCAGGGTGCCCATAAGGTGTCTCATTTAAAATAAAGATGCAAGTGCTATAAACAATACATAATAGTGGGGGGAAGGGGCACAGACTTTGGGGCCTAGGAGCTGTATGTTACACCTCTGGGCACAGTGGACCCACAGTGGACCCATATCCATGTAGCCACCCATTTTAATAGATCAGTCTGTAATAATACCGCAGCCTTAGTACCTGACAGCTATCTATAGAGAGCTACAGTATATTAAATATATACAATATATTATCTATCTCTCTGTTGGTTTAGAACAAGACAAATCCAATCTGAACTGTAAGGATAAAAATAAACGAATTCTGAGAACAATGTGATGTTCTGCACCTGCTATTTTTTTTTTCTTTTTTACCAGATGTCACTTTAATTCTTGTACTTGGCTTTATAAGTGGCAGAATGATAACAGTTCAGTGAGAGTTCAGCTTAAAGGAAAACGCAGTCTAAGATCTCCTTCTTATTGCTCATCTTTTCATAGTAAGTTTCATCTTGCTGTATTTGAATAGATATCATGTGATAGTGTAGGGAATATGAGCGCCCCATAGCCATTAGCGGATCACCCGATGCTCTGGATTTAGAAAAGGGGCTACTCTTATGAAACAATACATGCCCTTTAAATGCGTGAAATTCACTATACTTCATTTCTGTGAATTGTAAGTCAGACTAGTTAACATTTTAATTAGGGAATGTTCACACAGCTGAAAAATTCAACTTCAGGAATTTGAAGCTGAATTTTTCCACTTGACCAAATTCTGTGTCACATTCTGCACCTGCCAGGCAGCTTTTTTCTGTCTCCCATTCACTTCAATGCAGGTTATCGGGCAGAATCTGCCTGAAGATCAAGCATGACAATTATTTTTTCTACTAGCTGAAAAAAATCAGCATCTGAGTCCCATTAAAATCAATGTACTGTAGCTTGGTTTCAGGCAGAATTTAGAGCTAATTTCTAAGGCTGAGTCTGCCACAAATTCAGTACCAAATTTGGCAGTGTGAATATACCCTTAAAGTCAGAGATCAGCCTTAAAAACATTTTGTTCATTTTTTCTATGGGGGCAGCCATCTTGCCTAAGCTAGTACAATACTTTTCATTGTTAACAGCATTACAGCAGCCACATGGACCATAGGAACTACAGATGACTCATAGACTTTCATGGAGAGTGTTGTGGGCATGTGCAGAGGTCATTGTGCAAGTTGGGGGAGAAGTTGAGCCGTGCTCATCCCCTATTGTGAATGGTGGCTCCTGTGTTATCTTTATTTCAGTGTCACCTGTCATTGTAATCCTATCTGTGATGATAGTGAGAAAATTGCCGAGAAGTGATCTCTACAGAAGAGGAAGTGTGAAAACTTCAAGAGTTCATCATTTCTTATATATAGATACTGTATTATTATGGAAAAATAGAGAAAAAAAATCCTCCAAAATTCCTGAAAAGTATGTTTCACATAAAAACTTAACTTATAAATATTTACTGGAATGTGGACACTCAGCCATAGTCTGCTTGACACTAGCTATACTGGATTGGGGAGTCTTGGGAATTCCCTGATCTTTACCCTTAACCTAAACAAGTAGGTGTGGACTTTTCAAAAGGAGTATTTCCAGATAGTGGTACCTAATGGGGATGCTGTCAGAGGTAGACATGAACAGGAAAACAGAGCTGGTGGTGAGCAAGAAAACTGACAGATGCGACAGGCTTAAGCATGGAAGGAAACATCACCTGAAGCAAGCTGAGGTCAGGAACAGGAGTAGTACCACAGGTACCAGGCATAGCATCCAGAGGACAAGGCAGGGCAGAGCTGTACAACAAGGGCTAGGTGTGATATCTGCAGAATAATAGAGAAGAGTAGTCAGTAATAGGCAGAAGTCAGGACCAGGAGTAGTACTATAAGTACCAGGCATGGTATCCAGAGGACAAGGCAGGACTGTAGTCAGAAATAAGAGCTGTACAACAAGTACTAGGTGTGGTATCTGCAGAACATCAGAGGAGAGTAGTCAGGAATAGGCAGAAGTCAGGATCAGGAGTAGTACTATAAGTACCAGACATGGTATACAGAGGATAAGACAGGAACACAATTAATAATCAAGGCCAAGGAAAGGAACAGGAAAAAAATTAGCACTCCAAACATACTGGGAACAAGGAACTAACGAAGCAGAAGGAAAGACACCTGATCACAAGCATTGTGCGGCAGATGGATGCTCCTGCAAATAGGCCACCCAGCTGGACATAATCTTCGGGTTCTGGTTGCTTTGCCCAGGATCCAGACTCAGGTGTCAGGAGTAGCTATGGGCGCTCAGTAATATGCACTGCTTCATCTGGGTGAGGGAAGTATCAAGGTCATTTTCTGACAATACATTCCCTTTAAATGTTTTTACCAGATGTTTTCTTGTCATTGAAATGATCTGTAATAAATAACCCCCAGAAAGCGGCAGCAAATTCCGGCTCCGGTCCAAAACCATTCACTCATGTTTTAACTGGCAACTTTAGCTTGTATTTTGCGTGACTGTATAGCAAAGCAAAGCAACGTAAAATCCCTAAATGTAATTATTTCTGAACCCTTTCCTGAAGTACCTGAACACACAGGCAAATTAGTCTAATTTACTTAACAAGTCATTATTTACTCAGACAGGCCTAGAGTCAGGGCACGGCCATTGCATCAGCTCCGAAAACCAAATCCCTCAAATTTAGATATTGATGATGGGGCATATTCTAATGTGGAGAACAGAAGAAACGGGGCAATCCAATGAGACCCTCTTCTGTCTGAAATGTCTTCAATTTAAATCTTAGTGACCAAGATTAAGATGACTATAGCTTTTTTATATATCATTATTTACTCGGACCCCACCTTAAAATCAGTACAATATACTGTATAATGTATATGACTAGTTTATGACTGTCCTGGAGGATCTCAAAATACCTTGTATGGTGTCATTTATGACCTTCATGTCTAGAATGGTTTTCTGCTTTTACTTCCTTCAGAATGAAAATGTGGTGATTTTATTGGTGCTGAATGAAACCTCTAGAACCATTGCTCCGTTTTTGGATACTGCATGAAATTTATACTCTAAAGCCTATAGTAAACCATCTCAACCTCTGACCCAGTCTGGCATAGGATAATACATTCTCCCGATCATATTTTTTTACATTGGGTCACAGTAACACAAACTTATACCATTTCTATATTTGCGGAACTGGAATTTTTTGACTCCTCTTTCGATCTGTTTTAGAATATGTTCCCTTCTTTCTACTGGGAGACTCTTCTGCAGTCTCGGTACAACTTTGTGATGGGGCATGAACTGACTCCACCTCTTATTTCTTATAGAATGATAGCCTCCCTCCTTCTTGTCTACCTAATGGTTGACCACTCTACACCCCACTCAGGAATAGTGGGGACCTGAAGTTTTTGTCTATCCCTTCAGACTCCAGAGTATAATAATTGGAAGCCCCGAGGAGGTGCAGAAAAATAATAAACAGCTTACGCTAGGTTCGGCTCTCCATTGTTTGGGTCTACATGCGGACCTGAAGGGCTGAGAGCCTGTCCCGGAGAACCTGTCCTACGCATGGACACCCGTGGACCTCATAGACTATAATGGAGTCTGCTGGGTTTCTGCCAGTTTTATACTGAAACCGGTGGAGAGAAAAGTCCTCCTTTTAGAGACTCCAATGTAGATGTGAACTTAGCCTAATACTCACTTTCCACACCTCTCTGAGGTGTCTGGTCTTCTTTCCAGACGTCTTCTGGCCTCTTTTTCCTCCTGGGTGATGACCCTGGGTCACCACAGAGGCTTATGATTGGGCCTCAGTGGTCATGTGGGATGCCTAGAAGTCATAGCACTTTGACATCATCCAGTTGGCCAAAAGTCACTGGAATGATGAGGCAGAGACCCAGAGGTGAGAGAAGATGAGTATGAGCTGGAGCCTCCTATTAATATACTCTGGGATCTGTAGAGACCTTAAAGTATAACAATAAATTATGGGTGTCCCCAAAAATCTCAGGTTTAGCTGAATTGTAAATTTTTGGAAAACTCGTAACAAACCCAGCTTGTTGCTAGATGGTTTGCTCATCCTTATAAATTACATATCACACAGTCTTCTGCACTTTCCTATGCAATAAAAAAGTTATTCCTATGAATACCCAATGGAGACCAAAAAGGGCACTCTTTTGGTCTCTATCACATTGAAAGGTGGCATTTGTCTTAATTAGATATATGTGCCTGGAGATTTCTCAATAAATATGCCTTATGGGTATGTAAAAAGTCTTAAAATATGGCATTTGCACGCTTGGAAGTAATGAATGCATGTAGTTACAGTATACAGTATATGCAGAAGCAAGTTTGTGCACAAGACCCATTATTCATATTCCTACTGATGAGTTTAAAGGTCAAGCAGCCTGTCTGTCAGTAAGATTTCCTGCAATGCCCTTCTCACCCCTAAGTGCTACCATGTCCATTTTGAAGTGCACTGAATGATACTAATAAGAAAAAGAGACATATTAAGGGGTACTCATTTTCCTGTCAATTCTTCCTGTATGATTAATGCTCAGGTAGGCTTTGACCTATGCGTGTTACGTGAATGTCATGCTAATTGCCCTGTTTTGCAGTATTTACCATAAGATGCGCAATGTAACAGAGGGTGAGTCCTACAGCAGCTTATCAAGAGCTCAGCTATTAAATCCGAGTGGAGGCTAAACTGTAATAGTACATGTAGCAAATTAGAAAGACAGCCTGAGCAAAAATAATGAAACACAACATTAATAGGCTAAGGATCAATTGCAGGAAAAAAAGCTGAACATGTAATTTGAAGTGCATTCAAAATGTGAACTTGTGGGTTATGCGAAAGCCCAAGAGAAGCAATTAAAAGTATTTATACAAAAGCAAAGCGATCGGTGTAGAAAATAAGGAACTTGCAGATGAAGATGCGGCCATTACTGGAATGCCTGAAATATAGGAAACGGTTTAATGTGTGCACTGTTAGGCGGCATTGCCAAGATGAAATAAATATTTGGAATGGACACATTGCGCAGTGTGGGCATTGTTGGCATTGAGTTCATTGAGCGAAGCAAAAGATATTTTAGATATGTCTTTGAACATCTCATAATAAATGTTTTATTGAAATGGAGATGCTTCCCGATGCCTTCGGATGGGGAGGGCTATTTTCAGAGTGGAAATAAGAGACAACTTTCTAGCCCCTCTTCCTAATGAAGTTCTACCAGAATAAGGATTATTGCAGAAGATTTTCCTCCCTGCAATGTATAGGGGATCTCATCCTACATAGACATAGTGAATTTACTACCCTTCATGGATTTCAGTACACAATATCAGCCCTAGAATAGAGTAGAGGGGTAGGGTAGGGTAGGGTAGAATAGAAAAGAGTAGAGTGGAGTAGAGTATAGTAAAGTAGGGTAGAGTAGGATGGGATAGGGTAGGGTAGAGTAGAGTAGAATAAGGTAGAGTATAATAGAGTGGAGTAGGGTAGGGTAGAATAGAATAGAATAGAATAGAATAGAATAGAATAGAAAAGAGTAGAGTGGAGTATAGTATAGTATAGTATAGTAAAGTAGGGTAGAGTAGGGTAGGATATGGTAGAGTAGAGTAGAATAGGATAGAGTAGAGTAGAGTAGTGTAAGGTAGAGTATAGCAGAGTAGAGTATGGTAGGATAGAGTAGAGTAAGGTAGAGTAGAGTAGAGTAAGGTAGAGTATAGTAGAGTAGAGTAGAGTAAGGTAGAGTATAGTAAAGTAGAGTAGGGTAGAGTATAATAGAATGGAAAATAATAGAACAGAATAGAAAAGAGTAGAGTGGAGTAGAGTATAGTATAGTAAAGTAGGGTAGAGTAGGGTAGGATATGGTAGAGTAGAATAGGATAGAGTAGAGTAGAGTAGAGTAAGGTAGAGTATAGTAGAGTAGAGTATGGTAGGATAGAGCAGAGTAAGGTAGAGTATAGTAGAGTAGAGTAGGGTAGAGTATAATAGAATAGAAAAGAGTAGAGTGGCATAGAGTATAGTAAAGTACTCTACCTTACTTTACTCTACTTTATCCTACTCTACTCTACTCTACTCTACCCTATCCTACCCTACTCTAGCCTAGTAGGGAAGGATAAGGTAGAGTAGAGTAGGATAAAGTAGAGTAGAGTAGAGTGGGGAAGAGTTGATTAAAGTACAGTAAGGTATGGTAGAGAAGAGCAGAGTAGAGTAGGGTAAAGTAAGGTAGAGTAGAGTAGAATAGGTTTGGGTAGAGTACTGAAGAATAGAGTAGAATGGAGTAGAGTAGGGAAAAGTAGACTAGGAAAGAGTTGATTAGAGTAGAGTAGGGTAGAGCAGAGTGAAGTAGAGGAACTTGCTTGGTCATTTGTAAGTTTCACTCTTTAATATGATGTCTTACATTCAGTATTGTTTAAAAGTTTTAGTCAGGTGTGAAAAAAATGCTGTAAAATCAGAATGCTTTCAAAATAGGCATAATAAAAACATCCTGAGACACATGACACCTACAGTGCTGTACAAAACATTTAGGTAGGTGTGGAAATATTGCTGCAAAGTAAGAATGCTTTCAGAAATAGAAGGGTTAATAGTTTATTTTGTCAATTATCAAAATGAAGTGAATGAAGAAAAAAAGAAATGTAAATCCCATCAATATTTGGTGTGACCTTTGCCCTTTGCCTTCCATCAATTCTTCTTGGGACATGCAGATAGTTTTTGAAGGAATTCGGCAGCGGGGTTGTTCCCGCCATCTTGGAGAACTAAGCACAGATCTTCTGTGGATGTTGCTTGCTCCAATCCGTCTGTCTCTTCATGTCATCCCAGACAGACTGGATGATGATGAGATCAGGGCTATATCTGTGGGGGCCGGATCATCACTTCCAAGACTCCTCCTCCAAAGGGCAAAGGTCACACCAAATATTGATGGGATTTACATTTCACTTCATTTTGTTAATTTCCAAAATTAACATTTCTATTTCCGAAAACATTCTTTGCAACATTTTTCCACACCTGTATAAAGTTTTTGCACAGTACTGTAGTAAAAACCTTGATGTACAAAGGATAATTAGCAGGATACAGACAGTTTGCTGATACAGCCTGACATAAAACCCATCACAAAACTTGTGTCTGCAAGGCACTGTCACAATAGATTTGGTGTTAATGTTGCTAGTGCAGTGCATTGGATTAAACACCCCATAGAAGTTGTAGAAGTTAGTTTCATCAATGTGGCATGGAATGGGGAGACTAAACCTCCTAGAGAAAGGGAAGAGTTTATTGAGAAAGGTAAGAACTTCTATAGGGAAGAAAGAGCCATCTCAGGCATCTAGAGTGTAAGAAGACCTCCTAGAGAGAGGGGAGAGCTTCTTGAGAAAGGTAAGAACTTCTATAGGGATGAAAGAGTCACTTGAGGCATCTAAATTGTGAGAAGACCTCCTAGAGAAAGGGAAGAGCTTCATTGGGAAGGTAAGAACTTCTATAGGGAAGACAGAGCCACCTGAGGAACCTAGAGTTTGAGAAGATCTCCTAGATAAAGAGAAGAGCTTCATCAGGAAGGTAAGAACTTTTATAAGAAAGAAATTGTCACCTGAGGAATCTAGAGTGGGGGGAGACCTCCTAGATGGATGGAAGAGCTTCTTGAGGAAGGTAAGAACTTCTATAGGGAAGAAAGAGTCACTTGAGGCATCTAGATTGTGAGAAGACCTCCTAGAGAAAGGGAAGAACTTCATGAGGAAGGTAAGAACTTCTATAGGGAAGAAAGAGCCACGTGAGGCATCTAGAGTGTGAGAAGACCTCCTAGAGAAAGGGAAGAACTTCATGAGGAAGGTAAGAACTTCTATAGGGAATAAAGAGCCTCCTGAGGCACCTAGAGCGTGAGAAGATCTCCTAGGGGGAGGAAATAACTTCTTGAGGAAGTTAGAACTTCTAGGGAAGAAAGAGCCACTTAAAGGAAGGAACATTCATCTGGAATTAGCAGAGCTCCTGCACAGAGCCATGTATTATCTGGTATTGCCTTTTTTCTGTGATATATTTTTTGTATATTATGTCCTTTTTTAGTAATATGTTTTTGATTTTTTTAGTTAGTGACTCGCAATGGTATGAGGAACCTTGACAGTGGTTTGCAAGCTTGCATATTTTGGTCAAAATGTTGACTAATACCTCATGGATATTTAACCTTTTTTGCAGGATGCATCCAGGCCCTGTTATGTTTGCAGGGTGCTGGTACTGGTGGGGTGCCCGTCTGGAGGTTCTGGACAGCTTGCCTGATCTTATAGTGTGGGGCATCACCAATAGGCTGTTCTTTGGTGCTATCATGTGACAGTGCCATGTATAAGTTTTATCTGTGTGCATTTGATATGCTGGCATCCCCCCCCCCCCCCATGGGTTATAGGTGTGAGAGCGGTTGCTTTATTAGCATTTTGCATCTATGCTCTTTCTATAATATATTACAAGGGCCTGTCTGCAAGCTGCACAGAGCCATGTTTCATCTGGTATTGGGTAAGTGTCATCTTTTGTCTGTGATATGAGGGAACAAAGTCCTAGAGGGAGGGATCAAGCTCCTAGAGGGAAGGAATAGCTTCTAGAAGGAGAGAAAAGGTACTCATGGGAGGAATGAACTCCTTGAGGGAAGGAACACACATCCAGAGGTTGATAAGAGCCCATGAAGGTATGGAGCATGCTCCTAGAGGGAGGATACAAGCTTTTAAAGGAAAGGAAGAGTCACCGGAAAGAAGGAGAAGCTACTAGCTGGAGAAAAGAGCCCCTAGAGGGAAGGAAAAGCTGCTAGAACAAGGGAAAAGCCACTATCGGGAGGAAAGCACTCATTGAGGGAAGAGGCATACATTTAGAAGAAGAAACAAGCTCCTAGAAGGAGGGAACAAGGTCCTAGACAGAAAGAAGAATGAGGGAAAGACTACTGATAGGAGGAAAACACTCCTAGGAGAAGGGAACGCACATCTAGAGGGAGGGAACGCTTCTAGAGAGAAGGAAGAGTGTCTAGAAGGAAGAAAAAGAAACTAGTTGGTGGAAAAATCTCATAGGAAGAGGTAACAGCTTCTTTATGAAGGATAGAGGGTTTTTAGGGAATGAAGACTCAGAAAAGAGCTCCTAGAGGGAAGGAATAGCTTTTAGAAGAAAAATAGCTACCATTGAGGGGAAGAGCTCCTTGAAGGAGGGATGAGACATTTTACTTTGACTCTGCCCCAAAATAAATTGAGAAAAATCTGATTCTCATTTTGCACATTTTGATGGAAAAACCAAGACGTGACCACATTTGGACTCCCCCCTTCACTATAGGATAATGTGACAGATATCGAAGACATTTATGACATTTTTGTTACGCCATAGTATGATTGTATTCTCCATCAATAACTTCTACCTTTCTATTGCAGTTGTGCTTTGTGTGAACTGATCCCAAAGAAAGATGAAGATCCTCAGCTTAAGAAAACAATTAATCATATAAAATCATATAAATCTATTAGTAATGAATTGGACATCATTGAGGAGCCCATGAATACTAGCGGGGGCTTCTCCTTTAACTCTTTCGTTTCCTTTGCTGCCATTTAAGTCAAGTTTAATTGTTTTGTAAAGATTTTCGGTGTGAGGTTTTTACTCTCTGAAATGTTGACAGTGATTTATAAATGTTTCTTATGAAATCCAATAAATTCCGCCAACACGTCTGCTACAGTCGCTTCATACAAGGGGGGATTTTCGGTCATGCTCTGTTTGTAAGGAAACTGTTATGAAAATACTGCTGGTGCGAGGATGTAGAGTATCTTCTTATTTACACTGAGGATCATGTGAACAATGGGGGGCTAACCTCTTAAAGGGCTCTTTATAGATAGAAAAATGTGGCCATAGGCAGGAAATGCAATAAAAAAGAACCATTATTTACCTGATAAATCCTCTGCGGCTCCTGTGGTGCCTTCTCAGACTTTGTTGATTTTCCTGCGGCGGTGACGTTCCATATATCCGCCATACATCCACATGATCCAGCCAGTTCTTGCCCCCAGCAGTGATACTGCCACATATAGCAGAAGACCATTGGGCACCGCCACATTACTGTTGCTAAAACAGAGGTGGTTTATCAGGTAAGTACTGGTTGGCCTTTGCCTTCCATCAGTTCTTCTTGGTACTTGCAGACAGTATTTGGCAGAACTAGGCAGGGAGATTGTTCCCGCCGCCATCTTGGAGAACTAAGCACAGATCTTCTGTGGATGTTGCTTTCTCCAGTCCTTCTGTCTCTTCATGTCATCTGAGACAGACTGGAGGATGATGAGATCAGGACTATATCTGTGGGGGCCGGATCATCACTTCCAGGACTCCTCCTCCAAAGGGCAAAGGTCACACCGAATATCGATGGAATTTACATTTCTCTTTTCTTCATTCACTTCATTTTGTTCATCGACCCATCAAAAAAATATTAACCCTTCTATTTCTGAAAGCGTTTTTTACTTTGCAGCGTTTTTGATCACACCTGCCTAAAACATTTGCACATCACTGTACTGTAGTATCAGGAATGGCAGATAATACGACTGCCTTTGTTGAAGACCCCATGACATTTTGAGCCGTCTGGTCAGCACTTGTCATGGCCACTGGGATCATGGAGTGAAATTGAACAAAATTGTTGGAATTTTTAATTTTCCTCCTAAATTCTTGAAATATTCTTATCAATTAATTGAACAAGGGGTCATTAACCTAGGAGGCAGCAGCGTGAAGTATGGCAGGGTAAAAAATAGGCCCTACACCGAGAATTACATATAGGATAGGAGTAAAGGAGCTGAAGTAAGGGGGCACATTCTGATTCCTCTAACAGAACTTGTCCTACCTCTAGCCTACTTGCTGATGGTCTCTATGGAAAAAAATATCTACATTAATTTTGACTGTATTATTATTTTTTAAAATTTGTTTTCTTTTTTTTCGCATTCTTGTATTTTCTACTTCGTCTTGTATTTAGTATCCAGTTAAATTCTTGGCGACCTATGTATCGGCGACGCTGCGTTCTCTGCTATAACCGTATTTTAGTTTATAGTTTTTGACATAATAAAGCATATCTGTATTATCTTCCTCCATGAATGGTCTTGTTTATTCTCCCTCGGTTCTTTAGAGGTCTATGTCTGATGATGAAATCTGCCCCTGTTACATTGAAACGATACAGTTCATCTTTTGTTTTGAATTCAGAGCATGACATTTTCTCAAGAACAAAGGAGCTGATACAGATCAAATCCGGCATATGTACAACATCTCGCTAATCTAGCTTTTCAACATTAGAAGGCTGCTGGGTTACTCTGCATGTCATTGGACAGCGTGTGCGGTTTTATCTCGCAGTGCAGAGAATCGTTCCACTATTTTATCGTACCGTTCCGCTGGATGTTTCATCCTAATAAAATACTTTGACTGTTTTTGCTTTTAAAAAAAAAAAAAATACCAAATAAGAATAGAAAACCGAGGGGTCACATTCAACGAGAGAAGGAAGAATACAAAACGATTGATTTCTGCAAAGAAGTTGCCGATTGTAACGAGAGTTCACAAAATTTCCTGTGGGCTTGGAAAAACATTGCACAATAATGTCATGTAATGTTTTGTGGGTTTTAGCTTTGATAATGGGGAAAATGTGAACATGAAAACTTGGAAAATCCAGAGATGAATAATTCTCAATGAATGACAGGTTGGAATACAATAGAGGGGCCAAAGACAATGCACGGATCAAGCAGAGATGGATTTGTAAAGTGGAAAAAAATTCTGCATGTTTTAGTCAGTCGTCCGCCATTGTGATGATCATTCACTGAGATGATCAACTAATGCAGAATTTACTAATTTAGCCAACTATTATCATTTCTCAGGGCAAAAACTAAGGGGCAGAGTTTAAGGATAACAGTGAAAAACAGCTGTGTAATGGCCATCACATATCTGCAACTAAAACCACATCTATGGTTCTATTCACATGTCATGTGAAAAATGGTTCGTCACAAAAACACTGACATGCTCTATCTTTGTATTGGCGGACATAGATGCCATGGGAATAGACCCATAGCCATTGATGGGTTTTAGGCTAAGGTCCCGCGTAGCATCCCGCAGCCAAAAGGCTCTGCGGGAAAAAATGCGGTTTCAACACATCTCGTTTTTTCCCGCAGCGGTTTTTTGCAGAAAGTGCACAGAAGTTTCCTCTGCGGACTTTCTGCTTCAATTATATCTATAGGGAAACTGCTGGCCTTTCCGTAGGTATAATTGACATGCTGCGATTTCCAAAACCGCAATGTTTTTGGAAATTATAGCATGTCCGCTGATCGTATTTTTGCGCAAAGTGATGATGGGATTCGCTAGAATCCCATCCACTTTGCTGTGACTGTAAAACTCCTCGTTTTCTCCGCTGCATTTTCTATATCTGGGCTTAAAGTGGCCGTTTAAATAGCCCCTTATTCACTATCATCAATGGGAATCAGCGGACCAACATGTAGTGTGAACAAGACCTTAGGAATTGATCTTCAAAATGACTGTATAAAGGGTTGTCCAAGACTCGATATTGTTGGACTGTCCTTAGGAGAAGTCAATATTATTGGTAAATGCGGTCTGACACCTGATGTTTTTAGCACACTGTTTGGAGTTGGAGGTGGATATCAGTGTTGGGTGAGCCTCACATACTTTGTTTCACAAATATTCACAAAGTTCACCCGGAAACTTTGATTCAATTCAGGCCCGGAGGCCAAGAAAAGTGTATAAAAAAAAATGACCCATCTTCCCTGGGCATCCTCCGGTATCCTCGTAACTAGGCAGGAGGAAAGGAGTGACCTCGTGACATCAATCTAGGAGAAGGAGCAAGACCTAGGCTGGGGTGGGCACAGCCAAGAGAACAGGGGTCATCGTCCAACCCTCTGAGTGGTTCATGTAGTGATTTAGGCCGTTTCAGTATGGGAAACTTGTTTTTCTATGTTTAACTTTAATAAACTTTTCGACCTTTTGCATTCACAGACATGTCTACGTGTTTTATGTAGACATAGAGGGGTTATCGGGTTTAGTATCCAGCTGAAGCAAATCGAGGAGCTCGATTTTATTTAGAGCTGCAGATTTTCATTCTTACTAAAATGGAGGCCATTAAATTAGCCATTAAACAGGTGGGTGGACAAAGATGAGAGATCCGGATGTAGAGAAGCAGCGGCTTTATAGAAATTGTGTTCTCTGCATTCCAAAGTAAACAACATGTTATATAAGACTCTTCTGGCTAAAGATTGTGCTGAAAGAAAACAAGATTTATGTAAACTTTGGAGAGAATGTATCATCATAAAGGATAGAATTTTTACATGAAGTTTTTAAGGTTTTTTTTTTTTTCTGATTTCATGTCACTATTCATAAAACAATATGAGATCTTGCCATTTTTTATACTAATAGTCGGACACTTCCTGATCTGTAGAGATCACTTCACAGCAGCCATCATAGGTAGGATTATAATGACAAGTAGGATCCATAATTCACAATAGGTGATGGTCATAATTTACCTTCTCCCCTAACTTGCACAATTACCCTTACACAGGTCACAAAGCATGACCACAACATTCTCCCATAGTAGTGAATGAGTCACCCTAGTCTACTGTTTTCTATGCACTATGTGGCTGCTGTAAAGGATATTTCTGAATGTGGTGTACAGAAGCGCATATAGGATAAACATCTCCTGACAAAGTATCACAAAATCATGTGGTTTTTTCACAGATGAGTGAATCAATTTAGGAGGAACTGGGTTTGTCTTAAATTTACCAAATTTTTTGATTCCAAATCAAATTGTGCCACACATCTTGGGATATGCCAGGCTAAGAGAAAAAGTAAGGAAAGACATATCTCTATGTAGAAAATTCTATAAAAGACTACATTGGCCAGACTTGACCCTACTAGGTGTTATGTGGTCATCCATAGCCCAGGGTTAGATCCATAATTTACTCACATCTGAAAATTGGGGCAATTTCAATCTGAGAATTAACCATCCATTGGGAAAATCAAGCAAAAATACAGTTTGCAAACAAAAGATGCAATTTTTGTGATATTTCCCAATGCGTATTTCTGGCCTCGATCTCTAGTTGCATGTAGAAGAAATAAAAGATAATAGAAACATTGGACTTTAGAACATCACATTGTGAAATTTTCATCAAAACCTCATCCGGCTCTTATATCTGAAGAACCGAAAAAGAACCTAAAGCTCCCAAAATTTCTAAAAGCCTTGACGCATTATTTTTGTAGACTCATTGAAGGGATTTAATCATAGTCATAATGGCGGTATTGTGTATTGTTAAACATTGGCCTGTAATAGCGTCTACTACAAAGAAGTTGCTTTCGCGTGTATTGTCATGGCTCCTGCTTTGCATTCATTTTTGTAAGCCGGTATGAATTCGAGCACTTCCACCTTTTTTTTTTTGTCCGAGCCTCGAGGACATTTTTCATTTTTTAGAGATTAATGTAAGACTACGGGGCCTATTTATAAGGGATTGAAAAGTGTATTTTCTTTTTGTTTGTGTTTCATTGACTCTTACTTGCGCCAACAATACACTGCTGCATCGTGCCAGCCTCTCACTTAGACAAATCCTTTAAATTAGAGTGTTATGACTTATTAAAGCCAAACTAGTAGGAGTCACTGCACCATACAACCTTGTCAGCAGGGTGACCTTCACCTCATGTCCCTATAACAATCTTAGGACACTACTATAGCTATAGAACAGATATGTCCACCATTATCTAGCTCGTACTTGGTTAAGAACTCCAATTTCTCATGAAAGCAACTCCATACAGAATTGCAACATGTTAGCAACATTGTTGACAGGATGCAATTAACAAAACAACCACTGGGCAGACACACATAGACACGTATAGCAAATCCCTTTGTGACAATGCAAAGTGCAGTCACCAGTAAGGGGTTGGTGGCAATATGGCTGCTCCTTCAGGGCTCCACTGCAGCCAACCACACTTCTTGGCATCCCCCAAGCTGCTGTTCCCAGACACCGATCCTCCTCGTGACCTGAAGCCACCCACCAGTGATGAAGGATACATGGGACACTTTGGTTCTCTTTACTGCAGTGGATGTTGTAGATACAGAGTATGGAACTCTTGAGTGATGTTACAGGTCACAGATGACAACAAGAGTTGAACGTTAGACCTGGCTTAGCAAGATTCCAGGCATGGCAACAAACAGCACACTTCTGTAGTCACTTAAAAGTGTCCACCTGGCTTCATGGCATCTTTGGAGTTTGTACTTGGATGGGACTGATAGACATCGGATGCTACTGAATCTGCCTATTAATGCACTAACTGTGATCTACTGCGGCAATTTGCTAGTAAAGTGTTATTATTAGTTGCATAAATATTTTGCTGGTGAATTACAGGCTTCATTCTTCTATAATTACATGCTATGTGTTAGTGATTATAATTTTTTTGAAAAGCAATATTCTTTGGAAGGATTTGTTAACGTGAAAGACTAAACACAATTAAACTACAATGAAAACACAATATAATTTAAAGCAATTTTAGACTCCTGCAAGAATTCTTAATATTTTACTTGGCTCTTGTACCCTAAGTCGGTAAACATTTTTGCTGACGCCTCCGAAGAGTTCTCTAAGAGAGGGATTAAGAAACGAATAGAAAAAGAAAAAGAGATCAGGTCAAGTAGAAGATAGTAATAACAATTTACAGTAGGTCAGGATTGAGGTTGAGAAGACAGACATACACTTATAGGAAATAGACCTGCGTGAAGATAAAAGATCAGGAAGATCCAATGATGGCTCTACAAAAACATGGAAAAGTCCATCTTCTGTGGCTTTGTAGGAAAAGAATCCAGAAAACTATTCTCAAAAGTGTGAAGACTTGTGAGAGTATCATAGGCCTATAGATTGGTGACCATGAAGCAGAAACTTCCTCCAGAACCCCCAGTTACCAAGCTTGAGGAATTTTCTGTGGCTTCAGAGGCAAAGAATGTGGACAACCATTCTCAAAAGTGTGGAGGCTTATGAGAATATCATAGGCATTGTAGATTGGTGACCATGAAGCTGAAACTGCCACCAGGGCCACCACTTACCAAGCTCAGCTCACTGGTAAATTTTGTAAGGATGAAATCACAAGAAAGAAGGATGACCACTATCAACGGAAATCAGACACATCATTGAAAAGACCAAAAGTTCACACATAAGATGTTTTAGTACAGCTCACTGGGAAATTTGATGCAATTACAGGAGAGAAATAAGACCAATATTGACCGAAACCATAGGCATACAGTATCGCTGAGAAGGCTGAAAGTCACATAGAAGATGCAGAATTAAGGAGAAACATTACTATCTCCATGTACATGTACATTCTAGTTTGCCTTGACTTGATGTATCATGACATATATGTATGGAAAATTGCTCACATGATCACCCACAGGAGAGAAGCTGTCATGGACAGCCAAACACATATTGTAAACCTGGCCATACACATGAGATAAAAGTTGACTGGACCTAATCACATCGAATGGTTCAACCTTTCACAAGTATGGAAACCTGCCAACTGTCTACAGAACATGGGGTGAAGAGGGATTGGGCATGTTGAATTTTGGCTTGTCCAATCCTTTGAAGATAAGTCACTGCCAAATGAGTCATTTTCTCCTTCAAATAAACATGCAAGCTCGACCAAAAGAGAGAATCAGGAGAAATACCTGTTAGCCAAATGACCCGTGGGTCATCAGATAATGGATGTGTATGACCGGCTTAAGGGTAAGGATTAAAGTATCCTGGCTGGTCATTTACATAATACTTTAACCTGGCAATACAATACAGATTTCAGAATTTTTTTTTTCTGAATAACTCAACAGTCGTTCATGGAAGGATGTCATCTTGGACGATAACGTCATAAGTTAAAGCAACAATTCAGACAAAATGATAGGTTCCTGCCATGATCGTGGCTTGGCCTGGACATTCACCAACGCAATGCAGATCGGGCCTTTGGCATGAAGGACTCACCTGACAAAAAGTCATCTAAAACACCAACTTGGCAGATCAACTTTTCAATAGATATCGGACATCAGTCTGCCAGGTTTGTTTGGATCACGAATGGCCAAAAATGGTCTAATTTGTCCATCCGAAATCTGTAGTGTATCTCTAGTAGATGCCACCATGAGTCCTAGGAGTGTAAAATGGGGGAGAGTTTTCTTTGTTTCACCCCATCAGTCCGATGCTTTTATTCTGACATTGGGGCCCTACGAAAGGCCCCAGGGTTGTCCTGTGATAATGCCACAAAGCATGTTATATTTGTGCCATACAATGCATACAGTATACAGATGGAGTATCACAAAAAATGTTAGCAACCTATATAATAAAGCTAAAATGGACAGCATAAAAAATAAATTAAACAAAAAAACCCCCCACAAAAATAGATAAATCAAAAAATGTTCTTGTGGTCCTAACAGGGTTAACCATGAATTGACACCATCTTGACTGTGCTAAGTACTATTATTACTGCTACTACTGCTGGTAATAACAGACAGCAATGGTGACAAATATAGGAAGGGTCTACAATACACCTTAAATGTCTGTTGATGGATCCATAGTAGAATCCTCTGAGGGGCGATGGGCGAGGGCTGCCGGAGATCACAGGTAAATGAACTTGTTATATCCTAATTGTTTTCCCCTGAGGCGGAGGTGAAGGGCTGGCAGAGGTTTCTTGCAGTGCCGGCCGTGTCCTCCTCCATAGGGATTAATTAATATGCATATATCACTAGGCTGGATGTGCTTGTTAATGAGGGTAACGGAATGTTAATTGCTGGTAATAAGATCTTTGGTCTGCTTTACTGTCTGTGATACGAGGCCGCGCTTCTCTGCAATGTACAGTATTTAAGGTTTGAGTAATGTCTGATATTGTCAATCCCAGTCTATAAGCCCCATCTGTAAGATTGACCAGGTCATATGAGCCTCATAGACTGGAGGGGATACTATAAAGACCAGCATCGACTGTCCAGTAATTTATATGGCCATGTATAGCAATATCATGTCACTGCTGAAGGTTTTAGCATCATAGGAGGAATCCCACTAGTGGCCACCATTTAAGATTGCAAAAGGGGTATTCCAGTCAAAAAAGTTACCCCTATCCGTATAGGGGATAACTTGATGAGTGGTGGGAATCTCGCTGCTGAGGTCTCCACCGATAGCAAGAACAGGGGTCTTCAT
The DNA here is from genome assembly GCA_947044405.1 of Leptodactylus fallax. NCBI lineage: Eukaryota > Metazoa > Chordata > Amphibia > Anura > Leptodactylidae > Leptodactylus > Leptodactylus fallax. The sequence continues at coordinate 275,718 of CAMRHE010000917.1, forward strand.
CTCCCCATCTGCATCGAGCAGCAAGTCAAAGATTCACACTGTGCTCCACTTAAGGGGCTAATCAATAGGGATGAGTGAACAAGTCCATTCCGAAACAAAACTGATGGATCTTGTGAGGTTCGCCCAACACTAGAGAGTACTGTACTTGGCTATCTCTGGCAGTCCCATAGAAGTGAGTTCAGCTATACATGCATGCCCAGCCACTCCATTTATTTGGGGTTACAAGGGACTCCATGATTTGTGGTGGTCACAGTAGTCAATACCCCACGATCAGCAAATAACCCCCATTCTGTGGATAAGAGGTAACTTGTTCTAGCCAGAATACCCTTTATCTATTACTCTGGAGAGTTGCTGCATGTATTACATGGTCATCCATTTGTAGCAGAGGGCACCGGGCAATGCTACACGTTCATTTCAGCTAAATGCATGGTAGCCTGCAGCATCCCCCTAAGATGGAGGGGTAAGAATATGGTGGGTACAGGAGGGGCAATTGCTTTGAGTGCTAGGTGCTGAAGTGAAATCAACAAGCCGCTATATCTTGGATTGTCCACTTTGGATCATCCCTACTTTATATAAAGGTTCATTGGAAGAGACAATCACCTTTTTACGGCTATAAGCACAGCGGGGGTGAACCACATTTCCCAGATCTGCCTATAAGTTCTCCAGTTCTCCTCTTCTCCTTCTTGAAGCCGTTCCTAGAAAAAGCAATTGTTACTCCATGAGCCGACGACCAAAAATCATCTCTGTCCTTAGTTCTAATCTACTTGCTACATTTTTAGAATTTTGCCCCACTAGGAATTTCCTCTTGTACAATCCATCAATATGACTGCGGAGGACGAGGTGTCAGTCATGATCTCCAGTGGAACGGCAGCCCTTTATCATGGAGAGCAGCCTCATTCGCCACTATGATCATATAGCGGAAGACTGATAATAATTTTGTGATTTTCCATAATAACGTTTCGCCATTGTAGAATAAATTAGCAATATTAGCCGGAGAATTCTTGACAAACAAGCTCACCAATTAATGGCTACAAGAAAAATTCACTTGTGAACCGAGAGCAAGGCAGGTGGTTTGGACTCCGCAACCAGAAATGAACGCACACGCGGTGGTTCAAGAAAAAAAAAATTTTTTTATAATAATAAAAAAAGGGGGGTAGAGGGAAAAAAGGGGGGGGGAGAGAAAAAAAAAATAAAAAAAAACAAGGAAAAATTTAAGGGAAAATCTGCTATGGTTTTTTTTTTTTCTCTCCCCCCCCCCCGCGGGGGGGGGGGGGGGGGAAAAAAAACATAAACACCCCCCCCCCCCCCCCCCCCCCCCCCTTGGGGGGGCGCCCCCCCCCCCGCGGGGGGGGGGGGGGGGCGGCGGGCCGGGGGGGGGGGGGGGGGGGGGGGCCGGGGGGCCCCCCTTTTTTTGTGGGGGGGCGCCCCCCCCCCGGGGTTGGGGGGGGGGGGGGGGGGGGGGGGCCCTCGGTGAGAGGGGGGGGAGCAGAGAAAGAGGAGAAAAACCAGAACAGACCCCCCACCGCGCCCCCGGGGCCGCCCCGCGCCCCCCCCCTGAGCTGGGAGAACCGGGAAGCAGGGCCGCCAGACACAACAGCACGCGAGTCCTATCGTGGTACCATATACACAGCACAATGTCAGCCACGATCAGCCACGAGCACAGTTCCTCACGGGACTCACTAGTCCTGTTGTCTATTTACACTCTGTTTGTCTCTGGACCAAGATACAGCTAGCGTACAGAAAAATCTCCACACCAGTTCAATACAACACGCTAAGATGGCTGCTGCCCTGTCTCGTCACTCCGCTTCTCTGCTCACACTCTGTCTGCAGAACAGGCAAGCTGACATAAAAGGGGGGGGTCTCACGCCAGCATCATGTCACAATACAATGGCGCTGTCTTAAAGGAACAGAATCACAGAAATACATTCAACATTAACAGTTTATACAGACAAATGAAGCTTAAGACAACATTGGCTGTCTCTTACATATTCCCCCCACTTAAGAGTGGCAGTCCCGCCTATGACTGTATATCCAGAGGGTTGTACTTTATGCACAGGGTGGAGTATACCGATGTATGGCAGGCCAAACAAACTCATCCGCGCAACCGAACAGGGGGAATACCAGCATTTGGCCTAGTGGTCCGTCTGAGGACCGGTGGTATATTATGGGGTGCTGCAGCATGGGCGAGAAGGACCAGCGGATTCCGCACCAGAGGGGGCACAGGCCGGAGATACAGTAGTCACAGGTGGAACATCCCCAGGAGCAGGGACGGCCAACAATCACCTCCCGCGGAGGCCCATTCCGCACCTCCATTCTCTGACTGTGGGAGCTCATTCACATTGGCAGGCCCATCGTGATTTGTCCCTTCAGAATGACACAGGCGCAACATATTTCGGTGAAGTACCGAACACAATCAGTTCCTTCTTTCTGGACCTGGTACACTGGCCCATTCGCATACTTGCGGCCAACAACACGATACGGCAAAGCCTCCCATCTGCTTTCCAATTTCCCTTGGGTTTCTTGACACGAACTAGCACCAGGTCGCCTGGTTGCAATGGTGCTTCTTGCACTGGGGTCTTATCAGGATGGGGATGTTCTTGCAGGCGCTGCCGCACCAACGATGGATCGTCTCAAGTCTCTGCCGATGCGCCCGCACCCAAGAGGTTGGATCCCCGGAGGGAACCCATCCACATCATCAACTGTAACTCCAACCCCCAGACCGCCCAAAGAGAAGTGATAAGGAGAGTACCCCGTTGTAGAATGGACCTGATGTTATAGGCCCACACCACAGACAAGAACAGGCCACGAACCGTCCCCCAAGTCCGCAGCACGTAGCAGAGTCTGGAACCACAGCCCCACCCAGGGTGGAGGAGTCGGGACCACCCGAAACGTTGAACCCAACGTGTCCCCAAACAGGCGCCCGGTCGGAGGGAGCGGGGCACCCAAACCGAAAAACCACAGAGCACGAGCGCTGACCAGCTGTCTGCCGTGGCGGTTACCACCCAAAGGTAAGTGACCACCAACGAGGCAAACTGGTGTCCGCATGGAGGCCCACCATAGATAGTCACATGACACAAAGCCTGGCACGATGGTTGTAGGGAGCTCCTGCACCATGGACCACAAGCGACAGCTGCCATACTCCGACCATACGAAGACCAGGGCAGTAAACAGTCGCAACCAACGAAAGGTCTCTCATACCAAAAGCACAAGACCCAACGCCAAGAGCGAGCCAGTCACAGGCACCACAAGGTATCGAATGTCAACCAGAAGGTAAATAGACCCGGCAACACTCCACACTCCAACCCCACACCAAAACAGATAAACCACGTGTCAGCCCCACAGGGCCGCCCCAACACACACACTCGCCAGCCCCCAGGGCTGTGTACTGTGCCCACCTGCGTGAGGGACCAAAGAAAGGAGCCACAGTCCCCCCACCAAACGATTAGTGGCGGTCAAGGCCGTGAAAATCCGAAACGGGCACCCCACACCCAACCAATCCACGCCTGTGGGGTCTGGGCAACCCAGAAAGTCCGCACACGGTCCTGTCGGACCAACAATGCGGTAAGAATGAGACAGGGCACCACCCTCCAACGCCCCGAGCGGCACCAGGTGACAGTGGGGTTCAGCAGACAAAACCACACCGGCAAAACAGAGAACGGCATGCCCAACCACCAACAGCCCAAAAATAACAAACTCGGGGTCCAGAACCCAAAACCGCGCCACGCAACCCCTCCTGCCACCTGAACTGGGAAACACTGCCCAAACCAACAGGCCACTGAATACGAACGGCAAGTGGTAACACAATCCAAGATGGGGCTGTGTCAGCCCCAACCTGGAAGGCTTGCCTGCAGGTCCCCACCACGGACCGGCGACCACCGGAGCCCGAGGAGAGCATAAGTGGTGCTGCTACCCAAATCCAAAAACCGTCGAAGTAACCACACCCAAAACCCCCACCCGCAGGGTAGCGGTACGGCCAACGAACAGCCGCACTGTGAGCCACCCCCTCCATACGCGGTGACCCAAGTAACAACAGATTAACAACCACAACTGGGTCAAGAGCCCATCCCAACCGAAATACCCCAACTGGTGGAGATGGTCTCAAAGGTCCAAATACACTATAATGTCATCCAAGAGATGAGAGTGAACTCAAAGTTGAAGTCACCAACACCCACAACCCAAACGTCCGGGTCACAACCCGAAGGGCATCCGGTTAAACGTATAGTCCCAGGGCAAGATAACCGTCTCCGTCGCCAGCACCCCAAACCCACACCAGATCAGTAGGAGAAGACCCCCACGCAAGGGACCCCAACCGTGGCAAGGGGTAGGAACTCACGGTCAAGCGAACTCCGATAGTCACGCAAAACGGATGGACCCACCACAACACCACAGGAGCCCCCAGGGACTCTGGCCGGATACCCACCCTAGCACAGCAACAGCCACCCGATACAACTGTGGAGGAAGTCGGAGCCAAGAGGGGTGCTCCTGTGGGAACCAGGTAGATCCCTGTGGACATCCAAAACCAGCAACCGGCAAAGGTGGCGGCTCCCACAACAGCTCACACCCTCACCCATCCAGAGAACATAACACACCACCACCCGAACACACCACCACAAGGTGGGCCCACTCCCCATGACACAGTACGGCCACCATCCCCAGCGGCTCAGCTCAGAGTACCCACCCCGGAGTCACAAGATGTACCACAGCCCCCACCACACCGGTCCGAGTGACACACGAAGTGGTACCCCACGAACACCAAAACGGGCCACTAGCACAACACCCCCGCTGCCTGCAGGGCACCAACACAGCAGCCCCAGCCACAGGTGCCACGGGCATGGACACACCCCGACTGGGTGGCAGTGTAACTTGTATCAAAGGAACTGAAATCGAGCCAGAACGCTGTGCATCTGAACCTGTAAGCCACACCGGACACGCTGAAAGCTGAGAGGCCAGTGTGCCAAAACCGTGACCCCAAAAGGATCTATCTAACAACACACACCCCAAAAACAGGGACCACCAGTACCCACCACCACAACCCACCAACCCAAACCCGGACACACCAGCCACCCCACAACCGGAACTGTAAACCGACCACGTAGAATGATGGGGATCATAACATGTTGCTGAAACGCAAAAGACCAAGGGTACTGGGAACCGGCAACACCCGGAACCGGAAAACCCCCCACCACCGAGAAGGAGCAGGAAGGAAAGGACCCCCCACAACCCCCCCCCCCAAAAACCCCCAAAGGGGAGAGGGGCTGCGGAAAAAAAAAACCCACCCACCCACCCACAAAACCACAAACCCCCCCCCCCCGGGGCGGGCCGGGGCCCGCCCCCCGAACCACAAAAAAAAACCCGGCCCACCCCCCCCCCCCGGGGGGGGGGGGTGGGGCCCCCCCCCCCCCAAAAAAAAACAAAAAAAAAAAAACATAAAAAAAACCCCACAAAAAAAACCAACAAAAAAAAAAAAAAAAGGGGGCCCGGGAAAAAAACCCACCGACACAGGAAAGCACAGCCCGTCGAAAAACCGCAAGCACAGAAACGCCGCACGACCCCAGGACAAACGCACGGAGAGTCCGATCAGGTACAGAAGGCTGGCGAGCCCCCCCCCCGAAACTCGGAGCAGTCTGTAGGGCAGCAAGGGGAAGGCCACTCCTGTGTACCCCTGAAGAACCGACCGCAGAGACCCCAGCAAGCACCCAAGATGGCAGAATCTGGACACCCAAAGCTGCCGCAAAGGCCCAGTACACCGGGCAGCACCCCGAAGCAAACAGCCACTAGTACCTGGGCGGCGACACAACAGACTCGAGTCCACGTGACCAAAACAGCACAACAGACAAGCCACAGCACAGCCCACGGGACCAAGCCGTCCTACACCTTTTCCTGACCAAGAACAGCAGCTGTACAGAAAAATCTCCACACCATTCAATACAACACCTAAGATGGCGCGCTCTCCTCGTCACTCCTGCTCTCTGCTCACACTCTGTCTGCAGAACAGGCAGGCTGACATAAAAGGGGGGGTTCACGCCAGCATCATGTCACAATTACAATGGCTGCTGTCTTAAAGGAACAGAATCACAGAAATACATTCAACATTAACAGTTTATACAGACAAATGAAGCTTAAGACAACATTGGCTGTCTCTTACATATTTACAGAGATCAGTCAGCTCTCCAGGCGCGACTCTTTTAGTAAGTACTTGCATTTCACATAAAATTAGAATTCCGGAGTATCTTTACTTAGAACTATGCATTATGCAATTCCTATGTTATTCCTCCTGGCAAAAGTTGTAGGCATGTGTGGAAAAAATGCAGCAAAATAAGAATGCTTAAGCCCACATCTGCGCTGGAGTGTCCATTAGAGACTTTGAAAAAGAAACCGCCAGAAATCGTTGGAGAGAAAAGTCCATCACAGAGGATTATAGTCTATGGGGTCCGCCGGGGTCCGCAGGGAACCATTGTTTTAGCGGACCGTCTCTTTGTTGTTCGGGTCCGCAGCAGACGAGAGAGGGAGAGCTGTGTGCAGATCTGAACTTAGTCTCATAGAAATAAAGGGTTAATAGTTTATGTTTTTATGAATTAACAAAATACAAAGTGAATTAAGAAAAGAAAAATGCAAATCCCATCAATATTTGGTGTGACCTTTCCCCTTTCCTGGAAGTGATGATCCGGCCCCCACAGATATAGCCCTGATCGCAACATCCTCCAGTCTGTCTGGGGTGACACAAAGAGAGAGATGGATTGAAGGAAGCCTACATCCACAGAAGATCTGTGCTTAGTTCTCCAAGATGGTGGCGGGAACAACCTCCCTGCCGAGTTCTGCCAAAAACTGTCTGCAAGTACCGAGAAGAACTGATGGAAGGCAAAGGGCAAAGGTCACACCAAATATTGATGGGATTTACAGTTCTCTTTTCTTCATTCACAAATATAAACTATTAACCCTTCTATTTCTGAAAGCATTCTGACTTTACAGCATTTCCCCGCCTGCCTAAATCTTTTGCACAGCACTGTATATAGCATATAGTTAAGAGGCAGAATATTGTAATCCCTGTCTTAATATACTTAGTAGGGAATCGTTTGCCCCAGGTGTAATGTTACCAGATTGACTTTCCTGACTCATCAGTCTTTATGTAAATCATCAGATTAAATAGATACAAATTGTACAAAATAAAATTGCAACATTGTATCAGAAGTGAATGATGAGGAATATTTACATTTCAAATGCAAAATACATAAAGTGTCTCATTAGTATAATTCATCCTCGCCGCTATAAATGACCAGAGTATTGATTTTCGGATATTCTGCTGGATGAGATATGAAGGTCCTGGAGATGACATTTATCAGGGCGACATTCATTGTGATCCATGGCTTCTTCCCTCCCTGTGTACTGTGCATGTCTGTAGTATACAGGGCTGGGGAACCGAAGAAAATGAGGGATGCGAGTCTTGTCTTAGGAGCAGAGATCACTTCACTTTCTATAGATATTGGATTACTATTGTGACCTGGTCATTTACATGATGTATCTTATCGGGGCTGGAGCTTTACTTCTCTGATACAGAGCAACAAATCTCCTGTTATAGAGTTACACGCTAAAATATAGCCACCTGCTGCTACCACTAGGGGGGCTCTGGGGTTAGGAGTCTGAGGGGGCCCTTGTCTTTACCCCCAGCCCCCTCATAGATATAGGGTCTTTGGTACTCACCAGATCATGGCCCCAAGGACACTATCCAATTGGTTGGACCTGCACTAACAGAACCAGCAAGCACGGCTGATGTGTAGCCAAAGGTCCGAGCTGAAGGTCAGATGACCAGAGGGAATTCAGAAGTGAAGATGACCAGGGAGGAAGCGGGGCAGGAAACATCTCCGGAGAGGGCGGATTGTTAGCTAAAATGTGAACTGTGTCCAAAGGGTCACAGAAAGTGAGACGGCAAAACCAACATCATGGGGGAGCCCATAATATACAGATACATATATAAAGACTGTACATACTGTAGGAAGCTAAGGACACATACTACATATCTACATACTGTACATGCACATATAGTATATACCTTATATACAGACATTCAGTCACTCCAATACATGCAGTACATGTTAGAGAAGAGCGAGACAGCACGTAACAAGTCTTTTACGAGTTTTCCAAAAATTTTGTTTTTTTTGGTGTTCACTAAAGATGGACGAGACTCCCAAGATTTGTTTCGGGTTGAACAGGACCGATGAAATGATTATATTCTGGGGTCTCTTCATATTTGGAGGTGCAGGGGAGGTGTCACCTTCCGTCACCTCTTTTGGGCCTCCTTTGGCGCTCTCCAGGTGAGATCCGGAGTATAATAACAGCACTTCCGGTTCAGACCAGAACTTGCAGGTGAACCTTGTGAATATCCATCATCCTATATAATGTGTACGATCCTCCGGCCGCACCACGCTGCTATTAAATATAGAGGCCGGCGGAGTCTTTATTGCCAAGTCCATTCAAGTGCAAATACGACATGACAGGAACCATTTACACGGCACGTCGCACGGAGGAGGTTATTATTTTATCTTATTACGTTCCAGGCCTTTGGTCTCCATGATGTGCCGTGATAAGAATAACAATTACCAATTAGTATCGGTCAGTGACTAAAATAACAGATCTGATCGGTCACTGTGGACACAGCGGACATTACTGTGGGTTATGCAGATGTAGCAGAGCTGGGTTTGTCCCATGAAGCTTTTCATTATGATATCCAGAGAATTATAGTTTAGTGTCAGCACTTCTTATACATTGTACAATGAGATGCTCAACAAGCTAGACACCGTGGTGCAACTCTGCCCCGGGTGCCCAAGGGTACTGGTTAAAGGTGTTTGGTTCATGGTTCGGCTGCCAAGCAGACTATTCCCCATTAATAGTGTAACCATCAAGCCCGTGCGCCTCTCTATAGGGAGAAAATTAGGATAACAGTTGTTTCTAGAAGAAATGAATGAAGAGTCGTCCGTCAGACTGAAGTCAATGCCTGGTGTAGATGTGACCATGTAACATAGCCGGGGGGATAAACCCATCAGACTTATCAGAAATCTGTGATTGTCCGCAGAGCAAACATAATACTGCTGTGATGGATCTGCCAATAACCTCCAGGTGGGGAGAAAACCCGTCATGTCCTGTATCTATAGATGACAAACACATTAAATGCAATGACCCGTGTGAATGAGAACTTATTGATCACTGCAGAGAGAAAACCGAACCTGTCACGTCACAGCCAAAGAATATAGAAATATAGAAATATAGGAACGTCATGTAAGAGGGTGAAAAGTAATAAAACTGCTCATGGTAAACCACATATAACCATATTATACAGTATATCTACTGTGCGGTATCTATCTGTCCTATCTATCTATCTATCTATCTATCTATCTATCTATCTATCTATCTATCTATCTATCTCCTACATCTATCTCTCTATCTCTCTATCTAGAAACAGAAAAATTCAAAGCAGCACATTAACTAAAAAAGGAGGGTGCAAGTCCAAGGGTAGGTGGCCCCTTCCAGACATACAAACAGGTCTATCTATCTATCTATCTATCTATCTATCTATCTATCTATCTATCTATCTGTATCTATCTCATATCTATCTATCTATCTATCTATCTATCTATCTATCTATCTATCTCTATCTATCTATCTATCTATCTATCTATCTATCTATCTATCTCTATCTATCTATCTATCTATCTAGCTATCTGTATCTATCTCATATCTATCTATCTATCTATCTATCTATCTATCTATCTATCTATCTACCTCATATCTACAGGTGCATCTTAATAAATTAGAATATCTGTGAAACGTTTATTTCTTTCAGTAATTAAATTAATAAAGTGACCTCCTATATTTTCTAGATTCTTTACACACAGACTGTTCTATTTCAAGTGTTTTATTTCTGTAAATGTTGATTATGGATTACAGGGAATGAAAACCCAAATCTAAGAAAATTAGAATATTGTAAAAAAGTCAGTCTGGTTCAGTAGGACACACAATCATGGAAGACGCTGATTATGGATTGTATTATGAATTACTGAAATGAAGGAACATTTCAATGCTATTCTAATTTATTGAGATGCCCCTGTATCTATCTCATATCTATCTCATATCTATCTATCTATCTATCTATCTATCTATCTATCTATCTATCTTATATCTATCTTTTATCAAATCTATCTACTTTATTTATCGTGTATTTATCTATCTTTCTATCTATATAAACTCTTATCTATCTGTCTGCTATATATCTATATCTATCTACCTCTCTCTGTGAAGGAGCCCGCCCAGCCTCTCTGACGTCAGCTCAATGATGCTTGAAAATCCCTTGCTTGGAAAGTGTTCAGTCAGCTCAGGCGCATGTGCACTGAAGCCCAGAGTATGTCCACCACTTCAGGTCATCACAGCACATACACCAGAGTGACATCAGTGGCTCCAGCGCATGTGATGCCCTGAAGCTGGGGACATACTCTGGGCTTCAGTGCGCATGCGCCTGAGCTGACTGAACACTTCTCAAACAAGGAATTTCCAAGCACCATTGAGCTGACATCAGAGAGGCTTGGAGGTGCTACCTTGACTTTTAGCACTAGGTCTCCACCCCAATGACTTCCTAAAACTAATTTACATAAGGAATAAAAGCTACTTTAGTGGGCGTACCGGCATTATTGAAATGTCATAAAGACATCTTTGGAGAAGCCATGGGATGCCCTGCCAGGTACTCTGCTTGGAGTTATTACCTAAAATCTGCCGACAGGTTTCCTTTAAGGGAGCAATAAGTTCTTGAACTTGATATGTTGGAAGTAGAAAAAACAGGCAAGCGGAAGGATCTGAGCAACAAGGACCAAACTGTGATGGCTAGACAACTGGGTCATAGCCTCTCCAAAGTAGCAGATCTTGTGGGGTGTATCTGGTAAGCAGACGTTTGTACCTACCAAAAGTGGTCCAAGGAAGGACAACCAGTCATCTGGAAACAGGGTCATGGGTATCCAAGCTTCATTGATCCCTGTGGGAAGTGAAGTCTAGACCAACTGGTCCGATCTCACAGAGGAGCAACTGTGGGGTAAGTTACAGCTGGAGACCATCAGCGGTCTAGTGGAGTCCATACTCCGATGGACGAGGATGGACAATGATGACCTGGCTGTGATAGAAAGGTGTCAGTACACATAGGGCATCACCGTGTTGTAGCTGATCGGTGTATACTGTATATACTGTATCTTTCCTACCTCAATGGTCCACTGTAGCACAATGTTCCCTTTCATGTGGAGATTAACATGTAACTCTGAAGCTCCCATGCCGAATATTATAATACGGAGGGATTGTCGCTCGCCATGGCGGTTTCTGATAAAAGGTTATCAGTAATGACCAAATTCGTCACTGTTAGGAATATCTTAAAGGTCACCCCAGGAGCTTTCTGCTTGTTTCAAACAAAACTCAGTATTTTAAGAATAAATATGTTCTGCTTTCATTTCATGAAAATATCAAATGTGTTTGCGTTGTAATTTACTTTCTTAGCTCCTGACATTTACCGCGTCGGTCGTCTTAGAAGGATTCTCATTTGGCAAAACTACAAAAAAAAAAAAAAAAAGAAAAAAAAAAGATCCGTACGAAGAAAAATATTGTCAATTACAAATTATAAAGCAATGCAATGCAAAGAACCAGGATCTTACAATGCAACAATTGACCTTTATTCCGCTTTAACATTTTTTAATCAAAAAAAGTTCTTTACTGTGAATGCAGGGGCGAGCCGTCCGATGCCGCGGACACAAAGGACGCAGAGAAGGATTCGGCACGCACTTTCTATAGACATTGATGAAACTTAGCACAATGCAAATGGAAAGGCTAAATCACTTACCAGAAAAAGTTTTTTTGTTAAACATACTTTTTAAGAATTTTTTTTTTTTTAATTTTCAAACTGTGTTCACACTGGCCACTAAACCTAATAATAGACAGACACTTGCCGATTTGGTAGGTGTTTTCTTTGCCGCAGTCAGCTCATTTATATTACAGATAGGATTACAATAGACGATAACACCTCTATAGACATCATTACATCACTACTGACAATAGATGATGCTTATCTACTGCACAGAGCGTGTCCCATAGACCTCAATGAATCACCTCCAGGCTATGGGCATGAGAATGCCATAAAGCATATCACTAAATGCTGTTAACAAAGCAGAGGGAAAGCTCAGGCAAGATGGCCGCCCCCATAATCATGTACAGAAAATAGAATAAAAAAATTAAGTCATAAAATAAAAAATATTTGGTTTTAATAAAAAAAAAAATGTTTAATGCTGACACATTACTTTTAAAAGAGCTGTGTAAGATTAGAAAACATGGTTTCTTTGAGAAATAGCGCCTCACCTGTGCACAGGATGTGTCTGGTATTGCAGCTCAGCTCCTTTGAAGTGAATGGAGCTGAGTTACAATACTGCACACATCCTGCGGACTAGTGTTGTTGGAAGAAAGCAGCCATGTTTTTCTCATACGGAAGACCTATAGTTCTAGGACCTCGCCTAATAGATCAAATTCTATCATTATGTGACGTCCTTTGTAGTTTTATTGTACTGACATGTCTACTCTTAACTTACTGATTCTCATTGCCAGGATCTGACTACACAGGGTTTGTTTGCTGTCTGTTACCATGGAGTCACATAGATCTGCATGAGAGCTGCAGAAACTAATTCTGTAGTACTGTACATTATGTGCCTGTACACTGACTGGCCACTTTATTAGAGTCCCCGGCTCGTTCATGCTTGGCGCTCCCTGTATGGACATTAGATCCATGACCGTGGGGTGCAGAGAGTATACCGAGAATGGCGTGGTGGAAGGAAAAAAACATCCTAGTGTTGATTGAAAGGATCCAAGGAAGATGTCAGGAACAGACGGAGAACAGTCAAGAAAACTACAACACTGGTGTCTGACTAACATGTCCGAACACACAACTGTGGACTATAAGAGCAGACAACCAGTGCGGGCGCCATTACTGTCTAAGAGAAACAGAAAGACAAGACTGCAGGGGGCAAAGAGCAAAAATTGTATCACTGAGCAGTGGAGAAACATGGCCGGGGCAGATGGATCCAGATTTCTGTGGCGCCATGATGTCGGGAGAGGCAGAATTTGGCGCAAGCAGCAGGAACCGATGGATGGATCCTTCTTGTCTGGCTGGTAGAGGTGCAGTAATGGTGGAGGAAGGTTTTCTTTGTGGTTTTCTTGGGTCCTCTGATACCTGTGTATTCTATTATGAACATCAAAGGAGGTTGAATGTGTTACTAGATGGGGACCATTCAGTGTATTAGTGTAACTTACCTAGGACCTTCCTTCAGACCTTGTCATGAGACATTTGCCAGAAGACCTGGGACACGGGGCAAGTATTTAGATGTTACAAGGCTACACCCTGACCCGATTGCTGAAGTTTTCTGAAGGTGGAGGACTCCTTTAACCCCATAATTCATATAGTGAAGAAAGATCAGACATTGTAGCATGTAACACGTTTTCTCCTTCCCATAAATCATTAGCGCTTCTCCTGTAGATCCATCATTCTAAAGTGGATTAAGGCCAAGAAGACTTGTGAAGTGAACGCCTCGAGAAAGAATGTAAAGCCTCAAACAAACCTTATCACATAATGCAAAAATAAAAGCTCACAATAGAGACAGGCGCTTACAAGACGGAAACATCCGGAGCACAGGGAAAGAACATCAACCTCAAGAAGATAGCAATTCATTTACCAGGAGAGCCTCAGGTTAGAGGTTTTTGTGCCCCGAATGACTGTTAGTAGAGTGGATTCTGCTGGGCGCCCCCTGCGGGTCATATGTGTTACTAATATGTTTACTTATACTTTGCACTAGGCATGTCATTGTATATTTTCCGCGTTCCATAACCTGTGGTTTTCATCTATTGCAAAGCTACAGTTCCTAGCATGCTGGGAGTTGTAGTGCTGCAGCTAATTGAAATCCACAGGTTGGAGAGAACTAGTAGGATATAACACCATGATATTATAGCCTTCCTTCTGGTATTCCCCCCTGCTCAGGCCGGCGATATGGAGAAGCCGCCATATATAGATACATTGTAGTTATTGTAACCTAATTATCAATGAAGGACACGAGTCACATCTGATACTTGTTATATAACTTGTATACACATAATATTAATAAGATGACATATAATATTATAACAATGGACTCTCTCACCAGCTCTTATCATCCCCGCATTCTGCTCTGTTCACATACACATTGCCTATGGGAAATTATCTGGTACTACAAGTCCAAGCATGTCTTGCATGGCTGTTATTATAACCAATTCATGACTGCGCCACTGAGCGGACACATTTTTAGTACATGGAGTTTTGAGGACTATAATATTTTTTTTTTGTTTAGTTATTCAAATATTTTCAGCTTTTTCAGTGATACAACAATGACAATTGTAACACAAATGTTTCATACATTTCCAGGAGGAACAATAGAGGAACATACCAACACAGAAATCTAAGAAGACATGCTCCAGAATTATTATTTTATGGAAAACAGGCATATTTTTAACACAACAGACGGATATGTCTGGTGAGGAGACAGGAGTCTTTAAAACCCTCTAGTGGGGTCAGATATGGTACAGTATTGGATAAGTATCTAATGTAACCAATCCCCTGTGATAATGGTGGCTGCCTAGAGCCTATACAGGTGTGCCCAACATTAATTTGGATCAGGGCTCTAATTTTCAATTAAGCCAAGTTAATACAATATTGAAATATGATAAAACCACTGAATGCCTGCAGTTCATAAGACAACCACTGGGTGGCCACACATAGACACATATAGCATATCACTTTGTGATATAATATCATGAAACAGGATTACTTTGATAAACTGGTCATCTGGCGACACACATTCCTAGAAAAGTCCTTCCAAGAGGGGGAACACAGTGGAATGGATGGGCTAGATCCACTGGTGTGTGTCTGAGCCGGAGGTCCCCTCTATGATGTCTATACGGGAAAGGGTACAAGTCCTCCTGAACAAATGTCATAATTCTAGTATGTTTATGTAAGAGCTTGTTCATTGTCCATGACCACTAGGGGCACTGATTCACTACAGTCTATAGTAGAAGGTAAACCTGTTTATTATCCATGACCACTAGGGGCGCTGTTTTATTGTTTCAATAGAGTCTATAGTTGAATTTAAAGAATGCAGGGTAAAAGTTTGCTCATTGATAAAGGATAAAGAATTGATAAAGAAGCTAAAGAATTAAGAGTAAAACCTGCGTATTGTCACATGACCACTAGGGGTGCTGTTTTATTACAGTCTATAGTAAAAAATAAAGCTTGCAGGGTAGAAGTCTGTTCATTTTTACAGGACCACTAGGGGCTCTGTTTCTTTACAATCTGTAGTAGAAGGTAAATCTTGCAGGGTAAAACCTGTTCATTGTCATACGACCACTAGAGGGCTGTTTTATTGGTTCTTTACAGTCTGTAGTAGAAGCGAAATCTTCCAGGGTAAAAGTCTGTTCATTTTCACACAACCACTTGGGGTGCTGTTTCAATACAATCAATAGTAGAAGGTAACCTGGCCATGTTACAGCTCAGACCCAAATGAGTGGGGATGAACTGCAATACCAAGCACAGCCACTACACAATGTACGGTGCTGTGTTCAGTAAGTAGTAAAGAGGCCGCAGCACTCAATATCATAGTCCTGGACAACCCCTTTATCACTGACTTTTTCTTAGATACATTAACCTTTCCCATTTTCTCTGTAACTTTATATTAAGGAAACATTATGGCGGGTGTAAAAAGAGAATTGTAATGCTGGCAGCCCGCTCTCGCAGCTGCTAATTCCAGTGTTCGAGAAGGTCATTCTCATAATCAAGTAGCGTAGGCTGAGATATCAGGGGCCTGAACCGCGGATCAGCAGATACTCTATAGATACCGTAAGTGCTATTATCTTTTAATTGGAGTTTATACGGGGGAGGGGGGGGACTGCAATTTACAGCAGTAAAGAAAAAAATCCCAAAAAATAGAAAAAAGGAAACTAAATATATAACTAAAATTAAGAAATACAAAAAAGAGACACTGCAAAATCTACAACGAAGTCAATATTAAACACAAAACACCACAAGTCCACAGTTCAAAGTAATTTTTGACTCTAAATACCTCTAAACGTCTGTGATCTTATCATACAGTTGATCATGTAAGGGTTAAAACACAATTTCACTTGTGGGTTTCATTGGCTAGTGTTTTCCAAATACCCCCTTCCCCCAGTCTGCACATGTTAAGAAATAGTTTCTTAGTCTGCCCAAAATATTCTCTATGTGGCATTCTACATGTTTAAATTATTCATGTATCATATGTTATGGAGAATTCTGATTGGAAGCCGCGCCCTAAGGCATCATTTCCATTGGAAATCATAAGGTCTGTTACTAGAAAATAAACAGATGCCGTGGGGCCAGGTCAGAAGATTTGGCACATGCCATAGAGCTTTGAGTCCTGTCTTCTCTCCAACTGGAATTAATCAATCATCCCTAATCCCACAGGTTACTACTTTGGGGATCATAACTTAATTCTAACACAACAATCTCTGACATTATAAAACATAGAACAGTGATTTTGTGTCATATGAAAGAAGATATTCTCGTCTGTCATAGGACACACAGATAGCAGCTCTAATTGAGATTCTGTTGAAACCACAGTGGGGATTAGGAATAGCTGCAAGTGCATATAAATAGTTCAATACTGATTTTGTTTTTAACTGGTGATATCTCTGGAAATAATACTGGTAGAACTGCAATCTTGGGGTCATATGAAAGCATCTTATCAAGTATCTCATCTTTCATATGACTCCATAATGACTGTTCTAAGTTTTATAATAACATTCTACCTGCATTAGTTTCGGAGATAATACCATTTGTAACACAGTTGAATTTGGCCTATTTATATATAAGAAATCAATTATACATTTTTTCTGTGGAGCTCAGATGATCCAAGATTGAAGTAAGCGTATGGATCACTATTTCTTGCCTGACCAAGTCGGCCTAATCGTAGATCCAACAAATCTTTAAAACCAAAAAGATTTGTTGGATCTACGATCTTTATATATAGCGGCAGCTGCTCCAAATCTCAACTCTATTTTCTAATGATATCTCTGGAAATAATACAGTTAGAACTGTGATCTTAGAGCCATATGAAAGCTAGGAATATCTTTTATATAACACCAGAATTTTGGTTCTAAGTTTTGTAAGTTTTTTCTATTCCTGAGATATAAGTGTTTGAAATGACCCCCTCCAGCCTCAGCTTCCCTACGTTATACAAGAGCCCACCTACCCATACTCCAGTGAAAAGTGGTGTACAGATTTTTGCTAGCAATATAGAAACAGAAAGAAAGGGGATTTCAGTGCAGGATTTTACAGAAAGGAGCCAAAATCCATTAATAAAGTATATTACAAAATTTATTAATGACACAAATACTGCCAGAAAATCAGAAGTGGTTAGAAAGTTGAAGCACACTTTAATTCTATGACTCTGCAGGGGATTTGGAACTGTGTATGAGAAAAATGGATCTGCGACTGCTATAAAGATATCTTATAAAATTAATCAGTGCAGATTGTTGGACCTAAAAACCATATGGTAGTAAAAAGGAGATATTAATTCTGGTTTTACCTCTTGTACATGTTGCTGCGCCCCTTCCCCCTAAGATGCAGAGCAGCGGGATGTTCTAGCTCATTCCTTTGCTCTCTTCTAAGATACATGGTTTGACCTTGAAGTCAATGCTTTAAATGTTTTACCGCTTAGTACTTTGGTTTAAATATAGGAACTTTCCATATCTTTAGTGCCTGCTAAGCTCATTGCATTTTTAATACGGGCCCCACGCAGTAGTGTTACCGCGTTCACATCTGAAGTGTGCGCCAGTCATTTACATTTTTATATGTTTTAGCTGAATGAATAATGAATTATGGTCAGAAGAACTGGCCCTGTGGAAGTTTCAATGTCCTGGGTAAGAGTTTCGTTCTGTGTTTTTCTATTACATCCTAAATTGTCGGGTAAATTTAGTTTATTCCGCGCTGGGAACATCCGAGAGATGAGGAATCGAGAATGCGAGACAATCAGACGCCTGGTTATGATAAAATATACAGAGTAACAGGGGAATGTATACAATGTAGCAATGACCATTGAAGTGGCGTACATAAAATATACATGAAAATCACCATTCCTGTAGCAGAGCCAGATTTGCCATTTATATCTTTCTTAGGGGGTAGTGTACATTGTGATTTTGCATTGTCAGACTATCCAACATCTTATCCATGGTATAGATCATAAAAAAATAATAATGTTTGTCATCAACATACTATTATAGAAAATAAATTATAAAATTACTTGCAAAATAATTTGTAAATTATAAAATAAATTGTAAAATAATTATATAGAGAAGAGATATGACATCTACTTACATTGTATGGCGCCACCTGGTGTTCAGAGTGTATAGCAATGTGCATGTCCACCTAATGGGCTGAGTGCTGGTGGACACACATCCCCAGTGACTCTCCCCATAGTCTCTGCATCTGCATAGTCTCGGAATCTGCATAGCGATCCTCTGTTCACTGCAGGGCAGCCAATAGAAATATTTTCTGCCCTGCTTGTCAGGAGAGGAGCAGAGACTCTGCAGTACATGGCAGTATAGCTAT
Source organism: Leptodactylus fallax (assembly GCA_947044405.1). Classification (NCBI taxonomy): domain Eukaryota; kingdom Metazoa; phylum Chordata; class Amphibia; order Anura; family Leptodactylidae; genus Leptodactylus; species Leptodactylus fallax. Next base: position 294,394 of record CAMRHE010000917.1, read on the forward strand.
GAAGACTGCTTGTACAATGGAAGTAAGAAGTGACTATATTGTCAGTAAAGATGAACCTTGCAAAGTTTGTTTTGCAAATATTCTCAAGATTCTTCTGCCAGTTTCTATTTGGACCAAGCTTGTTGAGCGTTTGCCCTGATGGATTCCATCAAAGGTGAAGAAAGGTGAGAATCAGTGATTATTATTTCACCTGCGCCTTGGAAGAGACCCCAAAATATAATAGTGGGTGGTCACCCCAATGATGTCACTGAGCATGCCAGAAGAAGTCAGAAGACAATGGAAGAAGGTCACAATGGAGCAGGAGGAAGGAGCTCAGGAGAGGTGAAGGAGGCGAGAACAAGTGTTTGTTATTTTTCTGCACCTCCCCTGGACTTCCATTTATTAAACATTGGGGTCTGATGTGACCCTGGAGTATAATTGTGATTCATGGGTAGTAAACTTAAGATTTTTGCTAAATTTGTAATAAACCTGGATCATTACGAACCAGTTTGCTCATTTCTAATTGTCAGCTGCCAGAAGGAAGGAAACTGATTCTGTCCATAAGGATGACACAGGATTCTTCTGGTATCAGTCATGCTTTCCCCTCTCAGTCCTGCACTTGGCATATCCACAGGGTAGGGAATAAATATCTGATTATTGGGAGTCTGACTGCTTGGTGAACAGGGGTCTCCAAGCTCCCTTGGCATGTGGCATCACTGCCATTCCAGGAGACACCCAGAGATCAAGTGATCACCAGGTCCAGGACATCGCCACTGCCTCTGTTCACTACATAGCGCTTATTGAGCACTATGTAAATTGTGAGAGGTGAAGACAGACGCTGTTAGAGACCCGGGTACCAGTATCCCCTGTGCTCTGCATGGCTTACACTGTACATCTGCAGTGGAAAGTATCAGGACCAGACACCATACATTTTTGGCACATGGTCCTAAATAGGTTGACCATATCTTACCATATGACCTTACTATATGGGATGCCTCCAGTTTATGCTCCAAGTGCTCCACCTAATATGTTATAAAAGTATTAATAAGTGATAGCAAACCTGTGAAAATATTCACCGAAAATAGAAGTAATGACATAATGAGCGACGGCTCGGCAATCTGCAGCAAACCAGGGGAGATTAACAGCGCTTGTTCTCAGCTGTCACCCAGAGTGTGCATAACACTTCATAGAAGTGTCTGTGAGAAGAAGGAGAAGAAGAAGTGTCACTAAAGCGCATCGATGAACTTGTCATAATGTGTTAAAATAAAAGCATGGCCAGAATTATGGAGACGGGAGATTTGTCACTGCTCTCTAAGGATCTTCATATTAATTTGCGCATTGATAAATGGTCAATAGGATTTTTATTTTTGTCCATTGGATAGGTCATCAATGTCAGATTGGGTGGGACCGGATCCTGCACCCCCACGATCATCTGTTCAGTGAGCACTGCGGATTGTTCACTACTTACCCAGTACAGCGCCACGTATTGCATAGTGGCTGCGCTTGGTATTGCAGCTCAGCCCCATTCACTTGAATAGAACTGAGCTTCAATCAGGCCATGTGACTGATAAACTTGACATCACTGACCTGTGGAGGAGTAGCGGTGCTCACCAGAACTCCACTGCCGCTTCAATCAGCTGATCTGTAGGGGTCCCAGCTGTCGGACCCACACCCATCTAATATTGATGACCTATTCTAAGGGTAGATCACCAATACTTCAGTCAGTCCCATAAAACACCTTTAACCATAAACACACATAGGTCTGCCTAGGAGCTGTATACATAAAATGGTAAGAGTTGATTTTAATCCCGACTATTCGCCTCATATTGCATTTATGCCTCAGAGTAGGGAAATGAAATGGTTGCAAAAATATAAACACGCTTCCAGCTTCAATGTATGTAGCCTTCAATGAAAATGGATCTGCAAAGAAGATAAGTATCAAAAAAGTTCAAGCTGCACCCATCTAAGGCTCTGTTCATATCACATATTTAGGCTACAATGGGGGTATACATGGGGAACATTCCTTACTGTATACCTCCAATGGTACCACCTGACATATACTGCACCTATGTATAAGTATACAGTAGCGGACATTAGCCCTTGACTTCCATTGTGAAAAAAATCTGGGGTCCTTCTGCATCGCAAGTGTATTATTAGACTGTGCTTTCCTGTACAGAGCCGGCGACCCAGTAAGGATACCTTAGTGACCCAGTAAGGATACTCTTTTGTCTTACGCTGGATACATGGGAGGTTATAGACACCAGTATGTATGTCAGGAGCTTTTCCAGCGCATGCGCCAAAAATCGGCTCATATAGCCCATCGTAGCATATACTGGGCTCAATAAAACAATCATTTTTGAAACAATATATAGAATTTGCCTCTGAGGAATGATAGAGTCCCAAAATAGTGGACAGGAGTAGAGATGGGAGAACCTCACGAGATTCATGTCACGAATATTTGCAAGGTTTGCCCTCCAGTTTTGTTACTAGGAGGTGCTATTACTATACTCTGGGGTCTCTACAGAGGCCTAGAGGATGAAGAGGACCAAAAACACTGGTGAAGGAGCACCAGACTCCAAAAGGGAGCCTAGGAGAAGTGAGGCGAGGTGAGTATGGTTTTATTATTATTCCACAACTCCCCTGGGCCTCCACTTATTATACTTAATAAGTACTTATAATATAATACTTATAATCAAGAGACCCCAGAGTATAATGATGATATTTGGGTGATGAACCCCAACAATTTTTGCAAAATTTGCATTGTATGGGGAATGAACTGATGAGACTGAGACTCAGATACCAGACCTTCAGCTATCCCAGGGAATTGCCAGAATATTATAACATGACGGTATTGATTCTCCTTGTGGAGATTCAGCTTTTAAGAAGTTTTTAGGTCAATGCCCCCTGGAAAAAATATGCAAAATAGCCTCTGCCTGGAAGAAGACTTAGGCGGTACTAAGGAGAGGAGTTTCCCTTGTGGAGATACAACTGGTAGGAAATCTAGGGAATCTAGAGATCCCTGGGAAGAAAACTCTCTGGTGTCCCCTATAGTCGGGATTAAAGTTCGTTTTTACCCCCAAAGGAAAAAAGTTTTGCCCTCAAAGATGGGACTACCCCTTTAAATCCATAGACACATCAGCATTACAATTATCTATGATAAAGAATGGATAACCGCGTCCGTGCCAAGACAGAAAAATATGAGAAACCCTTCAAAATGAATTTTTCAGACTGCCCTAAAATGTTTGATCTTAGAAGTTTGAAAGGTCCTTTCTCTCCTAATCTTCCTGCTTCTATTTTCGTGCCGGCGTCTAGAGCGGAGCTTCTGGAATGAAACTTTCTACAGTCCTAATAAGTGTAGAGAACGTAATGTTATGTATAATGGACGGCTGCATGAAAATACTGAGGTGTGAAATTGTTCTATGGACTCCTTACAGATTCTGGGCGAGGGGGAAAAAAATGAAAACTCGCATCTCATGTGGTTAATCTTTTCCAACTGAAATTGCAATCTTTAGTCTGTCGGCTACACATTAGATTTTAGTTTACAGGTTTACACTATAGAAGCTGTGCTGCAAAAAGGTGGAATGATTGGAATATTGATAGGTCTGGCCTGATAAATTCTGGTAGTTGGATCATTAGAGGGGTTTTTCTACTTATGGTACAGGATAGGGGTAAGTGTCTGACCACTTGGACCACCTGCCCGGCCCACCAGCAGTTATAGAATAGGGATCTGCAAGTGGCTTATGGAAAGGAACAGTGTTGCACGTGCTTGGCTGCAAAAGTCCCATAGAAGTGAATGGAATAGTGGCCCAGCATGAACACCACTGTTCTTTTTACATGAGACATCTGCGGAAACCCATAATCTATGTCTAGTATTGCAGCTCAGTTGAATGGGGCTATGCTGCAATGCCAGACTCAGCCTATAGACAAGAGTGGCACTGTTTTCTGGTAAAGGCAAACATGTACCAGAATTGTACAACTGAAACAATCCTTAATCGGTAGCATTTCTAGGATTTTAGATAATAAGGTAGTGTTCATGACTAAGATGACTACACAAGCCCTGCCCAAACTTACCAGTACACCAAGGGGGTACTACCATAGTGAGGATAGAATGGCCATAAACTACCAGCAACAGGTATGGCCTGCGGTAAAGTTAGGGGCCCTCTTTAATGTAAAATCCAGCTTCAATATTCAAGAGCATGACATACCAAATCCTGGACGGTTGATATACCTTCTTCTCTCTGCCTAGACAGTCAGCAGATAATAGTAAAATCCACTTAGTACGACTCCATTACTGTGTCCTTTATGAATGTCAATATAATATTTCAGTAAAAGGTAATTCCAGAACCAGATACAGCAAAAACTTCAAGACTCTCATTTCATCCCAGGAACAGATCTTATTAGAAAGTAGAAACATTTGCCACTTCCAGCTACTAAAATCACTGCATGCATGAAGTACGTGTCCTCGCCGAGATCAAGGGTAAGCCTAGGGAATGGTGCGGGGTACAGAATGAACATTTCACTGTCTGCTGGTCCCATCTACTCCAGTGCTAAGTGTCTCCTTCTGTACCGTCTATTATGTACAGAGATGACACTACACCGCCGTCAAGTAGCATCCGTGGGCCCCTCGTAAAAGAACTTATTCCTTTATTTTTGTATTAAAATAAGTCAAAAATTTTGGGCTGATTAATTTATGAAAAAAGTTAGGATCTATTTTAACTACTTCATGACCGGACACCTTTTTTCTTTTTTTTTTTTTTTTTTTTTTTGGAAATGCAGTTTTGAAATCTATAACTTTTTCTTCATTAAATTATTTAAATAGTATTTGTGTCCTTTTTAGGGATACATAGAGCTTTATTTTCATATCATTTTTATTTTTGCAGGTTTTTTTATTTTTTTATATAGCACAAATTACTACTAAAAAAAATGTTTAAAATAGTTTTCCCTGTCCGTTACGGAGATTTTTATGTAGTTTTGTGTCTCCGGGGTGGGGCTACAACTTGTGAGGTGGGTATGGTAATGGCTTTCTTTTTATTTTGTTTTTGTCTTAATTGATTTATTTTTTTTACATATTTGGCCCCCAATAATTTTTTTTAAAGGGCATTAAATAAATAAATAAGGGCATTTTTTTAATTTTTTTTAAATTTCCCCTGTACCAGGGCTAATACATTAGCTCCAGTTACAGGGGCGATACAGCCTCCTAGTATACACTACAGAGCTAATCTGGGTTCTGTAGGACTCAGCAGCTCCTGCCACCAGGCGGATCACATGACTACTGTGCCGAGGGGAAAGTCACATCATGGCGACTCCCATAGCTCACTGAGTGCTGCGTATACAGCGATTGTAAAGGCAGGGGCAGTAACAAACCGTCCATGCTGGGATGTCCAGCTGTCACTAACAGCCAGCTCCTCTCTCCGTACAGACATATCCTTGTAGAGTTCACTGTCGACTGCATGGACGTATAAAGTCAATGGGTTGTTGGCAGTGGTTAAAGGGCACCAAATTCCCAATATATCAAGCTAGGGCTACACTGCGATTATGGCCGCAACTCCCATTGCATGATCAAAGATTGCCGTGTCGCCCCGTGACTCTTCCATTAATGTTGGTGAATGTTGTATTGCAGCCCCAAGGAAGTAGCTACTTCTAGTCACAAAAAGATCAAGCAATGTCCAATCTTTTTGCGACTAGAAGTCGTGGTCATGGCATCCTGTGGGCTGCAATACAACTCCCTGCCAGGACCTGGAGAACAGGTAGACAAGGTAGGCGACTGCCCAGGGCACCACCTCACTACCTTGAGAATGCAGAGCTCTGTATCAGAGGAAAATGGAGCTCCTACTATTATAAATATATATTGGAGATGAGCGAATTGATTTGACATGAAATGAATTTGGACTGGATTTCCCCTAAATTTTGGATTCTTGCATTTCAGACAAACCCCCCCAAAATAGAGGCATTATTCTCAGTCTGTGAAAATAGGTCATTGACCTACTTTCAGTGACCGAGAGTAACCAATCTAAATCAGCCAATGACAGCTGTGAGCTGCTTCATAATATGTGAACCAGGGGTTATTCTTGGTCACTGAAACTGGGTCATTTTTATTATGGGAGGAATAAAAAAACTGAAAAGGATTTATTACATACAGCATTAATGCAAAGTGTGCCATATAGGTGTCCCATGAATCAAATTCTAAAGAAGAGCATAAAATGGAAATCACTGAACTAAATATCTCTATTATCAGCAAGAACTATAGAAAATTAGACCAATTTGTGTGAAAGAACAGACATTACCAACACACAACAGCACAACTGCTGGTCAGACATGGTACTGCACACAAAACATCCATGCAAAATTGTCGATAATACTCAGCCAAAGATATTGCTCAGCTTTTATAGGCTGAATATAAGGGTATCAGGCTCGATGTTGTTTCGATGCTACATTTTTGCATGTTTATCACTGTAATACTGTTTCCTCTTAGCAAAAACAAGCAGAAGGGCAGGAAAGCGATGAAACCTAATATTGAAAAATCATCTACAGTAGTAGTAAATCTTCCCATTGTCTCAGTGTACAAGGACATAGATATAGTTTTCTTTCTTGACGGGTTATCCTCTTTGAGCTACACCTACATGTTAGAAGGATCCCCTTAACCACTTCAGTACTGAGCCAATTTCTTGTCCAGGACCAGACACATTTTAGGGTTTTTTTGTATGTGCGGTTTTGAGGGCTATAACATTTATATCATTCTGGTTATTCAACTAATTTCTGCGTCTTTTTTCGGTGACACATAGGGCTTTATTTTTATGTTGTTTTTATTTTTGCATGTGTTTTAATTTTTTTTTATATATCCGGGAAAATCTAATCAAAAGAGGAGGGAAAACGGGTCTGTTTTCACTTTTCATTTTTTTTTTTTTTTATTTAATAACACAAAGTGCTACTAAAAAACATTATAAAATAGTTTTTCCTCTCCATTACGGTAATTTTTATTTTGTATGGTGTCGTTGGGGGTGGGACTATAACCTTTAATAACGGCGTTTTATTGGCGTATTATTTTATTCATTTTTTAAATAATTTTATTTACTTTTTTTTAACTTTTCTATTATTTTTTTGTTTTTTGTTTTTTTACATTGTGTCCCCATAAGGTCATAATAGACCTTTGGGTACATCTGTTCACAGTTTTTTTGTTGGGGGGTCCTTTAGGACCCAGCAGCTCTTGCAGATGCTGCACCTGGTGGATCACATGACCGCCGGGTCAGAGGGCGGCCGCAAGATGACGGTGCCCATAGCGATGTATACAGCGCTCACACAGCGATTGGGAAGGCAGAGAAGGTAATAAACCTTTCCTGTCTCCTCTCTGGGAGCTCCGGCTGAAGTTACAACCGGCTCCCCGTTTCAGCAGCTGCTGAGTTCTGCTTGGACGTACCGGTACGTCCTTGCAGAACTAGGCAACCACCCCTAGGATGTATATAGTCTATGGGCGGTATGGAAGTGGTTGAAATAGACACCCAGTAGTCAGCTATACTAAGTGTTTAATTTCCCTGCAGCACCACCGCAGGGGAGATGTAGTATTACACAATGTCCATTCACATCAAAGGGTAGTTTGTGTAATGCAGGCCAGGACAGTCCTCCAGAGCGAGGGACACTCTTTGTAACCACACTCCACTCTTGCCAAAAATATTGCACCACCCCCCATTAACTCAGAATCCCTTAATAGGGAGCTTTAAACTGAGTTTCCAAACCAAACAACCCCTTTAATATATGATCTATTTGCACATCCACGAGGACATTCTCCATTTTTATTACTAAAATTCAGTGAATGTCAACTGTGAGATATTTATATGCATGTGGCCTGTGAACCTGTAAATAACATCAGGAGCCAGGATGTTAAGATGTTCTCATCGAGTCACAAGTACGTGTGACAAATTTCCCATCAGTCATCGACCTTACAAGTCAAGAGCAGGGTGAGATAATGAGGTCGCGACAATAGATCTTGATCTGTACTGCCAAATATAGAGATATAGACAATGAAATACTGGCTCAATATTTATGCAGAAATTGAGATAAATATATTTTTTAATAGTTTATGAATCCACTAAAAGAAATAAAAATGAAATGAATAAATAAATAATAATAAAAAAAATATAACTTAAAGGGTCGTCCGGTCATCTTTTTACAATCCCCTTTTAGTAGATTTCTCCAGGTTTATGATGATAAATTATTACTGCAATCAGCCCATGTATACTCAGCAGCAAGTATCTGATTTTACTACAGCACCACCACAGGGGAAATGAGGCATTACATGATGTCCACTGGAATCAATGGGATGTCCATATAATATGCAGATGTGATGAGTCCTCCAGAGAGAGAGAAAGAGAAGATTTTTATTCCCCCTTTCCCCCCATAACTTTTCTAAATTAGACAACCCCTATCTATGGAGACTGACATTATAAACCCTAGTCCTTCCAACACTTTCTGTCCTGTGCTGCGGCTGTCCAGTGTTGTCACATATAACTATTGATTTACCATGGCTAGGCAAGTGTGGATAGAGCATAAACGTGTAAAATTCTCTTATTATTCAAATTTTTAACTAACCACTAGGGGGAGCTTACAAGCTTATCCATACTATTTATACATTGAACTCTATCATAACACAGTCTGGTATAAATGTATGGGCTCCCCTAGTGGTGACTGCAGAAAATACAATTTTATAATATTTTATTTTTTACTTTTTGTCTATCCAATTTCTAGCTCTCAAAGGCAAACACAGACAAAGTTATTTCAAAGTGAATGTGACATTATTTTACTCTAGGGATTCTTCAGACTCCAGAGGTAGAGGTCCAGGGGCGGTGTAAAAATGTTTTAAAAATTATACTCAGCTTCTGTTACCTCTTTTGGGCCTCTTCATGGCGTCTGTTGCTCTGCTGGTGACATCATGCAAAAGGGGTCACTACTGAGGTCTATGATTGGACCTCTACGGTGACATGGGCCTGCCCATAGGGCCCAATTACAGGCCTCAGTGATGACTGTGGGCAGATGACATCACAAGCAGAGCACCAGATGCTGCAAGAAGGTCCAAAAGAGGTAACGGAAGGTGAGTATGAATTTTTTTTTTATTTTTGTCACATCCTCTGGATCTCCACATTTTATGCTTTGGGGTCTGAAGAGTTTTAGTTCGCTTAAGACGAATCTCCATTTGTTCGGTTTCATAAAAAAAAAATATTTCGGTCGAACCCGGCGCTAGTTACGAGTTGGTTCTCCCATCTCACAGAGCTGTAATGGTGGCCATATTGGTTGTCAATCATCTTTATATGTTCTGTAATCGAAGGAATATTCTGGCATTGTGTGAGAAAACGCTGATGTCTGCTGGTTATTTGGTCAGATTACACGTTGCCTCCTAGCGACACCATAAATCTTTTTTAAAGGCAAACACTATGGATTTTTCCCCCTTTTACTATCAGTCTCTGTTTCAACAATGACTCGACGACTCCGGCTTTTCCCTATTGCATTTTTCAGAATCTCATTACATTTCCGTTTTATTTGTCCGAGTCATTGATCTGAGTTGCTTCCAGGTTTTTTTTCCCCCGTTTATTACCTAATCTTGCAGGAGCATGAAGAAGACTGACAACTTTCATTTAACTGTCAAGTTCTTCTGGGGCTCGGGCGATCCGCTAAAATAGCTGTGCATTGTACTTAACCAAGCGTGATGGCACCAGCCAGTAAAAACCCGACGCGTTTCATGGCTTCAGAGCAAGAGATTGGGTTCAGTTCCTATAAAAACAGTTTAACAGCCCGAAACTACGGCCGATGATATTGGAAAAGGTTAAAAGTCTGCGAGCTGCAGAGAACCTCAACTCCGGTGATGAAGCATCTGCTCTAAAAATATAGAGACACATATCTCCGGATTACAGAAACCTTGTCATGATCGGTATAGAGAGTAAAGGCCAGATATAATATTGGCCCAAATCGCCATCCTGTACTGGGTGAAACAATTATCTATTATGTAATAGAAATGACCTGGTTTTATCTGATTCTGACAACCAATATGACTGCCATTTCTTTTAAAACAAGGGTTGTCAGAAACGGGCGAACCTTGCGAGGTTTATTTTACGAATATTTGTGAAGTTCATCCGCAAGTTTCAGCTGGAACCAGAAGTGCTGTAATGATACTATGGGATCTCTTCAGACCCCAGAGTATAATAGGGGAAGGGCCAGGGGAGGTGGAAAAATAAAAAACATTTATACTCACCTTCCCTCACCTCTTTTGCGCTCTCTCACAGTCTCCTCGATGACATCATGATGCTTGGCATGCCCATGCTGAGGCCTGTGATTGGGCCACAGTGGTTACCCCACTTTCTTTTATTTTTTTTTCACTTCCCCTGGTCATCTACCTATTATATTTTGGGTTATACCCCAGAATATAATAATTTACCAAAATACATGCCGCGACCATTTTAGTTCGTTTGTTAAAAACCAAACAATTTGGGATATTCGGGTCAAACCAAGCTCGTCTGTAATGTGTATATATATAATATTATGTATGTAAGTAACATATATATGTATTAGTGTAATGTGTATGAATATATGTGTGTAATGTGTATGTGTCTACAGTATGTGTGTAATGTGTGTGAATATATGTGTGTGATGTGTATATGTCTACAGTATGGGTGTAATTTGTATGAATATATGTGTGTAATGTGTATGTGTCTACAGTATGTGTGTAATGTGTATGAATATGTTTGTAATGTTAATGTATCTACAGTTTGTGTGTAATGTGTATGAATATATGTGTGTAATGCGAGTGAATATGTGTGTAATGTGTATGTGTCTACAGTATGGGTGTAATGTGTGTGAATATATGTGTGTAATGTGTATGTGTCTACAGTATGTGTATAATATGTATGAAAATATGTGTGTAATGTGTATGTGTCTACAGCATGTGTGTAATATGTATGTGTCTACTGTATGTGTGTAATGTGTATGAATATGTTTGTAATGTTAATGTGTCTACAATATGTGTGTAATGTGTAAGTATGTATGCGCAATGTGTGTAATGTGTATACATATGAATGTAACATGTCTATGTACAGTCATGGCCAAAAGTTTTGAGAATGATACAAATATTAATTTTTACAAAGTCTACTGCTTCAGTTTTTCTAATGGCAATTTGCATATACTCCAGAATGTTATAAAGAGTGATCAGCTTAACAGCAATTACTTGCAAAGTCAATATTTGCCTAGAAAATGAACTTTATCCCCCAAAACACATTTCAACATCATTGCAGCCCTGCCTTAAAAGGACCACCTAACATCGTTTCAGTGATTGCTCCATTAACACAGGTGTGGGTGTTGATGAGGACAGGGCTGGAGATCAATCTGTCATGATTAAGTAAGAATGACACCACTGGACACTTTAAAAGGAGGCTGGTGCTTGCCATCATTGTTTCTCTTCTGTTAACCATGGTTATCTCTAAAGAAACACGTGCAGTCATCATTGCACTGCACAAAAATGGCCTAACTGGGAAGAGTATTGCAGCTAGAAAGATTGCACCTCAGTCAACAATCTATCGCATCATCAAGAACTTCAAGGAGAGAGGTTCCATTGGTGCCAAAAAGGCTCCAGGGCGCCCAAGAAAGACCAGCAAGCGGCAGGACCGTCTCTTAAAAGTGTTTCAGCTGCGGGATCGGGCTACCAGCAGTGCAGAGCTTGCTGAGGAATGGCAGCAGGCAGGTGTGAGTGCATCTGCACGCACTGTGAGGCGGAGACTCTTGGAGCAAGGCCTGGTCTCAAGGAGGGCAGCAAAGAAGCCACTTCTCTCCAGAAAAAACATCAGGGACAGACTGATATTCTGCAAAAGGTACAGGGAGTGGACTGCTGAGGACTGGGGGTAAAGTCATTTTCTCTGATGAATCCCCTTTTCGATTGTTTGGAACATCTGGAAAACAGCTTATTCGGAGAAGAAGAGGTGAGCGCTACCACCAGTCTTGTCTCATGCCAACTGTAAAGCATCCTGAAACCATTCATGTGTGGGGTTGCTTCTCAGCCAAGGGAATCGGCTCTCTCACAGTCTTGCCTAAAAACACAGCCATGAATAAAGAATGGTACCAGAATGTCCTCCGAGAGCAACTTCTCCCAACCGTCCAAGAGCAGTTTGGCGCTCAACAATGCCTTTTCCAGCATGATGGAGCACCTTGCCATAAAGCAAAGGTGATAACTAAATGGCTCAGGGAACAAAACATAGAGATTTTGGGTCCATGGCCTGGAAACTCCCCAGATCTTAATCCCATTGAGAACTTGTGGTCAATCATCAAGAGACGGGTGGACAAACAAAAACCAACAAATTCAGACAAAATGAAAGCATTGATTCTGCAAGAATGGACTGCTATCAGTCAGGATTTGGTCCAGAAGTTGATTGAGAGCATGCCAGGGAGAATTGCAGAGGTCCTGAAGAAGAAGGGTCAACACTGCAAATATTGACTTGCTGCATTAACTCATTCTAACTGTCAATATAAGCTTCTGTTACTCATAATATGAATGCAATTCTATTTCTGTATGTGATAAAAACATCTGACAAACACACATAAAAACCAGAGGGCAGCAGATCATGTGAAAATAGAATATTTGTGTCATTCTCAAAACTTTTGGCCATGACTGTATGTGTGTATCGTATAGCAGTGCTGACAATGTGTGCAGTATAGTGCATACTGAGTTTGTGTGTGCTTTAGAATTATATATGCTACATTACACTTTATAGGTGGGTGCAATGTAGTTGAATTCTATGTGTATGTCTATATGGAATGGGTGGAAAAGTGAAGAAATCAGGTGATACCTTTTAGAGGCTAACTGAGTATATTTGATAAGTAAGCTTTCGGAAGTCTAGCTCCCTTCATCAGACTTGATGTACTTCCAAAAGCTTACTTATCAAATATACTCAGTTAGCCTCTAAAAGGTATCGCCTGATTTCTTCACTCTTCCACTACTTTCGATGGCTAACATGGTACAACATTATACTACATGGAATGGGTACGATGAATCTTTGCCCTGGGTGAAGAACTGTCTATCTGCGGCCCTGGTGGCAGTCATTGAGAGACAGCTGTCACATGGACTTCACTCAGGACTTCATAATATAACCCTGAAATAAAATAATACATCCATAAATGTAAGTTCTTTGGTTGTCGTCTTCTGCAGGTTGTTACTTTTTTCTAGTAGTTTCTCTCTTATCTCATTGTGGGAATACTGGGTGACAGCTACCATTATTTCAATTACAGGAATTGTCAACCAGATTTCTTACCAGCAAATCTTCCTAGGTATAAAGTAATATTCCTCCTCATTAGATAACTAGGTGGCTTGTCCATTCAGGGACCTAGGAAAGCTGAGTTATTATCCGTGTGGCATGTCAGACAGACTGGTTGTCCTGAGCTCTGTACGGACGATATCTCCAGGATTTATCCATTTCCTGAACTGTAAATCTGCCTCTTATTAAGGTGGATGTGTCTGGGATTCTACCATGCAGGGGTCCAGGAAAGCTGGATGACGATAGATTTAGTTTTGACAGCTGTATAGTTAGTCACCAAACTTTCCCAGTATCAGATATAACATACATGATTAGATAGAGTTTGTAACACATTGGCAGAGGAGGAAAGATCAATGTCTTATATTTACTGTGGATTTTGGGGGATTCCAGAGGGAAATTCTCTCTTAAAGTGATACATTTTATTGTAAGGAAAGTAAATAAATCTGTGCTCAGCACGTCGGGGCTTATTACTTTCTGCAGTCATACATATACATCAATGCTGGCTTTGGATGTAATCGAGTAGAAGGAATGTTAATAGTTTCTGCATGGCGCAGTCCGGAGCTGAGATGTACGTAATATGTACCCGGGGAAATGAGTCCATACCAAGCGTCTCCTGCAATCTGTGGTAAATGCATTAAAAGGTTATTGACCTCTATAAATGTAAAACCTTCTGTCCTCGGAGACTCTGCAGAACATTTCTGGATCTGCAGCCATATAAGGGGTATGGCCACATCTGCAACCAAAGCTTCTTATTGCTCTAATGTATCTAACATTAAAAATTAAGCAAGTGTGCAAAGCTTCTTGATTAAAAAATTCCTATTGTTTGTATGTGCAGCTCGTATAAGTGTTTCCATGGTTACAGACTACAAACAAACCATGTGTAGTCAGGAGTTACTTCACTCTCTCTCTATACAAACAAAATAAAGGTTGCAGAATTGAACATACGCTTTAAAATATACTTTCTCAGAAATTTTTTTTTCTGAATTTCTGAACCTTTTCACATCAGTTTTTAAATATATAAAATACAGGGCTATGACAAGGGATGTACTGGGAGAGCTCATTCCAAGTCTTCCTACAGGACAGTGTAGATGGTAATACTGTCAGAGACCCTTCAAATGCAAAATGAGGCATACTATCACTTGTCATTCTTCTCAAGAGTCAATTGATGAACAGTACTTTGTACATGCTGCTACATTAATTATACTAAGGTATATCCTGTATTATACTCCAGAGCTGCACTCACTATTCTGCTGGTACAGTCACTGTGTACATACATTACATTACATACCCTGTACTGATCCTGAGTTACATCCTGTATTATACCCCAGAGCTGCACTCACTATTCTGCTGGTGCAGTCACTGTGTACATACATTACATTACTTATCCTGTACTGATCCTGAGTTACATCCTGTATTATACTCCAGAGCTGCACTCACTATTCTGCTGGTACACTCACTGTGTACATACATTACATTACTTATCCTGTACTGATCCTGAGTTACATCCTGTATTATACTCCAGAGCTGCATTCACTATTCTGCTGGTGCAGTCACTGTGTACATACATTACATTACTTATCCTGTACTGATCCTGAGTTACATCCTGTATTATACTCCAGAGCTGCACTCACTATTCTGCTGGTGCAGTCACTGTGTACAATACATTACTTATCCTGTACTGATCCTGAGTTACATCCTGTATTATACTCCAGAGCTGTGCTCCCTATTCTGCTGGTGCAGTCACTGTGTACATACATTACATTACTTATCCTGTACTGATCCTGAGTTACATCCTGTATTATACTCCAGAGCTGCGCTCCCTATTCTGCTGGTGCAGTCACTGTGTACATACATTACATTACTTATCCTGTACTGATCCTGAGTTACCTCCTGTATTATACTCCAGAGCTGCGCTCACTATTCTGCTGGTGCAGTCACTGTGTACATACATTACATTACTTATCCTGTACTGATCCTGAGTTATATCCTGTATTATACTCCAGAGCTGCGCTCACTATTCTGCTGGTACAGTCACTGTGTACATACATTACATTACTTATCCTGTACTGATCCTGAGTTACGACATTCCGTGTATTATACTCCAGAGCTGCGCTCACTATTCTGCTGGTGCAGTCACTGTGTACATACATTACATTACTTATCCTGTACTGATCCTGAGTTATATCCTGTATTATACTCCAGAGCTGCGCTCACTATTCTGCTGGTACAGTAACTGTGCACATACATTACATTACATTACATTACATTACTGATCCTGAGTTACATCCTGTATTATACTCCAGAGCTGCACTGACTATTCTGCTGGTATACTCACTGTGTACATACATTACATTACTTATCCTGTACTGATCCTGAGTTACATCCTGTATTATACTCCAGAGCTGCATTCACTATTCTGCTTGTGCAGTCACTGTGTACATACATTACATTACTTATCCTGTACTGATCCTGAGTTACATCCTGTATTATACTCCAGAGCTGCACTCACTATTCTGCTGGTGCAGTCACTGTGTACATACATTACTTATCCTGTACTGATCCTGAGTTACATCCTGTATTATACTCCAGAGCTGCGCTCACTATTCTGCTGGTGCAGTCACTGTGTACATACATTACTTATCCTGTACTGATCCTGAGTTATATCCTGTATTATACTCCAGAGCTGCGCTCACTATTCTGCTGGTACAGTCACTGTGTACATACATTACATTACTTATCCTGTACTGATCCTGAGTTACATCCTGTATTATACTCCAGAGCTGCGCTCACTATTCTGCTGGTGCAGTCACTGTGTACATACATTACATTACTTATCCTGTACTGATCCTGAGTTACATCCTGTATTATACTCCAGAGCTGCACTCACTATTCTGCTGGTACAGTCACTGTGTACATACATTACATTACTTATCCTGTACTGATCCTGAGTTACATCCTGTATTATCCTCCAGAGCTGCACTCACTATTCTGCTGGTACAGTCACTGTGTACATACATTACATTACTTATCCTGTACTGATCCTGAGTTATATCCTGTATTATACTCCAGAGCTGAATTAGAGGATTCTCATAGCACCATAGTAAATGAGGTTGGATGAAGACAGGTTTATCAAGTTTAACCTCTAACACTACAAATTCTTTTGTGTCCATTTATATGGCACCTCCATAAGGTATGATGAGGAATGACATAAGGTTATTATGCTGTATATCATAAGAATATTAGAAAACACAGTGGATTTCTAGGATGTCATATAACCACAATGTTGTCAGCTCGCGGTCAGAGCCCTTCAGTATTATTTAGAGCTGTCAATGGAATTTCCCTTTGGCGTCTATAATGATACAGCAGCTGTAAAGTGTTTCATGTAGATCTTATAGATTCTGCGAGCTTTGCTTTAAGGGGATAATTCACTACATAATATCTAGCGTTTTAATTCAGACACACCACATCTTATAGGATAGCATGCTACAATGTTGCATCAGTGAGATATTATAAGTCTAAGGTCACAGGCATTACCTACACGCAAATGGTCTCTCATAATAGAAAGCTCGGTAATGGCCGAGTCCTCGGCCGGGCAGAGAGTACGCATTCCTTTAAATGCAGACCGTTCAATAATAAAGCATTGGTAATTGTATTATGGGGCTATTGGATTATAGGAACAAATACACTGGGAGGTTATGGTTTTAATGGTCAAATCTATTATTTTCTCGTCTTCAGAGTGATTTCATTTAGATTTCGTCTGCTGAGATATTCTGGGCCTCAGAAATGCAGCAACATCTATGAATGACGTATAGTAAGACTCTGACTATGAGCTGCTGTTTAGGAATCTCTTGTGGATGTCGTATCCATTTGTGTCCAATAGTCATGACACTGAGACCCCACCTGACCACTGAGAGCCAATCACTTCAGCAGTTTCCTGAGGTCACTGATGTCACCCAGGAGGCCACAAGGGAGCCCAGGTAAGATGAGGGAAGGTCAGTATGACTGTTTTCTATTTTTCCATCTTACCTGGGTCTCTGTATACTATACGTTTGATTCTGAAGAGATCCCAGTTTATAATATTGATTGGATGGGTAACAAACATTTTGAAAAATTTTGCAATGAGCCTCACTCATTACGGCTCTTCTCAAAAACTTTTCTGCCTTCTGGGTGTCTGAGTTAGTAGAAAGATGAGGGGGGGGGGGTCTTATTCAGGACCTAGAATCTATTACCTAGAGTGATGATTGTATACAAAGAGTGTCTCTTGCTCTGGAGGACCCTGAACGACCATACTTTACATGAACAACCCATTGATTTGAATCATCATAGTATATTACCATTTTTCACCAGTGGTGGCACTGCAGGGAAAATACGCAGTTGCTGCCTGGTTCTCTGCAGATTACAGTTGGGTGATCTACATCAGGACACCTTAGTACTGACTTCCTGCTGGCGAGGTGAAAACCCTTCTAACATTATGAGAATGTACAAAGCAGAATCTCCCTTTAAGACTGAGGCCCCAAGTTGCGGAAAAGCTACTTTTTTTTGTTGCAGATTTTGCTGCATTTTTTGAGCCAAAGCCAGGAGTGGATTGAGTGGAAGGGAGAAGTAGAAGAGCATCCTATATATTATCTGTTCCATTTGTTGCCACTCTTGGGTTTGGCTCAAAAAACTGCTGCAAAATCTGCAACAGAAAAAGCAGCTTTTTTGCAACGTGGGGTCTTAGTTGGATTCTCCAGGAATCATAGAAAACTCATGGACAGTCAAAGTAGGTGTGAAAAAAAAAAAGCCATACTCACCTGTTCCCGGTGCCCTTTCCCCCCTCACATGACTGCTGGGGCCTGTCACAGGCCTCAGTTGTTGTGGGATAGGGATCGATGATGTCACTCAGAAGTGTTTGTAGCTCAATCCAGTTTAAGTGAATGGGGCTGAGCTGTAATACCATGCACCACCACCATACATTGTGTGGCACTATGCTTGGTAAGCCGTAAAGAGGCTGCAACACATGAACACCGCAGTTTTGCAACCCTGTCATATTGAATATACAGTCTTTTTGGGCTTTGGAGTCTAGTGGACAGTCCTACTTGGTTATTGACTGCCTTCTTGGTATGAGTGTACAGTACATACAGAGGTAGCGGTCAATCGATGATGGGACAGGATATAATAGGTAGGAATTTTTCCAAGGTAGAATTTTTGTGCCGGAATCGGAATCTGCTGCAAAAAATCTGTCTCCTATACATTTTGAAAAAAATAGTGGAAAAAAGAAGTGTTTTGCCCGATTTTTGGGCAGATTCTTCCAGAATCTCCCATAGAAGTAAATGGGAGTTGGAAATCTTTTGCTGATGGCGAGAGGATTTCCATAGTGGATATTCCATGGTGGGTCATGTACCAAAAACCACCATGTGACCTTACTCTTAGACAGTAGTAGAAGTTGTTACGAATATCTACTGTGTGGACAGAGCGCACCAGAAATATGACAAATGTCTCCTACGGTAACATAAACTATTGATGTTCTTTTCACTCGGAGACGATTTGACTCTTCGCCACTTTCCTGTCACTTTGGACCAGTTCTGTGAAATGAAGATATAAATTGGACAAAAATGAAACTAATCAAAACAGATCTAAAAAGTCCCATTTCAGTCTCTGCCAATCTCTGCTAATAACGCCGGGCACCGGCTCAAAAATCAATATTGTGGTCTGCTCCTTTTATTTACGGCAAGCAATATGCTTGTTAATATGGAGACATAATGAATGGGATCCTAATTGCCAAAACTTTGCCGACAATCTGACAAATTGTCTGCGGGATAGAATTTTACTTTACTTGGAGTTCAGAATTTTTGTATGGAAATGCAGAGACAAAACCTTCTCCTGGACCCCCAGTAAAATATCTGACCCTATTGATCTACAATACATAAATACAAAAGAAGGGACAAAGATTGGTGGGAATAATGGGCAAATTGGCTTTTTATGGATTGTCATAAGGATTACAGATTGTAGGTGAAGAGCAACTTTTTATGGATCCCATTGAGTGTGATGGCTATTGGTGAGTGAGTCTCTTCTTATGTGCAGGTGCATAGACGTTGCAGTTGGATTAGGCAAAGACACAATCTACGCCTGAGCCAGAATCTCATGGGGATGTCCAATGGGGCACTATTCATGTGCCAGGTCTAGCAATGTGGAGATGGTGCCATAGGGGTCATCCAAGATGGTATCCACTCGCCCATCTGTGGAACAAATTCCTTCCCAAATTCAACTATGACAATAGGTCTACAGCCCTGGATCGATAACCTTTTCCAAATATTCTAGTTCCCATAAACTTTGATGTTTTTACTTATCCAGGCCCCTCTTGAACTTGTATAAGTTATCATAGTATATGATACACTCAGCGGGTGTGGACCCACAACGTCACCTAACTGGTTTAACTTTTGGCCACTCGTAAGGGCATCTAAGGGATCTCCCCAGTTTTCACTCTTTAACACCCATACAGAGATCTGGACATAGTTGTGAGTAGACCACCAGGTTGTTACCTCTTGAACAGATCTTGGTGTAAGTGACGGCTGCCCAATGGCCAAGACACTAGAGTGAAGGACCAGGGATCAGGCAGAGAGTGGTCAGATATGGGCCAAGGTCAGGACTGGCAGAGTTCGTGCCTGGCTGAGATACATGCAGGTGGTCAGAGCAGGTTTGGGAAATTTGGGTCACCAACCAGTAGTCAGGATAGAGATTATAGCATAGCAGCCAAGGAACAAGGTCAGGACTACAAGCCAGGGTCAGATACATAGTAAACGTCAACTAGGAATAGAAACACCATACAGCAGGATGCTAGCCAGCTAGGAACCTTTGCTCAGGTGCACTTTGACCTGTAAGGGCGACTTATATATCTGGCCCTTTAAGAAGGAGCAAGAGCCATCGTGTACACCCTGTGAGAAAAGGAGGAGTCTGGAGGCAGGCACAAGAGCCGAGGGGTCGGGTAGTACAACAGGAGGAGACCTGTGACCGATAGAAATACTGAGAATGGGCCCCATTGAGAGATTCACCAGATTTACCCATTTTTGTTAGCACAGTTATTGCCCATTATGCCATTTTGAAGTCCAAAATTCTGTGCCGATGAAATTTATATATCTGAACATAAAATGTTGTAGTTGATAACTGATAAAACTCTGGCTGTCTGTTGCCACCACTAGAGGGCACCCATGAGATTTTGATTTATATAGGTTGTACCCCAGCTGTTTATGCCTACTGTAGATGTCGCGCTGCGGGTGTATATACCATTAGTGGTGTACAATGGATATTATCCCAGCTCTGCTGATGTGCCTGTTTTTAGAAGATCTGTGCATTCCCCATAAAATAACAACTATGTTGTACTCCTCTGTTACTCTTCCTGGAAGTATATGATAAATTGACAGCTGGGAGTGATCGTTCCTTTATTAATGGGGTTTGTTCTGACACAGTTTGGACACTATCCGGCTGAGTAGGGTTACACACCATTGACATAGTGAACTGTCAATGTATTCACACATTTCCAGGAGGAACAGCAGAACACAGAATTATAAGAAAAAAATCTCCAGAATTGTTATTTCCTGGCAAATGAAAGTATTTACTAAAGCAGACAAGGTCAGGAGAGGTGAGAGACCTTGTAAACCCAAAGAGGAAATTAAAAAGACAAGCTTTATGTAAGGATGATGGGGGTTGGGATTCTCCTATCAGTAGTAGAAATTCGCTGCAGTCGCTCTGCGGACTGTTATATATCTTAACACAGAATTTGAGATTTCATTCATTTTCACAGCAAATGTGAAGCAGCGAGACTGTAGGCCTGGTGTCACTTTAACATGATATCTTGAGAACCCCGAAGATCCCAGAGGAAATGACTCTAAATATAGAAGCATATCTCCCGATAATCCGCGCGACCACGTTATATGGCGACAGTCAGACGACTCGTCAGACATATGGTAAGGGTGACCTACATTACCATCTCAGATGTTCTGCACTAGATACGTGCGGTTACATGCAATATTCTATTCTTGTAGAATATAAAGACAGAATTTTTATAACAATTAATATTCCGCAATGTGCAAATCTAGTGATCGGCTATTAAAGGGATTTTCCAGGACTTTGATATTCATGACTTATCAGGTAGGTGGGGTCGACCCCCCCAGCGTCCCCATTGCAGCAGCGTCTGCATAAACAGTGTAGAGCGCTAAAAGCAGACGGCTCTGTACACTGTGTAGTAGACAAACCAGGTTACTGTAGCTCAGCTCCAGGAACTAGGAGGAGTCTTTAACCCCTTCCGGACATCCACTTTACTATTATGGAGGATGCGGGGTATGTAAATATGGCTGTGGACCCAGTGGCAATACACATACCGATAGCGGACATTAACCCCATTACAACTTGGACAAAGCTAACCTAGGTGCCAGTGATCCATTAGTATGGCAGCCGGACATGTCATACAAGGCAGCCTGTAATAGAAATATAGGCATTTCTCGATGCATGGGAATGCATTAGCATTGCAGTGTATTGAATTAGTGATCAGACCCCACTAAGGGGTATAAAAATAAACATATTATATAGTATTTAAAATAAATATATATATATATATATATATATATATATATATATATATATATATATATACACACTGTATAAAATGTCCAAAAATGCCGAGTCAACAAACTTATAAAAATATTTAAAATTTTTTCCCATACAGTAGATACCGTAGCATGAAAAAAAAAAAAATCAAAACCACCTTTTTTTGCTGTTTCACCTATCTTAAAAATTTGGATTAAAAGCGATCAAAATAATAGACAATACCCAAAATGGTATAAATAAAAAGCACATCTGACCCCGCAAAAAAAAGATGCCCTGTACATGGGAATATAAAAAAAAGTTATGGGGCAGAATATGGCGACTCCAATAAATTTTCTTTTCTTTTGCAAAGTCTTGGAGTTATGGGGTTAAAACGTAAAAAAAAAAAAAACTATATAAGTTTGGTATCGCTATAATCATGACCCACAGAATGTAGGTGACAGGTCATTTTGGCTGCAGAATGAACGACATAAAAACGAAGCCCGGAAGTTAGTCCCACAAATGCAGTTTTTTTCTAATTCCACACCATTCTGAATTTTTTTCCAGGTTCTCGGGTTATCTTCTGATACATGTAGTGCTCCTGCCTGATAACCTGTCCACAATAAGGACATCATGGCTGGGTTACTGACAAATCCCAGACCATAGATAGTTCATGGTCATATCTATTGCTAATTGGTCAAGACAACAGATGTCACTGTAAAGCTCGCAATGGTTTTGGAAATCATAACATTTCTGCTGCACATATTTTTTTGCAATGTGTGGTTGGGATTCGCTAGGTGGGGTTGGTTTTTCCCACGTCATTTCTGCCATGGCCAGACCACGGCTTTTACGCCACATGGGGCCCCGGCCTAAAGGCAGAACATTGAGCTGGTCAGTTGGACGACAACTGCCTACTCTGCCCACCACCCACCATACTGTGCTATTCCAAATCTCAGCAATTGCTTCTACCATCTCCTGCCTTCAGATATTTTTCATACTATTTATACTTTTATATATTTTACATATTCCGTGCGAAGCTAGCTTTTAATGTGTCTTTCTCCATGTGTCGTGTTCTGCGTCTTTGTCCTTGGGCGTAGATATGATGGGCTGGAATGACTTACCTTCTACTACACGCCACTGCTTAATAACAATGTGATATCAGCTTGTTTTTGTTTTCTCCTCTGTAATTATTCGCATTGTTTGCTATCTGACTACTTGGCAGACTAAACGCTGCTACTGTTGTGTTCGTTACACGCGGCCTCCACCTACACACAGTGATCAGGCTGGATGTACTGTAAGTTGTGAGGATCAGCTACTTCACAGCATGAATTATGATGGAGGTAGAAGACGGAGCTTCCAGGGTAATTGGAGGCTTTGCTAAAAAATGTTTCCATTGTATGCTAATGATGGATATTTTCAGGGGAAAATATCATCATATGATAAGAACAAAAATCTATACTGAAATGTAATTTTTTTTTCTTTCTGCTTTTATATTATAATTGTATATTTTAATTCCGTTTTTACCCAATGGGCAGCCTTTTCAGGGTTCAGCAGAGACAGCAGTTCAAGGTTCTTCTTTACAGCAGTCATATAGACATTGGGGGAATTCATAAAGACCGGCATATTGTACTCCAGTCTTTATGTCCCCTGCACGATCAGAGGGTGAGCATATCTTCCTCATGAGCTAGGCGTATCATCCTGGTGTCCTAGAGCCTTGGTGTAAACCTATGCCAGTGCTTTGTTGGCCTAGATTCTGCCATCATGTGCACCACTTTTCAGGTGTAAATGAAGATGATGAATGGGGGATCTTGAATATGCCCAGCCAAGTTTTGCAAAAGGCCAAAACAAAAACGACACTTATGACTATTTAAGTTGCAAATTGCTGATCTGTGACTTTCTTATGTCACAAACATGTCATTACGACAATAAAAAATACTCCCATAGTCTCACTGACTTAGATGGGAGAGTGTTGTGAGCATGCTCTGTTGTATCTGCAGAGATCACTGTGCAGGGAGAGGGAGGAGGAGCTGATCGGGGTGTATCTTTTGTCACTGGCGTAATCCTGTGTATCTGTCCCCAGATTTATTACAGAGGTGAAATATGAAACTCTTTGACCCCAATTCCATATCAGTACCAGGGTTTGACACCTACCATGTGCTGTCTACTATACAGGTATTTTCCCAGGGTATACGTACAACAAACCATACAGCTAGTATAGGGAGCATCCTTAATTGATAAGATCCCTATTGTTACCGAATGGCAAGGATGTGTGTAAGATTATTGCTGTAGAGATGAGTCCACCGGTTTGGATCGACCATATTGGACCCGAATGTTCCAAAAATTTACTGTTCAACCCAAAACTTTGGGGGGTTCATCAACCACAAAGCGGAAATGGAATCCCAGAGTATAATACATGGAGCATGGTGACGTCATAATGCATGCATAGACCCCAGAGTATAATAATTTCACTTCCAGTTCATGATGATCTTATTTGACCCGAAACGAATCTTTGGGATGTATTGTCTGAACCTGAAACAAAATGAATCTTCAAAGGTTCGCCCATCTCTTCTCTCCTCCCATCTTCTGCGGGATCAGGGGGCATTGTGATCTTTGATATGAGATCCTGAACAGGTGTCTTTTGATGTGACAGAGGGGCCATTAGGTACCGGGGTCTTGATGTGACATATATGTACATACAATTTCGGTTTTGTGTGTCTTTAAATTTAAGTCAACTGATTTTCAGTCCAGAATCTTCTTCTGTCTTGTATGTCTGGTAATTTGATTTAATTCCAGGCAACAGGAGAGAAGAGAGATGTATAAAATCAGAGGTTATTATCTCTAATTGTCTCCCCAGTGAGTGGATGCTTATCTCCTCCTATGCATGTTGGCATCATTGCTTTCTGGAAATTTTCTATATGCTCTCAGTGTGTTGCTTATTTTTTTTTCCCCTTTATTCCTTATAGTAATTATAGATGAGGCTGTAATTGTTTTGTGTGCTGCAATATCACAGTTCTTATAAATATAGTAATAGTTACATGGTAATGGTCACCATGATACCAGTTTGTACTGCCAACCTCTCCATTTTCCAAAGTCAATATTATTATTATCTATTATGTTAAATATACAGTGGAGCTGCACTTCAGTCACAGTCACCCTGTCCTTGAGCATGCAAGATCGCTTTAACCTTGCCAATACTCACTCCTCCTCTCTTACAGAAACAGCTTGCTCAAAACTGTGCTGATGCTGCAGCGATCACAGGATAAGAGATCACAGGATTTTATTTATTTAGATTATATATGAGTAAACCAGTTTGTATCGAGCTGGGTTTGTTAGCAATTTTCTAGATATTTCAGGTTCGGCCAAACCCAAGATTTTTGGGGTTCGTCACCCAAGCATCCTTGGTATGCCTTGGTATGCTTTTGGATACTCCGACATCATGATACTTGCATCAAAACATCATGATGTTAGCCTGCCTCACATGACTGCTGAGGACCAATCACAGGACTCAGCTGTCCTCTGGAACAACTGACTTTACCCAGGAGCGGACTGAAGATATGTCTCAGTTTGAGAGTTTCAAGGTTTGACGATCTCTAATTAGCATCCGTAGGATCCTCTGCAGGTGCAAAAACAACCTGTAATTTCCTGTTTGGATAAATTATTCAAGTCTTTTAGTTGTAGATCTCTTGATTTCACTATTAGGTTTTATGTTTATACTCTTGCAGTTGACATCAGCAAGGAGAAAGCAAAGGGCTGCAGCAACTCAAGTCTAACTCTATCCCATATTGAAATGAATGCAATATGCAGCCTGCAAAGGAATGAACTGTAACTGTATAAAGTTCATATTAAAACTTGACTATGCTATATACTACATGCTAAGTCATCTGACCTTCAGTCTGTCATATGATGAATCACTCAATCTCTATTTTTCTGTGTCACTTTGTATATTAATATATTATAGGAAACACATTCTGTCTCCAAGGTCAGCAATCAATTCTTTATTATCACATGTAGGATTGATATTAAAAATAATGTATCTTTTATAAGGCAGAAAAAACAGTATCACATAATTGACAATAGGTTGTAGCAAAAGATTAGCCCCTCCCTCTCCCTGGAGCACATGCTCACTACACTGTCCAGTACAGATCATCAGGTTTTTTTTTTTATGTCCAGATGCCTGTGCAAAGTTACAGTGCTGGCGAAAAGTATTGGCACCCCTGCAATTCTGTCAGATAATACTCAATTTCTTCCAGAAAATGATTGCAATCACAAATGCTTTGGTAATAATATCTTCATTTAATTTGTCTTCAATGGAAAAACCACAAAAAAAATTGTCAAAAAGCCAAATTGGATATAATTCCACACCAAACATAAAAAAGGGGGTGGACAAAAGTATTGGCACCCTTTGAAAAATCATGTGATGCTTCTCTAATTTGTGTAATTAACAGCACCTGTTACTTACCTGTGGCACATAACAGGTGGTGGCAATAACTAAATCACACTTGTAGCCAGTTGAAATGGATTAAAGTTGACTCAACCTCTGTCCTGTGTCCTTGTGTGTACCACATTGAGCATGGAGAAAAGAAAGAAGACCAAAGAACTGTCTGAGGACTTGAGAAGCAAAATTGTGAGGAAGCATGAGCAATCTCAAGGCTACAAGTCCATCTCCAAAGACCTGAATGCTCCTGTGTCTACCGTGCGAAGTGTCATCAAGAAGTGTAAAGCCCATGGCACTGTGGCTAACCTCCCTAGATGTGGATGGAAAAGAAAAATTGACGAGAGATCTCAACGAAAGATTGTGCAGATGGTGGCTAAAGAACCTCGACTAACATCGAAACAAGTTCTAGCTGCCCTGCAGTCCGAGGGTACAGCAGTGTCAACCCGTACTATCCGCCGGTGTCTGAATGAAAAGGGACTCTATGGTAGGATACCCAGGAAGACCCCACTTCTGACCCAGAGACATAAAAAAGCCAGGCTGGAGTTTGCCAAAACTTACCTGAGAAAGCCAAAACGGAAGATGTGGCAGTGAGCAAAGAGAGCTTTTGGGAAAAGGCATCAACATAGAGTTTACAGGAAAAAAAAAGAGGCCTTCAAAGAAAAGAACACGGTCCCTACAGTCAAACATGGCGGAGGTTCCCTGATGTTTTGGGGTTGCTTTGCTGCCTCTGGCACTGGACTGCTTGACCGTGTGCATGGCATTATGAAGTCTGAAGACTACCAACAAATTTTGCAGCATAATGTAGGGCCCAGTGTGAGAAAGCTGGGTCTCCCTCAGAGGTCATGGGTCTTCCAGCAGGACAATGACCCAAAACACACTTCAAAAAGCACTAGAAAATGGTTTGAGAGAAAACACTGGAGACTTGTAAAGTGGCCAGCAATGAGTCCAGACCTGAATCCCATAGAACACCTATGGAGAGATCTCAAAATGGCAGTTTGGAGAAGGCGCCCTTCACATCTCAGGGACCTGGAGAAATTCCGGCAGAGCATTGTAAGAAACTCATTGATGGTTACTTACCGGAAGCGGTTGTTCGCAGTTATTTTGTGTAAAGGTTGTGCTACCAAGTATTAGGCTGAGGGTGCCAATACTTTTGTCCGGCCCATTTTTGGAGTTTTGTGTAAAATGATCAATGATTTGACTTTTTTTCATTCTCTTTTGTGTTTTTTCATTGTAAGCCAAATAAATGAAGATATTATTACCAAAGCATTTGGGATTGCAATCATTTTCTGGAAGAAATTGAGTATTATCTGACAGAATTGCAGGGATGCCAATACTTTTGGCCAGCACTGTATATTAGCAACTTAGCAAGATGGTTGCCTTGATATTAAAATAAAAAAAAAATGTATGCAATGAGAACATTGCAACAAATGAGTAAAATATGCCTAAGTATATATTTTAATAAATAAAAAATAAAGTGATACATTCCCTTTAAATTATTCAGAATATGATTTTATAAAACTAGTTGCTAATTTATTTACTTGAATTGCTTGTTAATTTTTGTTTGGGAAAAAAAAATTGAAATGCCAGACTAAGTTTTGTTCACAGATTACCAATTATATATAACTTTTTGCTTAAATATTTATCTGGAGGGAAAAAAAATGGGGACTTAAGGGAAATATGCAATAGCATGTCTAATTGGTCATGGTCAGAGTATTCTGAAATTAAATGTTTTCTTTAAAAGAGCCCAGGGAATTGTTAAATAAGGTCATTTTATCCCTTGTGAATCGCTGCCGAGACTTCAGCTAATACCATAGTTTGTACCAAAGAGTGAACAAAGTTATCATAGCAAAAATAATTTGCAAAATGAATTATTTATTAGATTATGTGTCTCACTTTTTGATTAATATTCCAAGTAATGTGCTTGTGATGAGATGCTTCACATTGAGATTTTTATTTCTGTGTTTAATTTACTTGTATTATTTTTAAATCTAAAAATAAAATAAATTTGATTTTTGAATTTAACATTTTTTTTTCTGGGAACGTAAAATTTGGAAAAAAGTGTATGACCGCAAAGTTTTAAAAAATGAAAAACAAATAATGAAAAAAATTATTCTATGTCGCATGCAACCAAATATGTTTTCTGAATCTTTTTTTTGCATTCCACTTTACTAAGTTTTGAGTTCTGGAGAGCTAGACATATTAAAATATTAATTTTCCGGTTTACTGAAATGATTTCAGAGTCAACTGCCATTTAAATTCTGAATGTAAGTCTGAAAAAGGAGGATATGGCTTGTACTAATCTTCTTCAGTGTTTTTTAATCCATTTATTGGAATTCTTTTAATTTATTTTACGTACTCACTGGTCATGAATCAGTTATGCAGAGTGCCTGCTAGGAATATATACATGCTTGCAATTGCAATTTTTTATTTTATTTTATTTACTTTTTTTTTTTGCAGAAATGCTCAGAATGACAATATTCTATTGCAACAACAGTTTTCAAGGACCATAAAAATCACCAAATAGCCTGAAATAGTTTTAGTATATTTTGTGTCGAGCATCTAATTTTTTTTTCCATGGTACAATATCAAATTTTACTTAACCACTTCTGGACCAGGTCAATTTCCCTGGTTCAGGACCAGACACATTTTCTGTACATGCGATTTTGAGGGCTAGAATTTTTTTTTTTCCTTCAGGATATTCAAATAATTTGTGTGTCTTTTTTTAATATTTAATTTTTAATTTTGTAATTTTTTTTTAAACAGCCAGAAAAAATGTAAACAAAAAGAAGGGAAATATTCTCAGTTTTTTGCATGTTTCACTTATTATTTTTTTTTAATAGCACAAAGTACTGCCGCCAGGTCAGAGGGGAGCTGCATCATGGCAGGTCCCATAGCTGGATACAAAACGCTCATTGAGCGCTGTGTATGCAGCGATCGGGAAGTTGGGGATGGTAATAAACAGTCCCTGCCTTCTCTAGAGGAGCTCTGACTGTAGTAACAGCCAACTCCTCGATTCTGCAGCTGCACAATTCTATGCAGCTGCTTAGCACTGCAAGGACGTGCAGGTATACCCTTGCAGGGTGAAGAGTAAACTGCCCGGATATATATAGTCAAATGGCTTGATAGGCTCATATAGAAAAAAACAGGCTTAGAATGCTGTAACAAGCTCTTGAAATCTGGTTGTGAAAGTGTTAAGCATAAATTGCCATGATATTCTGTAGTCTTGTCTATGAATTCTTTCATTTCTATTGTTAATTATATGGCATATTCCACAGCATGTTATAATAAGCAGAATTATATAAGGATGGCATAAAAGGAGTGAAAAGATTTTGGAGAACAGGACCTCTAAACCACCGACCTGCAATCATCTTTACTTTTTTACTATTTTTTTTTATATTATTATATTATGTATTATTATTTTTATATTTTATACTTTTTATATTCTCTTTGGATGTGGTTAAAAAACTATGATATGAACAGGATAAGAGTTATCTAATAATACAGTGCAGAATATAAGTAGGAAGAGATTTGGCACACACAAGTCCTAACGCAAAGGGTGTTATTACAGGTCCATACAAATTGACGTAATATTGTACCCTTACACGCAGTCAATGTTGGACTGGGCTGCCTAGGGCCCACCAATAAACATCATTCTGGGGCCCACTATACAGCTATAGGCAATTATTATCAGATACTTGTTTGCAAATTCCAAAAATGTGGTCAAGAATTTTGCAGTAGTAGGGTTATCTTAGCATTGTGAGCTGGATATACAGGTACAGCTCAATAAATTAGAATATCTTTGAAATGTTCATTCACTTCAGTAATTCAGTAATACAATCCATAATCCGCGTCTTCCATGATTGTGTGTCCTACTGAACCAGACTCAGGGACCATTTAAAGGCTTAGGAAACCTTGGCAGGTGACACTGAATTTACAAGACTGAACTGAATTTACAATATTCTAATTTTCTTAGATTTGGATTTTCATTACCTGTAATCCATAATCAACATCTATAGAGATAAAACACTTGAAATAGAAGACTCTGTGTGTAAAGAATCTAGAGAATATAGGAGGTCACTTTATTAAAGATATTCTAATTTATTGAGATGCTCCTGTATGTGGCCACACAGCAGCAGCAAGACGCAGCAATGTGTATTTATTTTGCTTACTTATATAGCGCTGTCATATTCCTCAGTGCTTTACAGATCAATTACTGTCCCATATAAGGCTCATAGGCAAAATTCCCTATCAGTATGTCTTTGGAGTGTGGGAGGAAACCCACGCAAACACGGGGGAAAACATACAAACTCCTTGCAGATGTTGTGAAGATGAAGAAGGATGCAGATCAGCCTGACTCTGCACCTAGATGACTTCTCAGCCTCCCTATGTATCTACAGTACATAACAATAAACTGGGTAGCTTCTTAAATAATCTCCCCATATATTATACTGAGGCATGGCCTGGTTGAGATGCTATATGATGAGTGTCTGCATGGATACAATGTGTCTACTGTGCGATTCCAGAGTGACCCAGGGGTCCAACTGAGGATTCACCTGTGGGCCAGTCTGAGCCAGTACATAGTATTGCAGTATATTGTACTGCAATACTCTGGGGAGACTTAAATAAAAGTTAAAGAAAAAAAAATATTTAAAATATTAAAAATTCAAGAGACCCCTTTTAAAAATAAAAACAAACCCTAATTAAACATAACTGGTATAATTGCATCAGAAAACACATGACCCTTTATAATATAACTTTATCCTACACGATGGAAAGAAAACTAATAATGTAAAAATTTTTTTTTTGATCACCTCACCTCCCAAACAAAGGAATAAAAAATTATCAAAAAGTTGTTCCCCAAAATGGTACCAATAAAACTTACAGCCTGCCTAAAAAAAACAAGCCCTCACATCGCATTGTCTATGGAAAAGTAAAAAAAGAGTATAGCGACACAAAAGAGATAAAAAAAGAAAGTTAAAGGAAAACTATATCATTTTTTTTCATTTCTAACCACCCACATAATACAATGAACATTTTATTTTTACTTTAAAAACAAAACCCCAACACAACGATGAAATTGCATTTTATCCTCTTTCGACCCCAAAATGTATTTTTTACAATTTCCCTGTATATTATATGGAGCAATAACAATGATGCCATTGAAAAATACAATTTGTCCCACAATAAACATCATCATGTTGATGAAAAAAACTTTAAAAATGTTGGAAGAAAAAGTAAAAGAAAAAAAAAAAAAAAAAAAAAAAGAAAATTGGCCGTGTTCTAAAGGGGTTAAGGGAATTTCTGGGTCAGTCTTTCAACAAAATTCTTCTCCATATGCAATGTTATAACTGAGCACTAAGTATAATGGGCACAGAAGGAGAATGGTATAAACATCAGCATAACCTCCCAAAGTACCTGGCAACCACATATAGGAGCATTGTGTGATTATATAAAAGCACAAGGCAGCTGGGCGAGTGCTTTATGTAAGTCACTATAAAATCACATCTATCTCCATTAGAGATCTACTGTGCCCTAAAAAAGGTATGTGTACTATAAATGGATGAAAAATACATTCCCATGTAAACAATGACTCACAAAGATGGTTCTAAAGGTGACCTCCTTAGAGAGGTGCTTGTCAATTGCTTAGCTGACATCTATTCCTTCCAACACCCACATGTTCCACCATTTCTAGACACCTTTGATGGCGGCTTATTTCCTTGGGTACACTTGATGCCGATCACTGCTCCATTCAAAATGGGGGACAAGGCTCACAGATTCTCTGGATCGATTTGGTTCTGAGAGGTTCGACACCCACTAATCTGCAAGCTATCCTATGGGTAGAGACTAACTTGTTGAGATAAGTACTTTTTCCACAGTTGAAGATCTCATTTTAGTTAAAGTAGGTCTTTTTTCGCTCTCAATGCACAATTTTGATGGCCTATAGAATAGTTGTCATCATCTCAGATCCCCTATCACCAGCAGATCATACAGTTTATTCTTCAGTTCTGATGGACCTGCCAGCCAATAAAGTAGGCAGATAAAAATAATAGACAATTCTCTAAATCTACTGGTACCAAACCTACAAGACATGGAGATCCATAACGTATCTGCCATGTCTCATCTAAAGTTGGGTGGTTACTCTATTTCTCTATTAGATATAGAACTCTAAATTCTCTATTAGATATTGTTATTCAATTAGTAGGACTTTTTTATGTTTTTTTGCTCTTCGAGCTAAACATGTCATCTAAAATTGCTCATCAAACACGGCCTAGTTGTACTGAAGCTTTAGTCTCTGAGCTAATGCTTTATGTAAGTACGAGCCTTTCTCAGCCTTCATAGTCTCCCAACATATTCATTGCCCATAAAAGAGAATATTACTTATCTCACATCATGAAGGCCTCGGCTACTTAGATCTATAACTGGTTTTCCAAATATTGGAACATTGGGAGTCAAGGTAACTATAATGAAGGTGTCAGCCACAATCACGCTGTGCCAAAAAGAAGAGCAATGGACATTAAGACAAACATAAAGCAAAAAATTGATTTGACGAAAAGATCAAACAGATGGAAGAATTTTATTTGCTCGGAAAATTAGGATACAGTAATAGATGCCTAATGGGGTCAATGAAAGTGTAAAATAAAGACAAATATTGAAGTCCTACAAAGAATAGTTTAGTAGAATTCTTTTATTTCGGCTCACCCACTGGTGGCAAAGACTATCTTGTATCTGTACCAAAACACTCTGTCTCCATAGCATTGAGTTATTGGAGAAGGTGCGGTTGTACTCAGGCCCAAGAGTCTTAGGGAGTCCATAAGATATCCCGATATGAGAAGATCAATACTATAAACAATATATTTTCGTTGGAAGACCTGAAACAGATTTTGCATTGGAGCTCAGGAGCTTCATGTTAGGCTTCTGCACTGTAGTATTATTGTAGGGTGGTAAACTCTTGTATGAGAGTGCTTCATGCACTAAGGAAATGTGTAAAAATGAACACTAAAAGATTTTCCAAGACTTATATACTGATGGCCAATCCTTAGGACATAGGTCATCAGCAATCTGATATCAGATCAGATACTGAAGGGACCATGACAGCGCCAGAAAGAGCACTGCTCCGTAGACATTGAAGTGGCTCAGAATGGTACTGCAGCTCTTTCCCAACAATCTGATATCGATGACCTATCCTAAGGAAAAATAAATCAATACAACAGCCCCAAATAACTCCTTTAAGATTAGGAAATCTTGTTACTTTTCTTAAAAACATTTTTACAAGCCAAAAGAGATGGGAAAACCTCACGAGATTTGTTTCAACGAATATGTGTGAGGTTCGGTCCTATGGTTGGTTTCAAGCCAAATATATTTAGCACGAATCAGAAGTGGACATCCTTGGAGCAGTCAACAGTCCCCCAATGCTCTTTCAGGCTCCTTTTGGCCTCTGACTGACGTTGCATGCCTCAGCAGTCATGAGAGGAGTGTTGATGTCATGACAAGCCTCAACGTTGACCACGGGATGCGTGACGTCAGCCATAAGAGGACACCAGGGAAATGCTGGACACCCAGGAGAGGTGAGGTTAGGCGAGTATAGCTGTTTGTTATTTTTACTCACCTCTCCTGGACTTCTACTTATTATACTCTGGATTCTGAAGAAATATCAGAGTATAGAAATGTTTTGTGGGTGACGAACCCCAAAGTTTCAGATTTAGGTTGAACCTGAAACTTTTGAAAAATTCAGGTTCTAACCAAATTATTTTGCTCATTCCTACTAGCCAAGAACCCCTTTAAATCCTTACTGATGTCAAGGTAAAAAAAATCCAGGTGTAAGTATTGGTCACGCTGTGCCAAAAGGAGTAACAGAAGACAAAAACAGAACAAAAAAATGAACTGACCAAAAGATCAAAGTAATGGTAATATATTTTGTGCTCGGGAAATCAGAATAACAGACTTGAGATGCCTATGGAGTCATTGAGCCTGTAGAACAAAGAAGACTATTGAAGTCCTAAGAAGAGGAGCTCGGTACGATTCCATTTTTATCTCGGCTCCCCCCACCCCCTGTCTGTTAAGACTTAAGTGTATATCCTGTTCCAGTAGTACTACAACACTCTGTCTCCATCGTGTCACCGAAGGGTGGTAAGCACTTACTTCTAAGAGAGTTCTTCATGTTCTGAGTACATAAAGGGCACTCATTCAGAGGAAGCCATTTCCCCACCCCAGGCAGAGTGCGAAGCAGGTATCTACAAGTTCCTCACCTTTGAGAGAAAAAGGGAGCGATGAATATTCTTGAATACTTTGACCTTTACTACACTTCTGTTCGAGGTCTTGGAATCCCATTTTAGTCTATTTTTTCTTCTATCAAAAGTGAGAAAAGCGCATGGAGAGATGAAGAAAAGCCTGAAGTCGGTATGGTGCTGAAAGGTAGTTAAATCCGGCTTTTAAAGTGTCAGAACAGATGGAGAATAATTGAAGAGGTGTACGAAGGATGAGAAGGACCAGACTCTGCTTTGTTTTGTCTGTGCAGATGTCAGGAAGAAAATAAAATGCATTTTCTCTGCGTTTTCTGCATTAGGCTATTATTGTTGTGTTGCACCAAAGACTTCTTTGTTATATAAATGTTCAGGTGGCAGAAAACACACATTTCTTACCATGGAGGAAATAATGATTATTCATGTTTTGATTCCAAAAAAATCAAAGGACGGAACATTTGCAATTCAAAGCAATCTCCTCGTGTTAACTATGTTTCCCTGCAAAGCAAATAAACTGATTTCATGTGATGTCCCGCTCTTCCCAACTCTATTCAATGTGTGTGCTGTGTAAGGGCTCCATATTAGCCCAAATTAGCCCATATTAGCCCATATTACCTCCATATTAGCCGGCCTTTCAGACAATCAAGTACAGTCCAATTTCAATGGCCATTGTGCAGTCTCAATCTGACAAATTGTACACAGACCCACTGAAGTCAATGGGGCCATACATCAGTTTTTCATGCAAACAATGAAAAAAAATGTTACAACAACAATGTACAAGCTGATATTTCCTTTATCAATTTTTTATTTTTATTTTCTATGGTCCCAGAAGAAGAGGCATTTGAAAGGATCCTAAGGCTCTTACAGGGTTTTTCTGGCCATAGGTTGTATTTTATACTGTTGACCTATCCACTGGATAGATTATCAGTATCCGATTGGTGAGGATCTAACATCTGGGCTACCTGTCGATCATCTGATCCGGCCAAATCCTGGCACCAAAAGCTACAGCACAGGATGGGGTCAGAATCAGCTCTGCTCCTATACAAGTAATAGGCACAGAGCTGCAGCCCCATCCACTGTATAGCGGTGGCTCTGGGTTACTACAACTCTGCGCCCATTATTTGAATCGAACCAAAGCTACTTCCGGTTCATTGCAATAGTTTCCAGCATAAGGATGCAGCCAGATCAGCTGATCGGTGATAATTCTGGTTGTTGGACCCCCACCAATCCAATACTGATGACCTATCCTGTGGATAACGCTGCGTTTTACAATAGCTGTAAGTGGATGGGATTCTGGCTAATCCCATCCACACATTGCGGAAAAATTTTTTTGCAAATGGCAGCATGTCAATTATACCTATGGAATTGCTGGTGTATAGGTATAATAGATACCTTTTAGAGGCTAACTGAGTATATTTGATAGTAAGCTTTCGAGAGTGCTAGCTCTCTTCTTCAGACATGGTATTATACAAGAACTGAAAATTCACACTATTTATACACAGAAGACATGGATCTTCAAAAGGATCCTGGAATAACAAAATGCAATATACATAGAGGAGTTATTTACAACAGATCAGGAAATAAACAGTCTGGAAAATTTGTGGTGCATGACAGAGGGATCTGTTATCTGTTTGTAATCAGATGGTGATTTGTGTCCCTCACAGTTCATACATAGTGTGACATGAAACTGGCATGAATATTAAGTCCAAATTGCAGAGTTTGAAATTTTTGCATTAACTTATATTCTCATTCTTTTCTCTTTCTCTGCATCTTAAAATGTCTCTTTAAAACCACAACCTGCAAATCTTCAATAGAGTGGTCTTCTCCGGAGAAATGTGCGGCCACTGGGAGATCTGTTCTGCTGTTACTAATGGTGAATCTGTGTGAGTTCATGCGCTGATTAAGTCTCTGGCCCATTTCCCTCACATAGAGGCCTGTGGTGGGACATTGCACACACATTATGAGGTACACCACATTGGAAGACCTGCAGGAAAATGTCCCCCTAATCCTGTGCATCTGTTGTGACTGTGGGATAGGTACACTGTCAGGAGCCAAGGAGCTCCAACCCGTGCTACATAGAGACAACAGACTCAAGGACATATTTCTAGTTCCCCCTCTCCTTTCCTTTCGACAACCACCAAACCTGAGGTGTATTATTGTCCGGAGTTTCTAGTATAACACCATGTCTAAAGAAGAGATCTAGCACTCTCGAAAGCTCACTATCAAATATACTCAGTCAGCCTCTAAAAGGTATCGCCTGATTTATTCACTCTTCCACTACTTTCTATGGCTAACACGGTACAACAGTATACTACTAGGTGTAATAGAAGCAGAAATTCTGCAGAGAAAAACACTGTAGACTTTTTCTGAAGAATGCTGAAGAAAAAAACACAATGCGGTTCCACTGTGGTCTTTTCCGCAACGTTTTTTCGGCTGCAGCTCTCTACGTGGGGCCTTAACCTTAATGCCAGGAAGTTTTTGTAGACATCTTCTGCCAATACATTAGTTTAGAAGAGAGAGAAGTCAGGATGGGTGATCGGTAGTATGGGGATAAAAGTCAGTATTCAATATAAAGTTGACACGAGAAGACATGAGAAAGACTGATGTAACTAAGAAAACAGAGGATTGTGGCCCAATATAAAGCAAACCCTCTGTCTTTTTGTGTGCATATTATTCCTGTGCTATGATGTCATAATGAATATTATTCCTTTACTGCATATTCCATTTTGCCATCACTATGCATATTACCCCTATATTGTGACATCACTGTGTATATTATCCCTGTACTGTGACATCACTGTGTGTATTATCCCTGTACTGTGATATCACGATGTTTATTATCTCTGTACTGTGACATCACTGTGTGTATTATCCCTATACTGTGACATCACTGTGTGTATTATCCCTGTACTGTGACATCACTGTGTGTATTATCTCTGTACTGTGACATCACTGTGTTTATTATCTCTGTACTGTGACATCACTGTGTTTATTATCTCTGTACTGTGACATCACTGTGTGTATTATCTCTGTACTGTGACATCGCTGTGTGTATTATCCCTGTACTGTGACATCACTGTGTGTATTATCTCTGTACTGTGACATCACTGTGTGTATTATCCTTGTACTGTGACATCGCTGTGTGTATTATCCCTGTACTGTGACATCACTGTGTGTATAATCTCTGTACTGTGACATCACTGTGTGTATTATCTCTGTACTGTGACATCACTGTGTGTATTATCTCTGTACTGTGACATCACTGTGTGTATTATCTCTGTACTGTGACATCACTGTGTGTATTATCCCTGTACTGTGACATCACTGTGTGTATTATCCTTGTACTGTGACATCACTGTGTGTATTATCTCTGTTCTGTGACATCACTGTGTGTATTATCTCTGATATGTGACATCACTGTGTGTATTATTCCTGTACTGTGACATCACTGTGTGTATTATCCCTGTACTGTGACATCACTGTGTGTATTATCTCTGTACTGTAAGTTTTGTTATGGGGCCCCATGGTTAC
The DNA here is from genome assembly GCA_947044405.1 of Leptodactylus fallax. Lineage (NCBI taxonomy): Eukaryota > Metazoa > Chordata > Amphibia > Anura > Leptodactylidae > Leptodactylus > Leptodactylus fallax. The sequence goes on from CAMRHE010000917.1 coordinate 332,421, forward strand.
TTGTTCCATCCCAGTCACTTTCCCCTACAGTGTAAGCACACTTATCTTCTGCTGATGTTATTGTCCCGTGGCCTTCTTGTGTATCATTTCCCAGATGTGGCAGACATAGACATAGTTTTGACAATGCAGCAGAATTGATTTCTTACTTACAAGGGCTACAATTATTTTGGTGTCCTTGGAGAGTAGTTGACAGCTTCTTCTTTGTATATGTTTATATGGGGGGATAGCTCACCTTGTATGTCCAGGGGGTCAGAATAAGAAGCTATAGCTTTGAGTTTTTTACCTAAAGACAATATGTGACATAGGCGTTTTAATGATGTGACATGAAGCTGGTCATGTATAACAAAAATGAATATGCCCCCCACCCCCTACCCCCTTATTTCACTGTGGCAGAACTGGAGCAGCAGTAATCCGAACATGAAGAATGACAGAGGTGACTTATGTGCTGTCTACAAATCCACAAAGAAACGGCTTATTACTGTAAAATATAACACATCTGTTTGAGGGAACATGATGTGCTTCTTACTTCTCAGCCTAGCTCTTTTTATAAGGACCCTCAGCCCAATAACATCATGTACTAAACACCAGTAAAACGTGGCCTGGAAAAAGCTCCTTGAAGATCCTGAAAAAGCCTGTAACACATTGACCGTTGTTCATCGAGCTGTTATTGTGGCTTTAATACTATATCAAAGAACTGACAAAAGTATCAGAAAAGGAAAAGTGAAAAATAAATGCAATAGTGAAATAACAAATAGTAATAAAACTACTCGCAGCTACATAGGAAGCCTTCCGAGTTCAATCGACTCTGTCTAGCATCTTCCCCTTCACACAACAGCCTCCGATAAACTGCCCTCTTATTGCCTGAATCCCAGTGTCTTCACTCCTTCCAAATCATACACAAGTCCCTTATTGTGACTAAATCTCAAGGAAACTTCCTTTAAGATCCTCTCACACAGTTAGAGTCCTGATCCTTCTAAATCATTGGTTCATGAATGTCCCAGACTCCTCTCCTTCCCCCCTCAATCCCTACCCATTCCCTTGACCTACATTTCCTTATCTTGTTTTTTTCTTTTTTATTGGGGCGCTGCATCTCCCACTGATATGTTTTTTTGCCACTCTCCCCTTCCCCCGATCCCTACCCCTTTCCATGTCCTATATTTCCTAGTCTTGGCTTTGGTTTGGTAATTGGGGCGCTGCGTCTCCCACTGTTGTGTTTTTTGCCCCCTCCCGTCCCCGATCCCTACCCCTTTCCCTGTCCTATATTCCCTAGTCTTGGCTTTGGTTTGGTTATTGGGGTGCTGCGTCTCCCACTGTTGTGTTTTTTGCCCTTCTTCCCTTCCCCCAATCCCTACCCGTTTCCCTGTCCTATATTCCCTAGTCTTGGCTTTGGTTTGGTTATTGGGCGCTGCGTCTCCCCCTGTTGTGTTTTTTGCCACTCTCCCCTTCCCCCCGATCCCTACCCCTTTCCATGTCCTATATTTCCTAGTCTTGGCTTTGGTTTGGTAATTGGGGCACTGCGTCTCCCACTGTTGTGTTTTTTGCCCCCTCCCGTCCCCGATCCCTACCCCTTTCCCTGTCCTATATTCCCTAGTCTTGGCTTTGGTTTGGTTATTGGGGTGCTTCGTCTCCCACTGTTGTGTTTTTTGCCCTTCTTCCCTTCCCCCAATCCCTACCCGTTTCCCTGTCCTATATTCCCTAGTCTTGGCTTTGGTTTGGTTATTGGGGCGCTGCGTCTCCCCCCTGTTGTGTTTTTTCCCCTCTCCCCTTCCCCCAATCCTTGCCCCTTTCTCTGTCCTATATTCCCTAGTCTTTGTTTGGGTTTAGTTATTGGGGCGCTGCGTCTCCCACTGTTGTGTTTTTTCCCCTTTCCCCTTCCCCCAATCCTTGCCCCTTTCCCTGTCCTATATTCCCTAGTCTTGGCTTTGGTTTGGTTATTGGGGCGCTGCATCTCCCACTGTTGTGTTTTTTTCAGTGTTCATATTTTGAAAAACAATATAAAGCAGAATTTGAAAACAAAAGTAATAAAATAATATTTGTAATAATAAATAATATCACAGAACTGTCATAATTATAATAATAGTCAAAATAAAGCACAATTGTCATAGTAACAGAAATATCTGACACAAGCTGTCAGCGACGGTATTAGCACCTTAGGTAACAATATCACGTTATCTCAGTGAGGGAAGTCATTCATATTTTAGTAGCCTCCGTTCTCCTTTGTATTAATGCAAATTAATTTCATGAAGAAATAGGTCATCATCATCAGATATGTAATATTGGATACAGGTAAAGCTGACAAACAGCGGCTGTCACCTGAACATTTACATAAGGACAAGAATCAATTCATAAACAAATGCCACTTAGAGATGACCTGTCATCTCTCCTGACATGTTTTAGTAAATGCTCATGCTGCTCCTCTGTTATTCCTCCTGGGAATAGTTGAATAGGCAAACCAGGGACTAACATTCCCCATGTTTAAAGGGCATGTCCCTACACAGTCTAATACTGTCAAAATAGTGGTGACAGTAACAGTTTTTGAAAGCTCAGGTCAATTTTACTAGACCACACAGGAGAGCCGACAGATCCTCTATATACTACACCACACAGGAGAGAGGACAGATCCTCTATATACTACACCGCACAGAACAGATCCTCTATATACTACACCGCACAGAACAGATCCTCTATATACTACACCACACAGGAGAGAGGACAGATCCTCTATATACTACACAACACAGGAGAGAGGACAGATCCTCTATATACTACACCGCACAGGAGAGAGGACAGATCCTCTATATACTACACCACACAGGAGAGAGGACAGATCCTCTATATACTACACCACACAGGAGAGATCCTCTATATACTCCACACCGCACAGGAGACAGATCCTCTATATACTACACCACACAGGAGAGAGGACAGATCCTCTATATACTACACCGCACAGGACAGATCCTCTATATACTACACCGCACAGGAGAGAGGACAGATCCTCTATATACTACACCACACAGGAGAGAGGACAGATCCTCTATATACTACACCACACAGGAGATAGGACAGATCCTCTATATACTACACCACACAGGAGAGATCCTCTATATACTACACCACACAGGAGAGAGGACAGACCCTCTATATACTACACCACACAGGAGAGAGGACAGATCCTCTATATACTACACCGCACAGGACAGATCCTCTATATACTACACCACACAGGAGAGAGGACAGATCCTCTATATACTACACCCCGCACAGGGAGAGAGGACAGATCCTCTATATACTACACCGCACAGAGGACAGATCCTCTATATACTACACCACACAGGAGAGAGGACAGATCCTCTATATACTACACCGCATAGGACAGATCCTCTATATACTACACCGCACAGGAGAGAGGACAGATCCTCTATATACCACACCGCACAGGAGAGAGGACAGATCCTCTATATACTACACCACACAGGACAGATCCTCTATATACTACACCGCACAGGAGGACAGATCCTCTATATACCACACCACACAGGACAGATCCTCTATATACTACACCACACAGGAGAGAGGACAGATCCTCTATATACTACACCACACAGGAGAGATCCTCTATATACTACACCACACAGGACAGATCCTCTATATACTACACCACACAGGAGAGAGGACAGATCCTCTATATACTACACCACACAGGACAGATCCTCTATATACTACACCACACAGGAGAGAGGACAGATCCTCTATATACTACACCACACAGGAGAGAGGACAGATCCTCTATATACTACACCACACAGGAGAGAGGACAGATCCTCTATATACTACACCACACAGGAGAGAGGACAGATCCTCTATATACTACACCACACAGGAGAGAGGACAGATCCTCTATATACTACACCACACAGGAGAGAGGACAGATCCTCTATATACTACACCGCACAGGACAGATCCTCTATATACTACACCGCACAGGACAGATCCTCTATATACTACACCACACAGGACAGATCCTCTATATACTACACCACACAGGACAGATCCTCTATATACTACACCGCACAGGAGAGAGGACAGATCCTCTATATACTACACCACACAGGAGAGAGGACAGATCCTCTATATACCACTCCACACAGGAGAGAGGACAGATCCTCTATATACTACACCGCACAGGAGAGATCCTCTATATACTACACCACACAGGAGAGAGGACAGATCCTCTATATACTACACCACACAGGAGAGAGGACAGATCCTCTATATACTACACCGCACAGGACAGATCCTCTATATACTACACCGCACAGGACAGATCCTCTATATACTACACCACACAGGAGAGAGGACAGATCCTCTATATACTACACCGCACAGGACAGATCCTCTATATACTACACCGCACAGGGGAGAGATCCTCTATATACTACACCACACAGGACAGATCCTCTATATACTACACCGCACAGGAGAGAGGACAGATCCTCTATATACTACACCACACAGGAGAGAGGACAGATCCTCTATATACTACACCGCACAGGACAGATCCTCTATATACTACACCACACAGGAGAGAGGACAGATCCTCTATATACTACACTGCACAGGAGAGAGGACAGATCCTCTATATACTACACCACACAGGAGAGAGGACAGATCCTCTATATACTACACCACACAGGACAGATCCTCTATATACTACACCGCACAGGACAGATCCTCTATATACCACACCACACAGGAGAGAGGACAGATCCTCTATATACTACACCACACAGGAGAGAGGACAGATCCTCTGTATACTACACCGCACAGGACAGATCCTCTATATACTACACCGCACAGGACAGATCCTCTATATACTACACCGCACAGGACAGATCCTCTATATACTACACACGCACAGGACAGATCCTCTATATACCACACCACACAGGAGAGAGGACAGATCCTCTATATACTACACCACACAAGGACAGATCCTCTATATACTACACCACACAGGACAGATCCTCTATATACTACACCACACAGGAGAGGGGATAGATCCTCTATATACTACACGACACAGGAGAGAGGACAGATCCTCTATATACTACACCACACAGGAGAGTGGACAGATCCTCTATGTACTACACCGCACAGGAGAGAGGACAGATCCTCTATATACTACACACACACAGGACAGATCCTCTATATACTACACCCCACACAGGAGAGAGGACAGATCCCTCTATATACCACACCACAAAGGACAGATCCTCTATATACTACACCACCCAGGAGAGTGGACAGATCCTCTATGTACTACACCGCACAGGAGAGAAGATCCTCTATATACTACACCGCACAGGACAGATCCTCTATATACTACACCGCACAGGAGAGAGGACAGATCCTCTATATACTACACAATACAGGACAGATCCTCTATATACTACACCACACAGGAGAGAGGACAGATCCTCTATATACTACACCACAAAGGACAGATCCTCTATATACTACACCACACAGGACAGATCCTCTATATACTACACCACACAGGAGAGAGGACAGATCCTCTATATACTACACCGCACAGGACAGATCCTCTATATACTACACCACACAGGAGAGAGGACAGATCCTCTATATACTACACCGCATAGGAGAGAGGACAGATCCTCTATATACTACACCACACAGGAGAGAGGACAGATCCTCTATATACTACACCACACAGGACAGATCCTCTATATACTACACCACACAGGAGAGAGGACAGATCCTCTATATACTACACCACACAGGAGAGAGGACAGATCCTCTATATACTACACCACACAGGACAGATCCTCTATATACTACACCACACAGGACAGATCCTCTATATACTACACCGCACAGGACAGATCCTCTATATACTACACCACACAGGAGAGATCCTCTATATACTACACCACACAGGACAGATCCTCTATATACTACACCACACAGGACAGATCCTCTATATACTACACCACACAGGAGAGAGGACAGATCCTCTATATACTACACCGCACAGGACAGATCCTCTATATACTACACCACACAGGAGAGAGGACAGATCCTCTATATACTACACCACACAGGACAGATCCTCTATATACTACACCACACAGGACAGATCCTCTATATACTACACCACACAGGAGAGATCCTCTATATACTACACCACACAGGACAGATCCTCTATATACTACACCGCACAGGAGAGAGGACAGATCCTCTATATACTACACCACACAGGACAGATCCTCTATATACTACACCACACAGGAGAGAGGACAGATCCTCTATATACTACACCACCCAGGAGAGTGGACAGATCCTCTATATACTACACCGCACAGGAGAGAGGACAGATCATCTATATACTACACCGCACAGGAGAGAGGACAGATCCTCTATATACTACACAATACAGGACAGATCCTCTATATACTACACCACACAGGACAGATCCTCTATATACTACACCGCACAGGAGAGAGGACAGACCCTCTATATACTACACAATACAGGACAGATCCTCTATATACTACACCACACAGGAGAGAGGACAGATCCTCTATATACTACACCACACAGGACAGATCCTCTATATACTACACCACACAGGAGAGATCCTCTATATACTACACCGCACAGGACAGATCCTCTATATACTACACCGCACAGGAGAGATCCTCTATATACTACACCGCACAGGAGAGATCCTCTATATACTACACCACACAGGAGAGAGGACAGATCCTCTATATACTACACCGCACAGGACAGATCCTCTATATACTATACCACACAGGACAGATCCTCTATATACTACACCACACAGGAGAGAGGACAGATCCTCTATATACTACACCACACAGGACAGATCCTCTATATACTACACCACACAGGAGAGAGGACAGATCCTCTATATACTACACCACACAGGAGAGAGGACAGATCCTCTATATACTACACCACACAGGAGAGAGGACAGATCCTCTATATACTACACCACACAGGAGAGAGGACAGATCCTCTATATACTACACCACACAGGACAGATCCTCTATATAGTACACCACACAGGAGAGAGGACAGATCCTCTATATACTACACCACACAGGAAAGATCCTCTATATACTACACCGCACAGGAGAGAGGACAGATCCTCTATATACTACACCGCACAGGACAGATCCTCTATATACTACACCACACAGGAGAGGACAGATCCTCTATATACTACACCACACAGGAGAGAGGGCAGATCCTCTATATACTACACCGCACAGGAGAGAGGACAGATCCTCTATATACTACACCACACAGGAGAGAGGACAGATCCTCTATATACTACACCGCACAGGAGAGAGGACAGATCCTCTATATACTACACCACACAGGACAGATCCTCTATATACTACACCGCACAGGAGAGAGGACAGATCCTCTATATACTACACCGCACAGGACAGATCCTCTATATACTACACCGCACAGGAGAGAGGACAGATACTCTATATACTACACCACACAGGACAGATCCTCTATATACTACACCTCACAGGAGAGAGAGGACAGATCCTCTATATACTACACCACACAGGAGAGAGAGGACAGATCCTCTATATACTACACCACACAGGAGAGAGGACAGATCCTCTATATACTACACCACACAGGAGAGAGGACAGATCCTCTATATACTACACCACACAGGACAGAGGACAGATCCTCTATATACTACACCACACAGGAGAGAGGACAGATCCTCTATATACTACACCGCACAGGAGAGAGGACAGATCCTCTATATACTACAACGCACAGGAGAGGACAGATCCTCTATATACTACACCGCACAGGACAGATCCTCTATATACTACACCACACAGGACAGATCCTCTATATACTACACCGCACAGGAGAGAGGACAGATCCTCTATATACTACACCGCACAGGAGAGAGGACAGATCCTCTATATACTACACCACACAGGACAGATCCTCTATATACTACACCACACAGGACTAATCCTCTATATACTACACCACACAGGGAGAGATCCTCTATATACTACACCGCACAGGAGAGAGGACAGATCCTCTATATACTACACCGCACAGGAGAGGACAGATCCTCTATATACTACACCGCACAGGACAGATCCTCTATATACTACACCGCACAGGAGAGAGGACAGATCCTCTATATACTACACCGCACAGGAGAGATCCTCTATATACTACACCGCACAGGAGAGAGGACAGATCCTCTATATACTACACCGCACAGGAGAGATCCTCTATATACTACACCACACAGGAGAGAGGACAGATCCTCTATGTACTACACCACACAGGAGAGAGGACAGATCCTCTATATACTACACCACACAGGAGAGAGGACAGATCCTCTATATACTACACCACACAGGACAGATCCTCTATATACTACACCACACAGGACAGATCCTCTATATACTACACCACACAGGAGAGATCCTCTATATACTACACCGCACAGGAGAGAGGACAGATCCTCTATATACTACACCACACAGGAGAGGACAGATCCTCTATATACTACACCGCACAGGACAGATCCTCTATATACTACACCACACAGGACAGATCCTCTATATACTACACCACACAGGAGAGATCCTCTATATACTACACCACACAGGAGAGAGGACAGATCCTCTATATCACCACACGGCAGAGGACAGAGGACAGATCCTCTATATACTACACCACACAGGACAGATCCTCTATATACTACACCAAACAGGAGAGAGCACAGATCCTCTATATACTACACCACAAAGGAGAGAGGACAGATCCTCTATATACTACACCACACAGGAGAGAGGACAGATCCTCTATATACTACACCACACAGGAGAGAGGACAGATCCTCTATATACTACACCACACAGGAGAGGACAGATCCTCTATATACTACACCACACAGGAGAGATCCTCTATATACTACACTGCACAGGAGAGAGGACAGATCCTCTATATACTACACCGCACAGGAGAGAGGACAGATCCTCTATATACTACACCACATAGGAGAGAGGACAGATCCTCTATATACTACACCACACAGGAGAGAGGACAGATCCTCTATATACTACACTGCACAGGACAGATCCTCTATATACTACACCACACAGGAGAGAGGACAGATCCTCTATATACTACACCACACAGGAGAGAGGACAGATCCTCTATATACTACACCACACAGGACAGATCCTCTATATACTGCACCGCACAGGAGAGAGGACAGATCCTCCATATACTACACCGCACAGGAGAGAGGACAGATCCTCTATATACTACACCGCACAGGAGAGATCCTCTATATACTACACCGCACAGGACAGATCCTCTATATACTACACCACACAGGAGAGATCCTCTATATACTACACCGCACAGGACAGATCCTCTATATACTACACCACACAGGAGAGAGGACAGATCCTCTATATACTACACCACACAGGACAGATCCTCTATATACTACACCACACAGGAGAGAGGACAGATCCTCCATATACTACACCACACAGGACAGATCCTCTATATACTACACCGCACAGGAGAGAGGACAGATCCTCTATATACTACACCGCACAGGACAGATCCTCTATATACTACACCGCACAGGAGAGAGGACAGATCCTCTATATACTACACCGCACAGGAGAGAGGACAGATCCTCTATATACTACACCACACAGGACAGATCCTCTATATACTACACCGCACAGGACAGATCCTCTATATACCACACCACACAGGACAGATCCTCTATATACTACACCACACAGGAGAGAGGACAGATCCTCTATATACTACACCACACAGGAGAGATCCTCTATATACTACACCACACAGGACAGATCCTCTATATACTACACCACACAGGAGAGAGGACAGATCCTCTATATACTACACCACACAGGACAGATCCTCTGTATACTACACCACACAGGAGAGAGGACAGATCCTCTATATACTACACCGCACAGGACAGATACTCTATATACTACACCGCACAGGACAGATCCTCTATATACTACACCACACAGGACAGATCCTCTATATACTACACCACACAGGACAGATCCTCTATATACTACACCGCACAGGAGAGAGGACAGATCCTCTATATACTACACCACACAGGAGAGAGGACAGATCCTCTATATACTACACCACACAGGAGAGAGGACAGATCCTCTATATACTACACCGAACAGGAGAGATCCTCTATATACTACACCACACAGGAGAGAGGACAGATCCTCTATATACTACACCTCACAGGAGAGAGGACAGATCCTCTATATACTACACCGCACAGGACAGATCCTCTATATACTACACCACACAGGAGAGAGGACAGATCCTCTATATACTACACCGCACAGGACAGATCCTCTATATACTACACCGCACAGGACAGATCCTCTATATACTACACCACACAGGAGAGAGGACAGATCCTCTATATACTACACCGCACAGAGGACAGATCCTCTATATACTACACCGCACAGGAGAGATCTTCTATATACTACACCACACAGGACAGATCCTCTATATACTACACCACACAGGACAGATCCTCTATATACTACACCACACAGGACAGATCCTCTATATACTACACCACACAGGAGAGAGGACAGATCCTCTATATACTACACCGCACAGGACAGATCCTCTATATACTACACCACACAGGAGAGAGGACAGATCCTCTATATACTACACTGCACAGGAGAGAGGACAGATCCTCTATATACTACACCACACAGGAGAGAGGACAGATCCTCTATATACTACACCACACAGGACAGATCCTCTATCTACTACACCGCACAGGACAGATCCTCTATATACTACACCGCACAGGACAGATCCTCTATATACTACACCGCACAGGACAGATCCTCTATATACTACAACGCACAGGACAGATCCTCTATATACCACACCACACAGGAGAGAGGACAGATCCTCTATATACTACACCACACAGGACAGATCCTCTATATACTACACCACACAGTACAGATCCTCTATATACTACACCACACAGGAGAGGGGACAGATCCTCTATATACTACACCACACAGGACAGATCCTCTATATACTACACCACACAGGAGAGAGGACAGATCCTCTATATACTACACAACACAGGACAGATCCTCTATATACTACACCACACAGGAGAGAGGACAGATCCTCTATATACTACACCACCCAGGAGAGTGGACAGATCCTCTATATACTACACCACACAGGACAGATCCTCTATATACTACACCGCACAGGAGAGAGGACAGATCCTCTATATACTACACCACACAGGAGAGAGGACAGATCCTCTATATACTACACCACACAGGACAGATCCTCTATATACTACACCACACAGGAGAGAGGACAGATCCTCTATATACTACACCGCACAGGACAGATCCTCTATATACTACACCACACAGGACAGATCCTCTATATACTACACCACACAGGAGAGAGGACAGATCCTCTATATACTACACCACACAGGACAGATCCTCTATATACTACTCCGCACAGGACAGATCCTCTATATACTACACCACACAGAAGAGATCCTCTATATACTACACCACACAGGACAGATCCTCTATATACTACACCGCACAGGACAGATCCTCTATATACTACACCACACAGGAGAGAGGACAGATCCTCTATATACTACACCACACAGGACAGATCCTCTATATACTACACCACACAGGACAGATCCTCTATATACTACACCACACAGGAGAGATCCTCTATATACTACACCACACAGGACAGATCCTCTATATACTACACCGCACAGGAGAGAGGACAGATCCTCTATATACTACACCACCCAGGAGATTGGACAGATCCTCTATATACTACACCACCCAGGAGAGTGGACAGATCCTCTATATACTACACCGCACAGGAGAGAGGACAGATCATCTATAT